>CM051236.1:107471730-107914230 GCA_027917425.1 Gastrophryne carolinensis | reverse complement strand
TCAGGGTCGGCTGTCTTACCCCAGTTTACCAACGCTGGTTTTGATGGCTTGGCTGCTGAGACCTCCATCTTGGAGGAGGAGGGTCTTTCTGACTCGGTTGTTAAGACTCTGATCGCTGCCCGAAAGAGCTCTTCTTCTATCACCTACTATAGGACTTGGAAAGCCTATATCGCTTGGTGTGAGGTTAGGTCTTTGCCTTGTAGGGTCTTTTCGGTCTCCAGGATTCTGGAGTTTTACAATCAGGGCTGGACTCTGGTCTTCAGCTGAGTACTTTGAAAGGGCAGGTTTCTGCCTTATCTATCTCTTTTCAGAAGCGTTTTGCGCTTCTTCCTTCAGTTAAAACTTTTTTCCAGGGGGTTACGCATGTGCGGCCTCCCAGGAAACCATTACTCCCTGTTTGGGACTTGAATTTGGTTCTTTCTGCTCTTCAGGCTCCTCCCTTTGAGCCTTTGCAAGATATTGCTTTGTCTACCCTGACTCAGAAGATTGTCTTCTTGGTAGCTATCACTTCGGTTCGGCGTGTCTCGGAGTTGGCCGCCTTGTATATTCAGGCGCCCTACTTTGAGAGGCATCAGGACAAAGTGGTCTTTCGGTTCAAACCAGACTTTCTTCCTAAGGTTGTTTCTGCTTTTCATTTGAATCAGGATATTGTTCTTCCCTCCCTGTGTCCTAAGCCTAAGAATGACAAGGAGAGGGTTTTGCATTGTTTGGTTGTAGTACGCTGTGTTAAGTACTATTTGATTATTACTTCTCCTTTTCGTAAGACTGATGCCTTTTTTGTTATTGCCCTGTGGGCCTAGGAAGGGTTTGGCGCCGGCCAAATCTTCCATTAGCAAATGGATACGTCAGGCCATTATTGCGGCCTATTCTGCTAAGGGGGAAGTTCCTCCTTTTCGTATCACTGCTCATTCTACTCGCGCCGTTGGAGCGTCTTGGGCTTTTCAGCACCAAGCTTCTGTTGAACAAGTTTGTAAGGCCGCTACTTGGTCTTCTGTTCATACTTTTTCTAAGTTTTACAAGGTTGATGTGCGGGCCTCAGCGAATGCTGTTTTTGGCCGCAAAGTTCTGCAGACTGCAGTCATTTAAGTTATGCTTCACCTTGCCTTTGGATACCCATCCCTTGTGGACACTGCTTTTGGATGTCCCGATCGTAAGTATTAAAAGGGAAGCGGGGTGTGTGGCACACCGAGAATAATACCATTTTGTGAGTACTCACCTGAAAAATGGATATTATCGGTGTGCCACACACCCCGCTTCACCCGCCCTTTTCGGTATCCCGAATCCTTTATATGGTGAAGCTTTTCTTTATTTTGAGGTTACCGTTGGATTTTCTGGTACCTTGTCTTTCTGCTTTTTAAATAACTGGTGATTCAGTGGGAGGTCCCAGGTATATATAGGCCGGAAGGGGCTCGTTTTCAAGACTTCTCCCTGCACGTTGCCACCTGCTGGTGGAGTAACCCGATCGTAAGTATTAAAAGGGAAGCGGGGTGTGTGGCACACCGATAATATCCATTTTTCAGGTGTGTACTCACAAAATGGTATTATTGGTAGCTGCCAGGTCGGTTGTTAGAGGACTGTTGACCTCTTCCGGGCTTGACCCGGCTAGTGAGGAGTTTGCCGCCCTTAAGCGATGTGAGTTATTTTGGTCCTTTGTGCTGACCGCCTTGGACGACACACTGGTGATGTGTAGCAGAGCTTCGGCCTTGCTTGTGGCTATCCGGCGGTCGGTTTGGTTACGCCAGTGGGCGGCTGATTTTGTGTCCAAAAAGTTGCTTATGGCCCTTCCCTTCGTGGGGTTGCGGCTCTTTGGAGAGAAATTGGATTCGGTGGCGAAGGGAGGTAAGTCAACTCAGCGTAAGAAGCAGCGTTGCCCCTTTCGGGGGGCGGCTTCCTTCACTCAGTCCTTTCGTGGGGCTAGAGTTGGCAGGGGTTCGGCTTTCCCCTCGTCCAGAGGTAATTCCTGGGGCAGGGGTCGGGCCCGTCCAGGACACAGTTGGGGCCTAAAGCCGTTGCCAAGCCGGCTCAGCAATGAGGGGGCGCCCTCACCCTTGCGGGTGGGGGGACGGCTGCAACTCTTCTCCCGGGTCTGGGTCCAAGAGGTCTCGGACAGGTGGATTCAGGAAGTGGTGTCTTCCGGTTACAAGCTCGAGTTCCGGCCCCCTCCCAGATTCTTCAGGTCTCGGGTGCCGTCAGATCCTCTGGCCGCTCAGGGGCTTCGGGCGGCAGTAGCAAGTCTCTTGGACATGGCTTTCATCTGTCCGGTGCCCCCCTCAGACCGGGGCCTGGGCTTCTATTCCAATTTGTTCACGGTGCCCAAAAAGGACGGATCCGTTTTTGGATCTGAAGTTGCTCAACAGGTTCATCCGTCCCCGGAAGTTTCGTATGGAAAGTCTGCGCTCAGCCATCCACTAACTTCGTCAGGGGGACTTCATGTCGTCCATAGACATCAAGGATGCTTACCTGCATATTCCATATTTCCGGCACACCAGAGATTTCTCAGGTTCGTCGTGGAAAATCGACATTTTCAGTTTGTGGCTCTTCCGTTTGGCCTTACCTCGGCTCCAAGCTTTGTTACCAAGGTGTTGGCAGGAGTGATGGCCATCCTCAGAGCCAGGGGTATCCGCATTGTGCCATATCTGGACGATCTTCTCATCATGGCGTCTTCCCTCAGTCAGGCGCAGCTGGATACCAGGACCGTGGTGTCCACTCTGGAGAGTTTCGGTTAGGTGATCAACTATCCCAAGTCCTGCCTCTCTCCCTCCAGGGTGGTGGGAGTTCCTGGGAATGTCTCTGGATACTTCTCAGGCCAGGGTGTTCCTTCCCCGAGCCAAGGTTCTTCTGATTCAGGAATTGACTCAGCGTCTATCTATCCCTCGCCTGTCCATCCGGCTGGGGAATGCGACTGGTGGGATTGATGGTGGCATCGTTCGAGGCGGTTCCCTTTGCCCAGTTTCACACAAGGACGCTCCAGCTCCATCTCTTGGCGGCTTGGGACGGGTCCCTGCTGTCATTGGATCAGTCCTTTCTGATGTCCCTCCGGGTGCGGCGTTCCCTTCGGTGGTGGCTCAAAACCAGGCAATCTGACGAGGGGCAGGTCCTTTCTGACCCCTCGTTGGGAGACGGTCACCACGGATGCCAGCCTGTCTGGTTGGGGGGGATTTTGGAAGGATCTTCAGTTTCAGGGACTGTGGGGGCCTCAGGAGGCTCACGATCCCATCAATGTTCTGGAGTTGAGAGCCATCAGGTTGGTTCTGGCTCACTTGACTCATCAGTTGCGGGGACTACCGGTTCAAGTTCAATCGGACGTCGCTCGCCAACATCAATCACCAGGGAGGGACTCGCAGCAGGCGTGCCCTCAGGGAAGTGTCTTTGATCCTGGATTGGGCAGAGGGCAATGTCCCATGCATCTCGGCAGTCTACATTCCAGGAGTGGAGAACACGGAGGCGGACTCCCTGAGCAGGGGGTCATCTCGCCGGGGGGAATGGTCGCTCAGCCCCAAGGTGTTTCGGTCGCTTTGCCACCGGTGGGGGACTCCGGAGGTGGACCTCTTTGCCTCTCGTCACAATCACAAGCTTCCGGCATTTGTGTCTCTCTCGCGGGATCCGCTGGCTCTGGCAGCGGATGCCATGTCTCTGAACTGGAGGGATCTGGGGTTTCTATACCTGTTCCCTCCGTTTCCCATGGTGGGCAAAGTGGTGCGCAAGCTGGCTCTAGAGGGCGCGTCAGCAATCCTGGTGGCTCCAAGATGGCCAAGACAGGTTTGGTTCGCAGATGTGGTAAGGTTGGCAGAGGATCAGTTAGCTCGGCCCTTTCTGCCGGATCTGCTCGCTCAGGGTCCACTGCTCTACCCCAATTTACCAATGCAGGCTTTGACGGCGTGGCTGCTGAAACCTCCATCTTGAAGGAGGAAGGTCTTTCTGATGCTGTCATTCAGACTCTGGTTAGGGCTAGAAAGAAGTCTTCCTCGGCCATCTACTATAGGATTTGGAGGTCTTATATTGATTGGTGTGAGGTCAGGGCCTTGCCTTGCAGGGCGTGTTCTATCCCTAGGGTTTTGGAATTTCTGCAACATGGTCTGGACCTAGGTTTGCAGCTTAGTACGCTGAAAGGGCATGTTTCTGCCCTGGCGGTTTTCTTTCAAAAGCCTTTTGCTCTTCATCCTCTGGTTAAGACCTTTTTCCAGGGGGTTACGCATGTGCGGCCTCCTAGGAAGCCTTTGCTCCCAGTTTGGGATTTGAATTTGGTTCTGTCTGCCTTGCAGGGTCCTCCTTTTGAACCTTTGCAGGATATTCCACCTTCTACGCTTACTCAGAAGGTTGTTTTTCTGGTTGCCATCACTTCCGTTCGGTGTGTATCGGAGTTGGCAGCCTTGTCTATTAAGGCCCCTTACTTTGAGAGGCATCAAGACAAGGTTGTTTTCCGCTTTAAGCCAGATTTCCTCCCTAAGGTGGTCTCTGCTTTTCATCTTAATCAGGACATTGTTCTACCCTCCTTGTGTCCTAAGCCCAGCAATGACAAGGAGAGGGTTTTGCATTCTTTGGATGTGGTTCGCTGTGTGAAGTACTATTTGGTGGCTACTTCCTCTTTTCGTAGGACTGACGCCCTTTTTGTGGTGCCCTCTCAGCCTAGGAAAGGTTTGGCTCCCGCCAAGTCTTCCATTAGTAAATGGATTCGCCAGGCCATTGTTTGGGCCTATTCTACCAAGGGGAGGATTCCCCCTTTTCGTGTTACTGCTCATTCTACTCGTGCTGTTGGGGCATCCTGGGCTTTCCAGCACCAGGCCTCTGTTGAGCAGGTTTGTAAGGCTGCTACTTGGTCTTCGGTTCACACTTTTTCCAAGTTTTACAAGGTTGATGTGCGGGCCTCAGCGGATGCTGTTTTTGGCCGCAAGGTTCTGCAAGCTGCAGTGGTTTAAGTTTGTGCCTTGTTGCCTTGTTTTTGGATCCCCGCCCTTTATGGACACTGCTATTGGATGTCCCACATGTAATGAATGTCTTGAAGCGGGGTGTGTGACATACTTAGAATAATACCATTTTGTGATTACTCACCTGTAAAATGGGTATTATAAGTATGTCACACACCCCGCTTCACCCTGCCCTTTGGTATTCTGGATCCTTTATATGATGAACCTTTGTTAGTTTTAATTGGCTTTCCTGGTCCCTTTACCTTACTGCTATCTTTATACTGGGGAATGAGTGGGAGGTCCCAGGTATTTATGGACCGGGAGGGTCTTACTTTTTTTATTGACATCTCTGGAAGATCGCCATCTACAGGTCAGTATACCCACATGTAATGAATGTCTTGAAGCGGGGTGTGTGACATACTTATATTACCCATTTTACAGGTGAGTAATCACAAAATGGTATTTTTTTTCTGGTGTGCTTTTTTGCTTTTTTGTATTTGCCGCCGCTGACGCGTGCGCCTGGTGTCGTTCCGCGGTCAGCGGCGACATTAGCTCAGGCGCTGTTGCGCTGGTATTGGCTGTTGGTCACATGTGTAACTTCGCGCTCTTCAGGGGGGGCGGAGCCTCTTGGTTGGCGTGCTCCCCATCAAATTCCCAGCGCCCCGCCCCTTGAGGTACCTCCGCGGTCCGTGAGTGCCCCGGCAGGCTTATCTTTTATCTCTTTTTATTGCAGTACGCTTATTGGGTGTCTTGCTTATGTCTTTCAGGCGGGAAAAACTGTATAAGAGGTTTCTCCCGGTCCTACCCCCTCTATTAGTTTTCACAAACTTTATTAGAGGCCTAATTGCTAAAATCCTCCCACTTCCCTGGCGGACTATTGGGGCATCCCGGGTTGCTTTTATAGCGTAATTCCTATTGGCCAAGTGTGCCACTGTAATCACCATATGGAGGCTTCCCAGGATATTGTGCTCGGGGCTTCTTCGGGACAAGCCTGGGTGTGTGTGGCGTGCGGGGTATCCCCTATAAGTGAAGATGTGCCGGTCTGTGTACCCTGCGCCCAGCAGGTGGTTGCGCTACGTTCTGGGTAATCGGTGGCTGGGCCCTATGGCTTTGCCTACCCCTCCACGCTTGCATTTGACTCCCAGTGAGCTGAATACCAGTGGGGAGTCTCAACCTGATGTGTCTTCTAGATTGGCTAGCATTGAGAAGTTGATTGCTAATACCACGGCCCGTAAGGCCTCTGCTAAGAGGTGGCATTTGGCGCCTGGTGTGTCTATTTTCCCTATGGAGGCAGAGGAATTCTTTGTTCTGGCTGGTTATACCCCTCTTGAAGAAGGGGAATTGTTCTCGGACTCAGTCATCTGATGAGCAGCCTAAGGGCTATGCTGATTCTGGCTCTGACCCATGGGATTCAGAGGACGCTGATAGACTTCTGGCTCAGATTTTTGAAGTTCTTTCTATCTCCCTTCCTGCTGCGGCCCCCAGGCAGCAGGGGGAATTGTTTCATACCGCTATGCCGCGGTTAGAGTTCCCCGAGCAGTCCCATTTCAATAATCTTGTTCTTAAGGAATGGGAACATCCCAGCAGATTTCCCAGAGTAACTAAGAGCTGGGATAAGAGGTATCCATTCCCCGCCGAGGTGGTTAAACGTTGGTCAGCCCCTCCTGAGGTGGATGCTCCAGTTTTGGGGTTGTCGAACACCTCTGTTGTACATTCCCCTGATTCTACTACCCTGAAGGATGGTGAGGAACAGCGCATTGATCAGCTGGCTTCCCATGCCTTTGCCTGTGTTGGGACTGCTCTCCGCCCTGTCTGTGCTCCTGCTATTACGGCCGTGGCTGTTAAGACTCTGCTCAGGAATGTGTTGGAGGGTGCCCCTGATGATACTTCTAGTGCAGAGTTTCGGGCCCTTTCGCATTGTGAAGTTTTTATTGCTTATATCCTTTCTGCCTTGGATGATACTATTAGGATGTGTGGTAGAACCTCTGCCTTGGTGGTTGCTATACGCCGCTCGGTTTGGCTGCGCCAGTGGGCAGCTGACAACGCTGCCAAAAAGGCTCTCAACTGGCTTTCCGTTTTAAGGGGCTGCGATTATTTGGTGATCGCTTTGATCTGTTTGCTAAGGGTGGCAGACTGCCTCAACGTAAAAGACAGTCCCGGCCCTTTCGGGGTTCAGGTTCCTTTCATCCCTCCTACCGTGGATCCAGGTCAGGGAGAGGGGTATCCTTTGCAGGGGAGACTTCTGGGGAAGAGGCAAAGGTCGTGCCCGTCTGGGATCTTCCTGGGGTTCCAAGCCTAAGTCTTCTCCCAAGCTCCCTCAGGCATGAAGGGGTGCCCTCACCCATCCGGGTGGGGAGACGGCTGCGGCTCTTCGCTCATGTCTGGAGGCAACATGTCTCAGACCGCTGGATTCAGGAGGTAGTGTCCTCCAGGTTACAAGATAAGAGTTCGCTGCCTGGCCGCCCCCAAGATTCAGATCCCGGATGCCTCAAAACCCCCTGGCAGCTCAGGCTCTGGTTCTCGCGGTGCAAAGCCTTATGGAGATGGGGGTCATCTGTCAGGTCCCTCTGTCAGAAAGGAGCCTGGGTTATTACTCCAATCTTTTCACAGTACCCAAAACAGATGGTTCTATCGGGCCCATCCTGGACTTAAAGCTTCTCAACAAATTTGTCAAAACCAGGCACTTTCGCATGGAGACTCTTTAGGTCTTCCTAGGTTGCTAGGAAGCATGGGATGTGCTTTGCTTTAAATCATGGTGGAAATGGTAGGAATTTTATCCTTTTATCCCAGCTTTGTGCTTCTTTGGTTGTTGTGAGTCATCTAAAGTTCATACAGTATGTCACTGGAGGACACGGGTTACTCCTTAGATGGCATGGAACAACATTCTCTGCTGTGGCTTTTTGTCAGTCTTTAATTGTATCTCTGGATTACTGTTCACTCAATGCTGCTAGTAACAGTCTTGCACTGCATAAGGCTAACCTTTAAAGCGGAACGAAACCCACCCAGGCTGCAGGGCCACAGGGCATTGTCACAGCAAGAGTCTTCCCTGGATGAGAGGCTGTGGTTGCGCCATTGGACCCAGGAAAGGCGAGTGAATACTGACGTCCTGCAGTGTTTCACGCAGCGGGATTCCCCTGCGGAACATAACAAACCAGAGGGAGACAAATTTTGTTCTGCTTTAAATTAAAATGTCTGATAATCATTGTCAAAATAATGTTGGTTCATATGCTGATGGTTGTACTTTTATATACATGTATTGCTACCAAATCATTGTGCATATTTAGTAACACACACATTTTGTTTTTGTCTGCAGATAACAAGGCCTGATTGTTTTTGTGAGTATTTAAAACCTCTTAAAATCAAAGGTGACTGGCTGCAAAGCTATGCTATCCGAAAATCAGTAGATGATCAAGGCAACAGATGAAAGTTCTAGGCCTCTTAAATGAACTTCCACCCTTGGCACATCAAGAACTATCGTTAGACACCTTTGAAAATGTTTGTTATAGACCTTGGATTGGAAAAAGAAACCTTTCCCTAAAAAAAAAAAAAAAAAAAAAAACTTTACTTTGGTCCCTTTTTTTTTCAAAGTCAGCAGAAATCACTAAATGCTGTGCACAAAACTGGCACTCATGATTGGTGAGGGATTGTGATGTGTGTGTGTGTATCTGAAGATACAGCAATGTACTTGAAGTCTTTGTGCACAGACACCTACTGGGCAGGATGGTCAGTAAGTGTCTGCTCACAAAGATTTCAAGCACGGTGCTGCCGTCAGACCTACGCATCTCAATCCCTTACCTGACATAAAGGAGCACTATTGCAAAAATGGCCCAATGATAAAAAATCCATGTTAATATGCTGACTGGCAGGGGGAGGGGTCATTAATACACTCGGCATCAAGAAATATCCAGCCAAGTTTGTTTCTTGCTTTTAATGGAAGGTTCTGTTTCTGCCTTTTAGCCTTAAACCTGTTGCCCCCTATATATTCTTGGTGTGCCACACACCCCGCTTCACTTTTAAATATTTTTCACTTAATGGGTTAACTCACCGCCAGGTGACGTAGTGCAGAGAGGAAGTCTTGTAACGAGCCCCCTTCCAGCCTATATATACCTGGTACCTCCCTTCAATCACCAGTATTTTTCTCTCTGCTTGACGACAAGACAGAAGATTGAAGTCTCCTGCTTACAGGTAGGCCGGGGTTCTTACCCCGGCACCCCCCTTTTGGTCTATTTCTGCCCGGTTTGAGTGTTTATACCTATGGTGGAAAGGAAGCCTCCCAGCCTAGGCTGCTCGCTGGGCAAATGGTAGACGGCACTTTAAGTGCCTAGGAGCTTATCTCCTACCGCTCGACCTCATGCGTGGGGCAATGCGGCTATCCGGCATGGTGATCCGGAAATGGGATGCCCCTGTCCCGAGGGTCCCCGTAGCCCCTTTCTCTCCCGTTACGGTCCCTTCTCCCTTCACTGGGGGGGGTTTGAGGGTGTGCATTAAGTTTGTGTTTTTCACTAGTATAACTTTATTACAACATGTGTGTGTTCATGTTATGCATTGAGCTTACTTCAGCATGTGTGCGCTCTTTGTTCACTTTGGTTTAGGTCTGCTTGGATGGCAGACCGCGCTGGGTAGGTGGCTTGCCGCTTGTGCAAAGCAGACTATTGCTTAAGTGGCACCCTCCCGCCTCCCCCCTTCCCTGCTGGCACTGTATGTGGTTTATTTTTGCATAGGCTGCGCTATGCGGCCTTTGTTGTTTCCCCCCCCCCCCCCCCCCCCCCCTCCGCTGCCTGGGCGCACGTGTAGTGGCCCATCTGGTGTAATCCCCAGCTGAATTGGCCGCACTGATCAGCGTAGGGGGCGGGTCCCGGTGACGGGGGCACGGTGGCGGCGGCCCCAGCTTCACTTCCCTTCAAAGGGGGAAGTCACGTGGGCGCGCGGCTGCACTTGGTTCTCCTGTGCTGCGCCTCCTGGCTGCTGTCTCGCCCTCCGGCTGCTGCTCTCGCTTGGTCCAGGTAAGCGGCCCCACCTGGGTGGGGCCGTTGAGTGGGAATTGCATATCTTCTTGTAATGGATATGGTGGGGAGTTATTTTTTATTAGGGGGCATGGCTGTTGCTCATTTTTAAAGGCACTTTGGTGCCATGCATATATGATTGTTGCACACATGTGAGGATCTGATTGTGGTTTCTCTTGCCTTACAGATCCCGGGATCCCTGTTTATGGTGGCCCTCCAGCTCTATTTTGCCTGGCTAGTCCTTGTCTATTAATTGGGATATTTATAAATGCATATATACATAAATCTATATATATATATATATATATATATATATGATTATTAAAGGGGACCTTAATTTAAAAAAAAAAGCCCAAATATTGCGAATACCATAAATCACCATATGGAGGCTTCCGTTATTGCCGGAAACGGTTCTGCTGAGCCTTTCGGGGGGTGCGTAGGTTGTGGGGCTCTTCTCCCAGCTGATGATGTCTTTATTTGCATCCCTTGTTCAAAGCAGACTATTGCGCGCCAGTCCGTTGCTTCGGCTGCGGGCCCATCGCATCCTTCATCATCTCCTACCTCTCCCTCCCTGTTCCGGACCCCGCATGACACTGTCAAAAGTGGGGATTCGCATTCCGAGGTGGCGGCACAGGCCAGCCCCCGGAAAGTAGTGCCCGTTAAAGCAGGGTTAAAGGCCGCTGCAAAACGGAGGCACCTGACTCCGGTACCTTCGGCTCCACAGAACGAGTTATGTGAGCCTGTGGAATGGTCCGATGGATCCCCGGATGAGGATGAATTCCTGTTGGAGTCAGATGAGCCTGCAGATTAGCTTGAGGCTGATGTGATTGGCGATTGGTCGGAGGGGGTTGTTGTTGACACCCCCTCCATTCTGGCTCAAATGTTTAAAATTTTGAATTTAGATCCGCCTGAGGCTGCCACCCTGCCAAAGGGTCAGTTGTTTAAGGAGCCTCAGCCGCGTTGGGTTTTTCCCAGACAACACCACTTTGAGAGGGTGGTCCTTAAGGAATGGGAACTTCCCACGCGGTTATCTGGAATTCCTTCCAGTTGGGAAAAGTGTTATCCTTTCCCGCCAGAGTTGGTAAAGCTTTGGTCTGTCCCTCCTGACGTCGATACCCCTGTGCTAGGGCTCTCCAGCACGGCTATGGTACAGTCTGCGGAGACCACTGTCCCTAAAGATGGGGAAGATCATCAGATTGACCAATACGCGCGCCATGGTTTTATTTACTCCGGGTCAGCGTTGCGCCCGGTGTGTGCTTCAGCCCTTCTTCTATTGGCGATTAAGTCTTTAATTCAGGGGCTATATGAGGATCTCAATCCCGCTTGTAAACGGTTTACTGCGCTTAAGCAGTGTGAATCTTTTGTGTCTTATGTCCTATCCGCTCAGGATGATGCGCTGGCTATGAGTAGCAAGGCAGCGGCTACGCTGGTGGCTATTCGCAGGTCGGTATGGCTGCGTCAGTGGTCGGCGGACGCGGCGTCTAAAAAGGTGCTCACAGCTCTCCCCTTTTTGGGGTTGCGTCTGTTTGGGGAGAAAATTGATTCAGTCGCAAAGGGTGGTAAGATGCCACAACGCAAGAGGCCTTGTGTCCCCTTTAGGGGGGCAGGTTCCGGTAGGCCTTCCTTTCGAGGATTCAGAGCGGACAGGGGTGCTTCCTTTCCCGCTACCAGAGGTGCAGGTTGGACTCGGGGGAGGGGCTGTGGCCGGCCCGCTCAGTCCTGGGGCACCAAGCCCAAACCTGCTGATAAGCCCACTCAGCAATGAGGGGCTGCCCTCACCCGTGCGGGTGGGGGGACTATTGCGACACTTCTCCCAGGTTTGGAACCAAGTGGTTCCAGGCAGATGAATCCAGGAGGTAGTGTCGGCCAGTTACGACCTGGAATTCAAGTCTCACCCTCCTTCACGGTTCATTCGGTCTCGGGTGCCCATCGATTCTCTGGCCACGCAGGGGCTTCTGGCGTCGGTAGGGAATCTGTTAGAGATGGCGGTCATCCGGCCGGTGCCGCGCTTAGAGATGGGCCTCGGTTTCTACTCCAGTCTTTTCGCAGTCCCCGAGAGAGATGGGTCGGTTCGTCCCGGCCTGGACTCTCATCAACACAGAGTATTTCTTCCTTTTGCCCAAATTCACACGAGAACGCTTCAGCTTTTTCTGTTAGCGTCTTGGGACCAGCAGCCTCGGTCGCTGGATCAGTCCTTCCAGTTGTCCTCCCGGGTCCGGCAGTCCCTCCTGTGGTGATTGGTCTCGACCAATCTGGTGTAGGGCAGGTTTTTCCTGACCCTCCTTTGGGAAATTGTCACCACGGACGCCAGTCTGTTGGGATGGGGCGGATTCTGGAAGGAGCTGCAGTTTCAGGGGCAGTGGGGACCTCAAAGGGCCCACTTACCCACCAATATTCTGAAACTGATAACTATCCGTCGGGTGCTTGCTCTCCTGACTCAGCACGTTCTGGGCCTTCCGGTCCAGGTGCGTTCAGACAATCAAACAGCGGTGGCTTACATCGGTCATCAGGGAAGGACTTGCAGTCTGAGTGCTCTCAGAGAAGTGTCCCTGATCCTGACCTGGGCAGTGTCCCATGTTCCTTGTCTCTCGGCGGTTTACATTCCAGAGGTGAAGAACCAGGTAGCGGACCGGTTGAGCAGGGGCTCTCTCCGTCTGGAAGAATGGGCTCTCAATCCTCGGGTGTTTCGCTCACTGTGTCTCCGATGGGGGACCCCGGAGGTGGACCCGTTTGCCTCTCACAGGCTCCCGAACTTCGTGTCGCTCTCCCAGGTTCCTCTGGCTCTGGCAGTGGATGCCATGTCCCTGAGCTGGGGAGTTCTGGGATTTCTATACCTGTTTCCTCCGATGCCCATGCTGGGCAGGGTGCTTCAGAAGTTGGCTCTGGAAAATGTGTCCGCCGTTCTCGTGGCCCCAAGGTGGCCAAGGCGAGTGAGGTTCGCAGACATCGTTCGGCTGGCAGTGGACCAGTTCGTTCTGCCTCTTCGGCCCGATCTGCTCACTCAGGGTCAATTGTGTTACCCCAATTTACCAGCGCTGGGTTTGATGGCCTGGCTGCTGAAACCTCCATCCTGAAGGAGGAGGGTCTTTCTGATTCAGTCATTAAGACTTTGATCAGTGCCCGGAAGAGGTCTTCTTCCATCACCTACTATAGGACTTGGAAAGCCTATATTGCTTGGTGTGAGATAAGATCTTTTCCTTGTAGGGTCTTTTCGATCTCCAGGATTCTGGAGTTTTTACAATCAGGGCTGGACTCTGGTCTCCAGCTAAGTATGTTGAAAGGGCAAGTTTCTGCCTTTTCTATCTTTTTTCAGAAGCATGTTGCGCTTAAGCCTTTAGTTAAGACTTTTTTCCAGGGGGTTACGCATGTGCGGCCTCCCAGGAAACCATTACTCCCTGTTTGGGATTTGAATTTAGTTCTTTCTGCTCTTCAGGCTCCTCCTTTTGAGCCTTTGCAAGATATTGCTTTGTCTACCCTGACTCAGAAGATTGTCTTCTTGGTAGTGATCACTTCTTCAGGTCTGGCGTGTCTCAGAGTTGGCGGCCTTGTCTATCCAGGCGCCTTACTTTGAGAGGCATCAGGATAAAGTGGTTTTTCGGTTCAAGCCAGACTGTCTTCCTAAGGTTGTTTCTGCTTTTCATTTGAACCAAGATATTGTTCTTCCCTCCTTGTGTCCTAATCCTAAGAATGACAAAGAGAGGGTTTTGCATTGTTTGGATGTAGTACGCTGTGTTAAGTACTACTTGATTATCACGTCTCCTTTTCGTAGGACGGATTCCTTTTTTGTTGTGCCCCATGGGCCTAAGAAGGGTTTGGCACCAGCCAAATCTGCCATTAGCAAGTGGATACGTCAGGCCGTTACTGCGGCCTATTCTGCTAAGGGAAGAGTTCCCCCTTTTCGTATCACTGCTCATTCTACTCGCGCCGTTGGGGCGTCTTGGGCTTTTCAGCACCAAGCTTCTGTTGAACAAGTTTGTAAGGCTGCCACTTGGTCTTCTGTTCATACTTTTTCTAAGTTTTACAAGGTTGATGTGCGAGCCTCAGCGGATGCTGTTTTTGGCCGCAAAGTTCTGCAGACTGCAGTCATTTAAGTTATGCTTCACCTGGCCTTGAGATGCCCATCCCTTGTGGTCACTGCTTTTGGATGTCCCATTAAGTGAAGAATATTTAAAAGTGAGGCGGGGTTTGTGGCACACCAAGAATAATACCATTTTGTGAGTACTCACCTGAAAAATGGATATTGTTGGTGTGCCACACACCCCGCTTCACTCCCACCCTTTTCGGTATTTCCGAAGCCTTTATATGGTGAAGCCTTTTTATTTATATCAAAATTGATTTTGAGGTTACCGGTGGAATACTGGTACCTTGTCTTTCTGCTTTTTTAATATACTGGTGATTGAAGGGAGGTACCAGGTATATATAGGCCGGAAGGGGGCTCGTTACAAGACTTCCTCTCTGCACTACGTCACCTGGCGGTGAGTTAACCCATTAAGTGAAGAATATTTAAAAGTGAAGCGGGGTGTGTGGCACACCAACAATATCCATTTTTCAGGTGAGTACTCACAAAATGGTATTTTTATTCCTACTATCTTGTCGGGACTTTTATTCATTTCGGGTGTAAATGTGACCCCTCCTCTCATTGGCCAATATATTGATATGGACTTTTAATATTACATAGTTCTGTGATACACCTCTAACACCTCTTTGTACTGCCTCATCGTGAGCCAGGCATTGATTTATCTGGGAGTTGCAGCACTCTTGCGCTGTCAACTCCTGTTGAAGAGGGGGTCGGCTTTAGCTTATTATGAATAATGTTTGTTTATATTGTGCCATCATCTTCCTTAGCAATTTACAAGGTATAATAACAAACAAGGTAAAACATATAGTACAGGGAACAATACAAAACTAGATGCCACAAGGTTCAAACCAGGTGTTGTGAGCACAGCAGACAATTGGAAGAAGAGCCCTGCCCTTGCGAGCTTACAGTCTTCTGGCCCTTCTTTCGGGCAGAGGCTCCAAAAATATGTTGGGTTGCTGAAACGTGGGTATAGAATTGCCTCTTGTGGCATTGCTGCTTGTTGGCACATTTATGAAAGCATTGAAGATGGATAATGCCATTTGAGGGAAATGCTGCCTCCTATTCAAGCATGGCTCCTTCATTGAACATAGGTTATCACACCCCTTGAACCAGTTGTGTGTGTTTATTTTCATGATGAGATGTACCACTTTGGTGTGGCAAGTAGGTCTCTTTGGAAGTCATTTTAATTGATTCCTAAAGAAAATTAAAGGAAAAGTGGAAATTGAGGTTTTGAAAGTAAATTTGTGCCAAAAGGATGTCCTTAAGGTACTGAGCTTATCTAGTATTTTATGTTTTCCCTGTTAGAAAATGTGTGTTTTATGGAAGCGGTTTTCAATACCTGCAACCTGTTGCCATTGTCAGTGTACACTGTCTGTACACCAAGAAGGGAGAGGCAAGTTCTAAACACTCAGAACACAGCAGCGGCCATAGCAGTGTTCTGTGAGTAAAGGACTCTCTTCTTGGTGTACAGATTGGTGTAGATTACAGATGGCAACAAATTGCAGGTAGTGAAATCTGCCTCCATAAAACACACATTTTCTAATCTAGAAAAAAATTAAATAAAAATCAGCACCTTGAAGGCATCTTTTTGGCACCAAAAACACTATCAAAATGCTAATTCAATGCTTGAATTATGAGCTTTATGAAAAGTAACCCCCTTTTAACATATTTAATTTCAGGTTTTAGAAGACGAGTGTTTCTGTTGCGCCTTGGCTCAGATTCTTTGTTTGTTACCATCAAGTAGTTGTAAGGAAAACTGCAATTTGCTGAAAATTATTTTATGTCAAATGGTTCCACGATTTCGGGGGAATGGTGAAGGTCTCAATGTTTGTAGTTTCTATGTAGTTGCATCAGCGGACCAGTCATCTTCTTTTTGTTTTCTACTTCTTTGGAACCTAACTGATATTGGGCCAATGTTAGATCATATTTAGTACTGGATGATGCACCTATACCCAGAAACGAAGTTTGTTGTTGCCTTTCATTCCCAGCCCAGTGTCCCAATATTCAAACCACGAATTGGATGTAGTCGGCCACATTGCTCTTTGGCCGGCATCCCCTGCCCCCAGCAGTGATACGTTCAGTTATAGTGCACACAGCTCAGCACTGGGGAGCACTTCCACCTAACTGCTATTATGTGACTGTTTAGTTATAACTGAATTAATTAGCATATGGGTGCCATTCGTACATCACACTGCTTGCTGTTAGTGTTTTAATAAATATTGCGTCAAATGCTTTAGTAATAAATAGAAACACAGGTTGTTTTGGGGCACTGGGCTGGGGACGTAAGGTGACGACATCCCTTCTTGGATATAGGTGCACTTTAACTGTTGTTGTGTTAAAGCACTGCTGTTATGCAGAAATAGTAACAGTGCTCGAATTCTTTGTATTTCTTGGGGTAAAGGCATTCTAAAAGTAAAGTTGCATTAGGTAAAACTATGAATCTAATTCTGGCTGTTTAAAGGATTGTTGAAGAAACTTTCCAGCCATAAGGTTAATTTATCCTGCTTTCTGCTCCCCTCTTGCTTGATTTGAGGGGGCTGCATCTTTCATTCAGATTTTATATTTCTTGATAAACCCTAGTGAACTAACTTTTGCTGAACCTCCTGGTGCATGCTCTGCTGCTGTGTGAATATCAAGGTTCCCACAAAGTTAAACTCACTTGGTATACTTTGTATGATAAGTCAGCAGACAGGAGCAAGTGCAATAGGGGTTATCAAGAAAAATAATGGTATAATAAAGATGTATCCCCTGCGAGCTAGCATGGGGCAAGCAGAAAGCAGGCTAAAGTAACCCTTTGTCCAGAATGTCCTTTTTTAATTCTTCAAATGGTCAGATCCAGAGCGGAGATGTAGGTTTGACAGTCCTTAGTACCAGGTACTCTTTTCTTATGGTTATGATATATGCAGTAGCAGCATTACATTCATAGCGCAATCTTAGACAAAACTGGCACGGACAGTCTGTTACGTTCAGAGTGTTGTGGATATTAGGGCGGTACCATTTTGATTACCTAGGTCTCGATTCAATAAGAGTTGGAAAAAAATTCTCATGGTAGTAAAAAAATTCAATTCATGAGAAAAGAGCCTGAGAATGTCACTGTTATTGAATCACTTAGATAAAAATACAATGAAAGTCAATGGCAGCTTTTACTACAGTTTAGAAAGGAGTAAACTTTTCTTAGGAGTAAAAAAGTGCCATTGACTTTCATTGTTTTCCTAGCTGGTGATTCAATTCAACCATGAGAATTTTTGTCAGCTCTTATTAAATCAAGGCCCTTGTCTTGAAATGCATTTATATGTGTTTTGTTTTTCAGTACTTTCTCTTACAATGCAGCACTTACACATATGCGTTTTGTCCAGAGTGCATAAAGGAATGCAACAGCCACAATATTTGATTACATCATCACATATTTGCTCAGTCACCAATTTTTACATGTTAAGTATTGACACTGCTATCGGTGGTGGTCCAAAACCTATTAACATCATTGCTTCTGCATTATTCCAGCTCCTTCTCACGTGAAGGCAACAAGAGTAAAATAACATGGTATTCAGTTAAAAATTGACCAAAAACTGGGATTTTCACATCTATCCCTGTGGCCAAATGGTATCCCAGCTGCACACATCGGCGGCGTGCAGAATTGCTTGCATCCTTGACTGTGCGCGGCCATGCACAGCCACCCAGTTGCGGCGTGTGTGGCCACACACGTCGAGAGAGGATGCGAGTGGTGCTGGCCATGCATGCATCGTAGGCATGTCGGTAAGTGCAGTAGCAGTACTTATTTTTGAAAGTCTAGCTCTTCATTAGAGTGAATCTGCATATCTTTGCATTGTCATAATTATTTTTTAATATGTTACAAATAAAGATTGTTGAAACATTTTTGGCAGTGTGCTTAATATAATGTAATAACCTATTTTAATTTGTATTACTACTTTTATTACAAAGGATCCTACATCCAATGTCTGAAGTTGGCTTCTCTGGGGGGAGGGAGTAGGACAACCCCATACTGACCCCTGTGCCCCCCACTGCTAGTGACACCCCATACTGACCCCTGTGCCCCCCACTGCTAGTGACACACCATACTGACCCCTGTGCCCCCCACTGCTAGTGACACCCCATACTGACACCTGTGCCCCCCATTGCTGACTGACACCCCATACTGACCCCTGTGCCCCCCACTGCTAGTGACACCCCATACTGACCCCTGTGCCCCCCATTGCTGACTGACACCCCATACTGACACCTGTGCCCCCCACTGCTACTGACACCCCATACTGACCCTTGTGACCCCCACTTGTACTGACACCCCATAGTGACCCTTGTTCCCCCCACTGCTACTGACACTCCATACTGACCCCTCTGCCCCCTCACTGCTACTGACACCCCATACTGACCTTTGTGCCCCCCACTACTACTCACACTCCATACTGACACCTGTGCCCTCCCACTGCTACTGACACCTGTGCCCTCCCACTGCTACTGACACCTGTGCCCTCCCACTGCTACTGACACCACATACTTACCCTGTGCCCCCCACTGCTGGCTGACCCCCTATGTCCCCCACTGCTGAATGACGCACCATACTGGCCCCTGTGCCCCCCACTGCTACTGACACCCCATACTGACCTCTGTGCCCGCCACTGCTACTGACACCCCATACTGACCCCTCACTGCTACCGACACCCCATACTGACCTTTGTGCCCCCCATTGCTACTGACCCCTGTGCCCCCCCACTGCTACTGACACCCTATACTTACCCTGTGCCCCCCACTGCTGCCTGACCCCTGATACTGACCCCTATGTCCCCCCCCCTGCTGCCTGACCCCTATGTCCCCCACTGCTGATTGACACTCCATACTGACGCCTATGCCCCCACTGCTACTGACACCCCATACTGACCCCTGTGCCCGCCCACTTCTGACGGACACCCCATACTGACCCCTATGCCCCCACTACTACTGACACCCCATACTGACCCCTGTGCCCCCACTGCTACTGACACCCCATACTGACCCCTGTGCCCCCACTGCTACTGATACCCCATACTGACCCATGTGCCCCCTCTGCTACTGACACCCCATATTGACCCCTGTGCCCCCCACTGCTACTGACATCCCATACTGATCCCTGTGCCCCCCACTTCTACTGACATACCATACTGCCCCCTGTGCCCTCCACTGCTACTGACACCCCATGCTGACCCCTATGCCCCCACTGCTACTGACACTCCATACTGAGTCCTATGCCCCCACTGCTACTGACCCCTGTGCCCCCCCACCTCTGACGGACACCCCATACTGACCCCTATGTCTCCACTGCTACTGACACCCCATACTGACCCGTGTCCCCCCAACATCTGACAGACACCCCATACTTACCTCTGTGCCCTCACTGCTACTGACACCCCATACTGACCCCCATGCCCCCACTGCTGACACCCCATGTTGACCCCTGTGCCCCCCACTGCTACTGGCACCCCATACTGATCCCTGTGCACCCCCACTTCTGACGGACACCCATACTTACGCCTGTGCCCTCACTGCTACTGACACCCCATGCCCCCCACTGCAACTTGACACCCCATGCTGACCCCTGTGCTCGCCACTGCTACTGACACCCCATGCTGACCCCTGTGCTCCCACTTCTGACTGACATCCCATACTGACCCCTGTGCTCCCCACTGCTGCTGACACCCATACTGAATGGCACCACAGGAGGCTTGGAAGGGGAAGAGGGTAGCCAAGCCCTTAGGCTCCACAGGAAGTGTGGAAGGGGAGGTGGATATCCAAGCCCTTGGGCACCACAGGAGTTGTGGAAGTGGGTAGCCAAGCCCTTAGGCTCCACAAGAGGCGTGGAAGGGTAAGCGTGTAGCCAAGCCCTTGGGCATCCCAGTAGGTGTGGAAGCAGGTATCCAAGCTCTTGGGCTCCACAAGAGGTGTGGAAGGGGAGGTGGGTAGCCAAGCCCTTAGGCTCCACAGGAGGCGCGGAAGGGGAAGTAGGTAGCCCAGCCCTTGTGCATACCAGGAGGTGTTGAAGGGGAAGTGGGTATCCAAAACCTTGGGCACCACAGGAGGCGTGGAAGGGGAAGCGGGTAGCCAAGCTCTGGCACCCCAGGAGGCATTGAAGGGGAAGCGGGTAGCCAAGCCCTTGGGCATCATAGGAGGCATGGAATTGGAAGCGGGCAGCCAAGCCCTTGGACATCGCAGGATGTTTGGAAGGGGAAGCGGGTAGCCAGGCCCTTGGGCATCAAAGGAGGAGTGGAAAGTGGGTAGCCAAGACCTTTGGCTCCACACGAGGCATGGAAGGGGAATCCTGTAGTCAGGTGCTTGGGCATGAAGGGAGGCGTGGAAGGGGAAGTGGGTTTTCAAGCCCTTGGGCATCCCATTAGGTGTGGAAGGGGAAGTGGGTAACCAAGCCCTTAAGCTCCCCAGGAGGCGCGGAAGGGGAAGCGGGTAACCAAGCCCTTGGGCACCACAGGAGGTATGGAAATGAAGCGGGTATCCAAGCCCTTGGGCACCACAGGAGGTGTGGAAGGTGAAACAGGTAGCCAAGCCCTTGGGCACCACAGGAGGGGTGGAAGGTGAAGTGGATAGCCAAGCTCTTGGGCATCCCAGGAGGTGTTGAAGGGGAATCGGGTAGCCAAGCCCTTAGGCTCCACAGGAGGTGTGTAAGGAGCAGCAGGTAGCCAAGCCCTTGGGCACCACAGGAGGTGTGGAAGGGGAAGCAGGTAGCCAAGCCCTTGAGCACCACAGGAAGTGTGTAAGGGGGAGCGGGTAGCCAGGTGCTTGGGCTCCACAGGAGGTGTGGAAGGGGAAGTGGGAAATATGCAACTCGAAATGCCTGAAAATGCGCTCAAAAAAATACACAAACACGTGTTTTTTCATGTGAAAGTTCAGGTTACTTTGTGTGAATCAACACCATTATTTACAATCAACAATATTCATATAGTCCTATCCCAAATAAAATGGCATAGACTGCTGATAAAGAGCTTTTAGAAATGTCTTTTTTTCCTACTGCACAGCATGGCCTGTTTCATTTCATCCTTCTGGGTATCCTGCCACAAGGTGGCGCAGTTGACTGCAGATTTGTGGCTCCTCCCGGTCCCATATAAAGCCAGGAATCGCCAATAGACCCCCAGTGTTTCTCTGCAGTCATGACTGTGAAGACTGCAGAAAAGCACTTATTCTAAGTATGTCACACACCCTTCAAGACATTCATTACATGCGGGTATACTGACCTGTAGATGGCGATCTTGCAGAGATGTCAATAAAAAAAGTAAGACCCTCCCGGTCCATAAATACCTGGGACCTCCCACTCATTCCCCAGTCTTTCATCTCTGCAGACGGCGAGCAAGTCAGAAGATGGATGTCTCCTCCTTGCAGGTAGCCGGGATGACTCCCGGCCCTCTATTGTTCTATTCCTGCCTGGATTCATTTATTTATATTACTTGCCTCCCAGCCTAGGCTGCTGGTCCGGGCAATGGTAGATGGCACCCTTGGTGCTCAGGAGCTACGCTCTGCCGTGAGACCCCATAACAAGGGGTAAGCGGCTAACCGGGTTGGTGACCCCGGTTTGGGATGCCCCGTCCCTTGGCTCCCACCCTAGCATGGAGTCCCCCTCTCCCGGATACCCTTAGAGGGGGGGGGTCACTTATTGATTCATCTTTATTATAATGTGTGTGTATGTGTGGTGCTTAACGTTACAGGTGCATTGCGGTACTCAGACCGGCACCGGCCTACGGCGTTTGTCATGGCGGCTCTCTAAGGCGCCCAGGAGGAGCTTCTTCCCCTCGGGGCAGGGCCGGGCGTTCGTGCGAGCGCCTACAGCCCGCCCCCGTGCTGCGGGCGCCACGGTTCAGGTCCCGGCTTCTGGCCGGGAGTGACAGGGGAGGGGCCGGGCGCGGACCGCGCCGGCCCGCCCTCCCTCTTCCTCTGCCTACGCGACTTTTCCTTCCACACTGCCAGGCGTGCGGGACTCAGGAGGTGGTGACGGTTGGTGATTGGCCTGTGGCCCCATTAGTTTTTCCTTATTGATCATGCCCCTCCTTGGGGTTGCTTGGCAACGCTTCTGTTATTAACCCCTTTGGACAATAGCTATGTAGGTCTGATTGTGTGTTCCAGGGGGACCATCGTTCCTATTAAAGGGGGGTTCTCCCGGTCCTAGGGTCCCTGGTTAAATTTAGGTGTCTGTAAATTCCTCCCACGCGGGACTTAAAGGGGCATCCCGGGTTGCATTACTGCGTAATTCCCTCGGGGCATTGTGCATATATATATATTAAAAATCCCCATATGGAGGCTTCCCCGGATACTGGGCTTGTGCCCCCCTCGGGGCAATCCAGGCTGTGTTTGGGGTGTGGGGTATCCCTTTTGGGGGATGATGTATATCTTTGTGTACCCCGTGCACAACGGTCTATTACGCGGCAGTCCGGATCTCAGGCGTCTGGCTCTGCTCCGCCAGTCTCCTCTCCGTCTCCCCCTCGCTTGACACGTACTCCATGTGATGTTGTCATTGGCGGGGAGTCGCAATCTGAGGTGAGTGCCAGATTGGCCAATCTTGAAAAAATTTTTTCCAGTGCTGTTGCCAAAAAGGCCACGGCAAAGCGAAAACATTTGTATACAGTCACGCAGGCCTTTGATATGGAGGAGTTTGACTCCCTGGATTGGTCTGATTGTTCCCCGCTTGAGGAAGGGGAGCTGTTTCAGGAGTCTGAGGGCTCCGATGACCAGCAGTTTGTGGGTGCTGATACCGAGCAGGGCCAGGGGGATTCCTTGGATACCTCTAGGGTCCTGGCTCATATGTTTGAGGTGCTGGCTATTTCTCCCCCCGAGGCGGCTCCTCTGCTTTCTTTGAGGTGACCAAGGGGATTTCTTTGAGGTGGCCAAGCCGCGCTTGGAATTTCCTTATCAAAAGCATTTTGATGATATCATTCTTAAGAAATGGGAGAGGCCGACTCGGCTTCCGGGTTTCCCGGGTGCCGTCAGATCCTCTGGCCGCTCAGGGGCTTCGGGCGGCAGTAGCAAGTCTCTTGGACATGGCTGTCATCTGTCCGGTGCCCCCCTCAGACCGGGGCCTGGGCTTCTATTCCAATTTGTTCACGGTGCCCAAGAAGGACGGATCTGTTCGTCCCATTCTGGATCTGAAGTTGCTCAAGACGTCCGTCCCCGGAAGTTCCGTATGGAAACTCTGTGCTCAGCCATCCACTCACTTCGTCAGGGGGACTTCATGACGTCCATAGACATCAAGGATGCTTACCTGCATATTCCAATATTTCCGGCACACCAGAGATTCCTCAGGTTTGTCGTGGACAATCGACATTTTCAGTTTGTGGCTCTTCCGTTTGGCCTTACCTCAGCTCCAAGGGTTGTTACCAAGGTGTTGGCAGGAGTGATGGCCATCCTCAGAGCCAGGGGTATCCACATCGTGCCCTATCTGGACTATCTTCTCATCATGGCGTCTTCCCTCAGTCAGGCGCAGCTGGATACCAGGACTGTGGTTTCCACTCTGGAGAGTTTCGGTTGGGTGATCAACTATCCCAAGTCCTGCCTCACTCCCTCCCAGGGTGGTGGAGTTACTGGGAATGTCTCTGGATACTTCTCAGGCCAGGGTGTTTCTCCCCCCGAGCCAAGGTTCTTCTGATTCAGGAATTGACTCATCGTCTCCTATCCATCCCCCGCCCGTCCATCGGCTAGGGATGCGACTGGTGGGATTGATGGTTGCATCGTTCGAGGCGGTTCCCTTTGCCCCGTTTCACACAAGGACGCTCCAGCTCCATCTCTTGGCGGCCTGGGACGGGTCCCCGCTGTCATTGGATCAGTCCTTTCTGATGTCCCCCCGGGTGCGGCATTCCCTTCGGTGGGGGCTGAAACCGAGCAATCTGACGAGGGGCAGGTCCTTGTGATCCCTCGTTGAGAGATGGTCACCACGGATGCCAGCCTGTCAGGTTGGGGGGATTTTGGAAGGATCTTCAGTTTCAGGGACTGTGGGGGCCTCAGGAGGCTCACGATCCCATCAATGTTCTGGAGCTGAGAGCCATCAGGTTGGTTCTGGCTCACTTGTCTCATCCGTTACGGGGACTACCAGTTCAAGTTCGGTCGGACAAACGGACGGCGGTCGCCTACATCAATCGCCAGGGATGGACTCGCAGCAGGCGTGCCCTCAGGGAAGTGTCTTTGATTCTGGATTGGGCAGAGGGCAATGTCCCATGCATCTCGGCAGTGTACATTCCGGGAGTGGAGAACACGGAGGCGGACTCCCTGAGCAGGGGGTCATCTCGCCGGGGGGGAATGGTCACTCTGCCCCAAGGTGTTTCGGTCGCTTTGCCACCGGTGTGGGACTCCGGAGGTGGACCTCTTTGCCTCTCGTCACAATCACAAGCTTCCGGCATTTGTGTCTCTCTCACGGGATCCGCTGGCTCTAGCAGCGGGTGCCATGTCTCTGAACTGGAGGGATCTGGGGTTTCTGTACCTGTTCCCTCCGTTTCCCATGGTGGGCAAAGTGGTGCGCAAGCTGGCCCTAGAGGGCGCGTCAGCAATCCTGGTGGCTCCAAGGTGGCCAAGACAGGTTTGGTTCGCAGATGTGGTAAGGTTGGCAGAGGATCAGTTAGTTCTGCCCCTTCTGCCGGATCTACTCACTCAGGGTCCACTGTTCTATCCCAATTTACCAACGCTGGCTTTGACGGCGTGGTTGCTGAAACCTCCATCTTGAGGGAGGAAGGTCTTTCTGATGCGGTCATTCAGACTCTGGTTAGGGCTAGAAAGAAGTCTTCCTCTGCCATCTAGGATTTGGAGGTCTTATATTGATTGGTGTGAGGTCAGGGCCTTGCCTTGCAGGGCGTTTTCTATTCCTCGGGTCTTGGTATTTCTGTAACATGGTCTGGACCAAGGTTTGCAGCTTAGTACGCTGAAAGGGCAGGTTTCTGCCCTGGCGGTTTTTTTTTCAAAAGTCTTTTGCTCTTCATCCTCTGGCTAAGACTTTTTTCCGGGGGGTTACGCATGTGCGGCCTCCTAGGAAGCCTTTGCTCCCAGTTTGGGATTTGAACTTGGTTCTTTCTGCCTTGCAGGGTCCTCCTTTTGAACCTTTGCAGGATATTGCGCTTTCTGCGCTTACTCAGAAGGTTGTTTTTCTGGTGGCCATCACTTCTGTTCGGTGTGTTTCGGAGTTGGCAGCCTTGTCCATTAAGGCCCCTTACTTTGAGAGGCATCAGGACAAGGTTGTTTTCCGCTTCAAGCCAGATTTCCTTCCTAAGGTGGTCTCTGCTTTTCATCTTAATCAGGATATTGTTCTACCCTCCTTGTGTCCTAAGCCTAGCAATGACAAGGAGAGGGTTTTGCATTCTTTGGATGTGGTTCGCTGTGTGAAGTACTATTTGGTGGCTACTTCCCCTTTTCGTAGGACTGACACCCTTTTTGTGGTGCCCTCTGGGCCTAGAAAAGGTTTGGCTCCCACCAAGTCTTCCATTAGTAAATGGATTCGCCAGGCCATTGTTGGGGCCTATTATGCCCCAACAAGATTCCCCCTTTTCGTGTTACTGCTCATTCTACTCGTGCTGTTGGGGCGTCCTGGGCCTTCCTGCACCAGGCTTCTGTTGAGCAGGTTTGTAAGGCTGCTACTTGGTCTTCGGTTCACACTTTTTCCAAGTTTTACAAGGTTGATGTGTGAGCCTCAGCGGATGCTGTTTTTGGCCGCAAAGTTCTGCAAACTGCAGTGGTTTAAGTTTGTGCCTTGTTGACTTGTTTTTTGGATCCCCGCCCTTTATGGACACTGCTATTGGATGTCCCACATGTAATGAATGTCTTGAAGCGGGGTATGTGACATACTTAGAATAATACCATTTTGTGAATACTCTGCAAAATGGGTATTATAAGTATGTCACACACCCCGCTTCACCCTGCCCTTTTGTATTCTGGATCCTTTATTTGGTGAACCTTTGTTAATTTTAATTGGCTTTCCTGGTCCCTTGATCTTACTGCTATCTTTATACTGGGGAATGAGTGGGAGGTCCCAGGTATTTATGGACCGGGAGGGTCTTACTTTTTTTATTGACATCTCTGCAAGATCGCCATCTACAGGTCAGTATACCCACATGTTATGAATGTCTTGAAGCGGGGTGTGTGACATACTTATAATAACAAGTTTGTCAGGTTCAAGCACTTTCGCATGGAGACGTTAGGTTCGGCCGTCAGTTCCCTTCGGTCGGGTGACTTCATGACCACGGTGGACATCAAGGATGCCTACCGTCACGTGCCGATCTTCTCAGGTCACCTGAGGTTCGCTCTGGGGGATAAACACTACCAGTTTGTGGCCGTTCGGTATCACATCAGCTCCTCGGGTCTTCACCAAGGTGCTGGCGGGTGTCATGGCTCTACTGAGAAGCCAGGGCATTCACATTCTTCCTTACCTGGACGACCTATTGATTGCTGCTCCATCCCTTCATAGGGCCGAGAAGGATACTCAGGTGGTGATGTCCACTCTCGAGCCCTTCGGCTGGGTGATCAACTATCCCAAGTCTTCACTATCTCTCTCTCTCTCTTTGGCGAGGTCCTTCCTGGGCATGAGGCTGGATACGTCTCAGGTCAAGGTTTTTCTCCCTCAACAGAAGGTGGAGGGCATTCATTCCCGGGCCCTGCTTTCGTGTCCTCACCCATCCATTCGGCAGGGGATGCAGTTGGGCCTCATGGTGTCCTGCTTCGAGGCGGTCCCCTTTGTTCAGTTCCACATGAGGCCTCTTCAGTTACTTCTCGTCTGTTTGGGATCGGAATTGGGAGTCCCTGGATCAGTAGTTTGCTCTGTCCCCGCCGGTCAGGCAGTCCCTATCCTGGTGGCTGGACTCGAGGAATTTTCTAGTGGGCAGGTCCTTTCTGCCTCCACGCTGGGAAATTGTCACCACGGATGCCAGTATGACCGGCTGGGGGGGGGGGGGGGGGGAGTTTCAGTCTCTGAAGTTCCAGGGTCAGTGGAGTCCCCAGGAGGCCCACGCGCCCATCAATATCTTAGAGCTGCGGGCGATCAGGTTGGTTCTCTCCCAGTTGACTCCACCTTCGGGGTTGTGCTGTACAGGTCCGCTCTGACAATCAGACGGCGGTTGCCTACATCAATCATCAGGGAGGGACTCTGAGCAAGCAAGCCCTCAAGGAAGTGTCTCTCATATTGTCTTGGGTGAAGGAGACTGTCCCATGCATCTCGGCGGTTTACATCCCCGGGGTGGATAACGAGGAGGCGGACTCCCTGAGCAGGGGGACGTCTCGCCTGGGAGAATGGTCTCTCAGCAACAAGGTTTTTCACACCCTATGTCTCCACTGGGGTCAGCCGGATGTGGACCTGTTTGCGTCTCGTCACAATCACAAGCTTTCAAGATTTGTCTCCCTGTCACAGGACCCTCTGGCCTTTGCCACGGACGTGCTAGCAATTCCCTGGACTGAGTTTTGACTTCTCTCTTTCCTCCATTCCCTCTGCTGGGTCGGGTGCTGCGCAACATAGCCCAGGAGGGGGTACCAACCATTCTGGTGGCCCCCTGCTGACCAAGATGAGTATGGTTCACAGACGTTGTACAGATGGCAGTAGATCGGTTCGTTCTGCCCGACGATCCAGAGCTTCTCATGCAGGGACAACTACGCCATCCCAATTTACCAACGCTGGCTTTAACGGCTTGGCTGCTGAAACCTCCATCTTGATAGGCAAGGGTTTACCGGCCTCCGTTGTTGATACCTTGATTCAGGCTCGAAAGAAATCCTCGTCCTTTATCTACTACAGGGTCTGGCATGCTTACATTGCTTGGTGTGAGTCCAAGTCTCTATCGTGTCGAGTTTTTTCCATTCCCAGGATTCTGGAGTTTTTACAACATGGTCTGGACTCGGACCTTCAACAACAGGCTTGTTAAGACTTTCTTCCAGGGAGTTACTCATGTGCGTCCGCCGCGTAAGCCTCTGCTACCGGTTTGGGACTTAAATTTGGTGTCGTCTGCCTTGCATGGTCCTCCGTTTGAGCCTATGCGCGAAGCGGCTTTGTTCATTCTGATTCTTAAGGTAGCCTTCTTGGTGGATTTTACTTCTGTGCGTCGAGTTTCTGAGCTGGCGGCACTTTCCATGAAACCTCCTTGAACGTCATCAGGATAAGGTCGTTTTCCGTCTTAAGCCTGATTTCTTGCCCAAGGTTGTGTCTGCTTTTCATCTCAATCAGGACATTTTCTTACCTTCTTTGTGTCCGAACCCTTCTAATTCTAAGGAATGGACCCTTCATTCTCTGAATGTTGTCAGGGCACTGAAATTTTATCTGGTCGCCACTGAGTCGTTTAGGAAATCTGATGCTCTTTTTGTTCTTCCTGCTGGACCTAGGAAGGGTTTGCCTCCAGCCAAGTCTACTATCAGCAAGTGGATCTGTCAGGCGGTGGTGCAAGCTTATTCTGCTAAAGGGAAGGAACCTCCCTTCAGAGTTACTGCTCATTCTACTAGAGCTATTAGTGCCTCTTGGGCTTTTCAGCACCAGGCTTCTGTTGAACAAGTTTGTAAGGCCGCTACTTGGTCTTCTGATTATACTTTTTTCAAGTTCTACAAGGTTGATGTTAAGGCCTCAGCGGAGGCTGCTTTTGGCCACAAGGTACTTCAAGCGGTAGAGGTTTGAACTGCCTGCCGTTACTCTTTGGGGATCCCACCCTATCCTTATGGACACTCCTATTGGATGTCCCAGAAGTAAGGATGAAATGAAACTGGCCGTGCTGTGCACTAGGAAAAATACAATTCTGTGATTACTCACCTGTAGAATTGTTTTTTACTATACACAGCATGGCCGGTTTCATCCCTCCCTTGTTATCGTTATCTTTGGTTGCCTCTGTATGGATAACTGTATTTTATATTGGTTAATCTCCTGGCTTCTTGCATAACTGCTTTTCAACACTGGGGGTCTATTGGTGATTTCTGGCTTTATATGGGGCCTTGTTCGTTTTTCTATTATATTGCAAAGTCTACTAAACTTCCACAGGGAAGGGTTTTTCCTTTTTTTTTCCCTCACAGGCCATCTGATCCTTGGCCCTTTCATGGGGTGGAGTTTCCTCCTCTTTGGGATACTGAAACTAATTTTGGAATAGTGCAGAGTCCCAGGATAAGCGTAAGAGGTTTCTGGCAGAGCAAGGAAAAATCTCCTTCAAAGCCCTCTTAGGCATGAAAAGATGCCCTCGCCTTTTGGGACTGGAGGTGGCTTTATAAATAATTTTCTGTAGAGTTTTTGGTGAGAATTATTACTGGCAGGCTGATTCATTACTAACGCCAGGTAGCGACAGATGAGCGTCTGTAGCGAAGATTTCAGAGCGACCGCTAGTCGCTGTGCTCGGCCATGGTTAGTTGTTTTAGAGCGCCTCAGTCGCTGCCCGGCATTGATGAATATGTTGTGTGAGTCGCAGTACTACTCTATGGGAGCGAATGGTAGCTCCAACTCAGTTTGACTGAAATACCACATTCATCAAAAAAACAGCCTCAAGCAGTGCCAGCGCTCAAAATTGGGTTATTGTAGCCCACAGCGCCAGAGGCTGTGTGATTAAAGTGTTTAACATGTATCCACTAGTAACAAAGCCCAATCTAGCTGGCGAGAAGTTTCGCAGCTACTAAGTGCACATGCTTTTGCAAGTTTTAAAGGTTCCCTTTAAAATTCTGTTTTCTGGAGACATTGGTTATGATTGTAGCTTAGCCTGAATTTAAATGGGAAGCCCACATTTCTTTTTCTTGAAGTATAATGGAAGATATAGCTGCATGAGTTTTCTGTTATTTTCAGGGATGTCATCACCCATGGTGAGGAACAACTGGATGGTTCTCAAAATTGGTACCGGTTGTTTTAAATTGACAAGTTCAATTGAAGGTGGGATAACAACTTTATCAAGTGTCCATCCTAGAGAAAGGCAGATGTGACCAACACTGAAAAATAGGCCCTGTCTGCCATGTGGCAAAAAAAAAAAGAATTTACAGTAATTAATTCTCATATACGTTAATAGAGAGAATTTTCGAAAAATTTGATTTGTCGAATCTCTATTAAAAATGGACATTTCTGGCCTACCGAGAGCCTCAATAGGGTTGTAGAACATTTTGCCTTGCTGTAACATGCATAGTGTGTGTGCTGGGTTAGTGAAATAATACTGTAAAGAAGTATGACATGCAGACCAGAGACATCACTATTAGAATAGCTGTCACAGTGCGGCACAATGACAGAACCTTGAGGTGGCATCAGCATGAGGAGCCCATATATTGCCTGAAAGATACACACTCGAGTTGGCAGTAGCATGAGGAGCCCATATATTGCCTGAAAGACCCAACCTGGAGTTGGCAGCAGCATGAGGAGTCCATATATTGCCTGAAAGACACACCCTGGAGTTGGCAGCAGCATGGGGAGCCCATATATTGCCTGAAAGACACACCCTGGAGTTGGCAGCAGCATGGGGAGCCCATATATTGCCTGAAAGACACACCCTGGAGTTGGCAGCAGCATGAAGAGAACATATAAACATTTTGGGCACATATGTTATCCTAAGAATATTATTAAAAGTTAAGCTTTACGTAATGCATTTCCTTAATATTTACTTGTGGTCGGATGCGGAGGAATGTCTGTAACTGGAGAGCAGCGCCTTAAATCTGTTTTGCTCTTTCCATATTTCTGAAGTGTTGATGTGGCACTAAGATCAATCTACTCTGCATCAGGCATTGGTGGGTGGAAATCTTAGCTGATCCATGCCTGATTCATCTTCACACAGGTCAGTCTATCTATAGTTACACACCTGCTGCTGTTGTCCCAAAAAAACTTTTAAAGCATACTGGGGCTCTTCAGAGCCTAGTTACTGTGAAAGGCCATACATAGTTACACACCTGTTGCTGTTGTTGACAAATCCTGTTTTAAGCGTAGTGTAGCGCTTTGTCCTCCCCTCATATACTCAATATGTCAGGCAGAGAAGTGCCAGGACGGTAACAGAGGAGTGGCAGAGGCCTAAATTCAACAATTAGAGGTCGCAGCAGACTAGGGGTGAGTGGCAGCAGGAGTCTCAGCGAGAGGCCTGATCTCCCAGTATCAATTGGCGGTCGTGTCTCGAACCCATCTGCCATCAACTGGTTAACACGGTCAGCCACTTCATCACAAGTGACATCTGACACCTCCAGTCAACTGTCGGTGGCTTCCTCAGACACAACCCTCACTTTGCATGGCCCAGGAGCAGTCCCTGTCCTACCATTACCTCTGTGCTATGTTGTTCCCTCCCCCAGCGAAGTATCTTATGCTTTGGGTTCAGCTGCACTATTCAGTGAGGACGAATAATCAGCAGCTACTGCCCAGCCAAGAAGTGGAGGAGACACTCACCGCTTCCTCCACTAGCCGGGCAAGTAGTGATGAGGAGAGTGGCGTGGGAGGTGGTGTGGCAAGCGTTCTGACTTCTGAAGCAGACCCTGTTGAGGAACCTGAGGAGGACATCAGTGACATGCAGACACAACTCGATAATAGTGGTGGTTGTTATTATTAATAATAAAAATAATTATAATTTTATTTATATAGTGCCATCATCTTCCGAAGCGCTTTACAAGGTGTGATTACAAACAAGGTAAAACATATAGTACAAGAAAACAATACAAAACTAGATATGAGGTTCGAACCAAGTGTTATGAGCACAGGAGACAATTGGAAAGAGAGCCCAGCCCTTGCGAGTGGAGACAAAAGGTAGGGATCGCAAGTGGTAGAGCTTGAGTTGGGCTGCATATGCCGTTTGAAGGTTATAGGAGTTGCTTAAGCCAGGTTATATGCCTTGTCTAAAGAAGTGAGTTTTGAGGGCACTTTTAAAGGCTTGGAGTGATGGATTTAGCGGTCAGCATGGTGGCAGAAATCTGGAGGCAAATATGCCTGGGGCCGGGGTAGACAACCTGCTGCGCAGCAGACTACCTTTCTGGGAGCGAGTGGAACGGGTTCCTGGAGTTGGCTGCAGTAGCAGTGAATTGGTGCAGACTGTTGGGAAAATCAGCTACTCGGCGGTGTGGTAGTTTTTCATCAAGTAATCGTAGGAGGTTAACATGGTCACATGCAAGATGTGTAGGCAGAAGTGTGGCCAGGGTCCCAATGTTGGACCCCACGGCCCTGCGTCAAAATATGCAGCATCACCATAAATCTGCCTGGGAGAACCGCGGCTCCAAAGTGGTGGTCCAGCCTGCTGCATCACCCAGTGGCACGCTGTTCCAGCCAGCCAAGGCTCCACCACCTCCTGTGTGTCATAACCTATTCTGTTGTCATGGGCAAGAGACAACCGTATGCACCCACTCATCCAACGCACAGAAGCTAAATGTGCTCCTGTCCAAGTTGCTGGTGCTGCAGTCCCTCCCTTATTCTTAGTATACAGTACGTCCTGCTCCAAATATAATACTTACACTTGGGTTATCCTCCGCCAGATGGTGCTGCACTGCAGAGACATGCAAAACAGGATCCTCCCGGCCCCTCAAATACCCAGGACCTCCCACAAATCCCCAGATTTCTCTGCAGTGCCGACTGCGAAGACATGAAGTATCACTCTCTCGCAGGTGAGCGGGGCTATTACAGCCTGCGGCCCTGTTGGACTATTCCCACCCGTCCTCTTTGTGATGTGCCTCCCAGCCTGGGCTGCGCTGGTCGGGTGAAGGTAGGCAGCACCATGCGTGCTTATGGAGCCATGCTCCACCGCAGTCCCCCACCAGAGGGTAGGCGGTTTAGGCTGATGGTGAGCCTTCAGGGGATGCCCCTCCCGCATTATTGCCCCGTGTAGCGGTGGGCCCTGTCCAAAGGGTCGCCATCCTCCCTCGTTCCCCCGGTAGCTCGGGGGGAAAGAAAGGACGGGGGGTGTGTGTGGTGGTCTCAGTGTACTGTGATTACACGCTTATGGCCTTAGTATTGCCCTTGACTTGCAACTGGATGTCAGAGCCGCGCTGCTTGCTTTTTATAATGTATCGGCTGCCGCTGTGCGCGTTTTGTCTTTCTTTTACTGAATGTGCTGCGCCGGGCGGCGGCGTCGTCTCCACAAATCGCTGGCTAAGTGTGTCATATCCTTCTCTTGTCAAGATTTGACTGCTGCCTTAGAGCTTTGCGCTCTTCGGGGGGGCGGGGACCTGGCTTGGCGCGCTCCGCGTCATGGCCCGCCCTTCGAGGTTCGCTTGCTGCCATTTTGATGATCTTTGCGCGCGTGCGTGGTAACGGTCCCCCGCCTCCCTTGGTCTGTAAGTGCCCTCGCGGGCGATTTTCATTATTTTTATTGCTGCGCATGGCTCTGACACCCCTTATTCCCATTATGTCTTTCAGACGTTTAAAGACTCCAGTGGCTTCTCCCGGCCTGGTGTAAATTATAGCGGGCTTTGTGAAATTCTCCCACATTCCTAGCGGGTCTTTGGGGCATCCAGGGTTGCCTATTGCGTAAATCCCTGCTGGCATATTGTGCCTAGATAATCACCATATGGAGGCATCTCAGAATTATGTGACCGGGGTCCCTCTGGGACAAGACCGGCTGTGCATAGCGTGTGGACAACCCCATGCTGATGCTGACAGGGCACGGGTCTGCGCACCATGTGCCGAGCAAGCTCTGGCCCTGCAATCAGGCTTGCCAGTGGCTGCACCTTGTTTCAATACTCCTATTTCCCCATGCTTAAATCTCACTCCTGCTGAGTCGCATACAAGTGGGGATTTGCAGCCTGATGTGTCTTCCAGACTGCCTACGGCTGATCAGATTATTGCGAGGTTGTCAGAGCGCCTGGGCCCTGGTAAGAAGCGGCCCTTGACGCCTCCTGTTTCTGTTTTTGCTATGGGAACTGAGGAGTTAGCTACTCCGCGTGACTATACCCCTTTTGATGAAGGAGAGCTGTTCTCTTACTCAGGCTCAGCTGATGAGAGGCCGAAGAGTCATGACGATTCTGCCATGAATACTGGGGCCAGTTTGACACTGAGGGTTTGTTGATTAAGGTCTTTAAGGCTCTGTCTATCTCTCTCCCTGGTAAGGCTCCCAAGCCGAGAGGGGAGAGTTTCCATACAGCGACAGCGCGCTTGGAATTTCTAGAGCAGGCTCACTTCCATGCTCTTGTGCTCAAGGAATGGGAATGCCCCAGTAGACTTCCAGGGGTCCCAGGGGACTGGGATAGGAAATACCCTTTTCCCCCTGACGTGGTTATTGTTGGTCATCACCCCCCGTGGTGGATGCACCGATCATAGGGGTTCCTAACCCCCCCCCCTTTATTACAGCCCCTGCTTATAGTACCCTTCGGGATGCTGAGGACCGGCGCATTGATAGGCAGGCCTCCCATGCCTTTTCTTGTGCAGGAATGGCGCTGCGCCCGGTCTGTGTCGCGACCATCACTGCAGTGGCCGCTAGAACCCTCATCAAAAAGATGCTTGCTCATCACCCTGAGGATCTCCCCTGGGAGGTGTTTAATGCACTCTCCAGTTGTGATGTATTTGTAAAATGTATTCTCTTAGCGCTGGATGACACCATTAGAATGTGTGCAAGAACTTCTGCCCTTGTGGTGGCTATACGTCGCTTGGTCTGGCTGCGACAGTGCTGACGATGCTACTAAAAATTCTCTTACTGGGCTTCCCTTTAGAGGGCAACGCCTATTTGGGGCCCGTCTGGACCTGTTTGGTAAAAAAGTCAAATCACCCCAACGCAGACGGGGGTGTACTTCCTGGCTTTTCGGGCAGACTCCTGCCCCAGGAGCAGCAGACAACGCCCTGGACCCTCCGGCAGGGCTAAGCCTAAATCTTCCACCAAACCCCCTCAAGCATGATGGGGCGCCCTCGCGCGTCTGGGTGAGGGGATGGCTGCAGCACCTTGCTCTTGTCAGGAGGCATCACACCTCATTTTGGTGGTTTTAGGGGGTAGTGTCCCCCGGATACAATTAAGGATTGAGTGTGCTGCGTGGCCTCCCCCAAGTTTATCAGGGTACTCCGGGTCCCTGCCTCTGTTCAGGTGCTGGTGCAGGCCATGCAAGGCCTGTGGGGTCTGGGGGTCACTTGCAGTTTCCCCTTCCCAGGCAGCGGCACGGGCCGCTACACCAACCTTTCCACAGTTCCCCAAAAGGATTGGTCAGTCTGGCCCTTTCTGGATTCACAACTCGTCAATTGCAGGCAGTTCCTGTATGGAGGCTCTTAGCTGGGCCATCAGCTCCCTGCGCCCTGGGGGCTTCTTGCCATCTGTGGAGATCAAAGATGCTTATTTTCACATCCCTGTGTCTTCTGGACATCGAGGGTCTGCAGGTTCGCGTTGAAAGCCAACACTGCTAAGTTGTGGCCTTGTTATCTGGCCTCTCTTAAGCTCCCAGAGCGCTCGCCAAGGTGCTGACGGGGGTGATGTCTCTGATGAGACCAAGGGGCGTTGGTGGCTTGATCAGAAGAGGTCCCCCTCGGGCCCTTCTGCAACTTCTTTTGTTAGTACAGGACAGGGAATCAGCATCCCTGGAGCAGGGTCTGTGTGCCTTCCCCCCTGGTACGGAGGTCCCTCGTGGAGCGGTTGAACTCAGGGAACCTGTCTGGGGGCAGCCCCCTTCTTGCCCCTTTCCATAGGTGGTCACCATGGATGCCAATCTATCAGGTTGACGGTTCCGGGGGAGGTGGGGCCCCTAGGAGGTCCATACACCTATCGATTTTTGAAACACTGAGCTTTCAGGTTGGTTCTTTCTTGCTTGGTTACTCCTCTTCAGGACCTGTCTGTTTTGGGGGCGCTCGGTCTGTCTGACGGCAGTGGCCTACATTAATCATCTGTGTGGGCCTGGAGCAGGATGATCCTCCAGGAAGGTATCGGATCTTGATCTGGGCGGAGGACAATGTTCCCTGCATATCAGTGGTATTCGCTCTGGGGGATGTCCCTCTGCGACAGGATGTGCTAATCCTTGTGTCACTATGAGGTCCAACCAGTGTGGATCTGTTTGGGCCCCTTCACTATCACAAGCTCTCGGCCCTTGTTTCCCTGTCCCAGGATCCTCTGACCGTGGTCATGAGGCTTAGTAACGTTATGGCGGGACATTCTATTTTGTATGTCTTTTCTCCATTCCCCCTGCTAGGCAGGGTTCTGCGCAAGATTGCTCTGGAAGGGGGGACCAGTGATTCTGGTGGCCCGTGGGTGGCCTAGTGGAGTGTGGATTAGCAAACGTGGTACTGAGGGCAGTAGATCTGTACGTTCTGCCAGGAGTGCCAGCTCTGCTCACTCAGGGTCCCTTTACATCACCCCAATCTACAGGCTCTGGCCTGGACGGCCTGACTGCTGAAACATCCATCTTGATGGAGACAGGCCTATCTGTCTCAGTGATTGAGACTATGGGAAGTCTAGGAGCGAGCTTCTTCTTCTTCTTCCATCTATTATAGGGTATGGCATACCCATATTGATTGGTGTGAGTCTAGGTCTCTTCCCTGCCGTGCGCTCTCTGTTTCCAGGGTTCTAGAGTTATTACAGCATGGGTTGGAGTTGGTTCTCCAACTCAGTGCTCTGAAGGGTCAGGTTCTGCTCTGTCCGCCTTCCTGTAGAAGTCTTTCGCTCAGTTTTCCTTGGTTAAGACTTCTTTTGGGGGTTGCTCATGTGCGTTCCCCACGTACTTCTATGGTCCCTGCTGGGATTTGAATTTGATTCTGTCTGCCTTGCGGGGTGTTCCCTTTGGACCCATTCAGGATGCTGTCTGGCTGTTTCTTACCCTCAAGGTTGTCCTTTTGGTGGCTGTTACTTTGGTCAGACGTGTGTCTGTGCGGGCGGCTTTGTTTATCTAGCCCCCATTCTTTGAGATATACCAGGATAAAGTGGTGTCTTATGTTCATTGATTCAAGTTGTGGTTCTTCCTTCTGTGCCTTTTTCCTAGCAACGCTGAGAAAAGGGTTCTACATTCCTTCAACAGGTGTTGGAAGTGTTTCCTTGGTAGTCACCGTGCCCTTTAGGAGAACTGATGTTCCTTTGGGTATACGGACAACTCCATCCTATATGTGCCTGATCTCGTCTGATATCGGGGGGTTAGGCGGCCTTGGGCTTGGTCATTACTTGGATGGGATGGTTCCTTCTGGTCATAGGAAGGTTTTCGGCTTCTGCCAAGGCTACTGTTAGCGCTTGGACTTGTCAGGCTGTTACTCAGGCCTATTCCTCTGAGGGTAAGAATCTTCTTCTCGTTTTACTTCTTATCCTACTCATGCTTTGGTGCCCTTTTGGCTGTTCGGCACCAGGTTTCTGTGGAACAAGTTTGCTAGACCGCTACTTAGTCTTCTGTTCATACCTTTTCAAGGGTTTTACAAGGTTGAAGTTAGAGCCTTAACTCATGTGGCTCTTGGTCGCAAGTTTTGCAGGTGACAGTGCTGGAAACTGTCTGCTGTTGCCTTTTTTGTTGGGGATCCCACCCTGCTTTATGGACACTGCTATTGGATGTCCCAAGTGTAAGTATTATATTTGGAGCAGGACGTACTGTATACTAAGAATAATACAATTCTGTGAAATTCTCACCTGTAGAATTGGTATTATAAGTATACAGTACGTCCTGCTCCACCCCACCCTGGTTTTTGCATTATTCTGGATCCCCTGTATGGTGATTGTTATCATTGTTACGGTTACCAGTTTTGGTGGTTAAATTCTCCTGGCTTCCTGTACACTGCTTTTCAATGCTGGGGATTTGTGGGAGGTCCCGGGCATTTGAGGGGCCGGGAGGAGCCTGTTTTGCATGTCTCTGCAGTGCAGCGCCATCTGGCGGAGGATAACCCAAGTGTAAGTATTATATTTGGAGCAGGACGTACTGTATACTTATAATACCAATTCTACAGGTGAGAATTTCACAGAATTGTATTTTCAGGTGGTGGACTCTGCACCTTTCAGAGAACTGATGGCTTGTGCCAAGCCGAGGTGTAGAGTCCCAAGCCGTCATTTCTTTGCGAAGAAGACAGTACCAGCCCTGCACAATTTTGTCAGAAGGTGGGCTAGCCCTTGAGCATGTCGAGGTGTACCAAAGTACACGGCAGCACTGACGTCTGGAGCTGTAACTCTGGTCAGGGACAATACATGTCCTTTAAGGCCCACTGGGTGAATATAGTTCCTGCACAACAGCAACTTGGACTGGTCACGCCGCTTCGGCCTCCACACTCCCAGGCCGTTGTGCCGGTGACGTGATTTTGGTAGAAAAGCAAATAGGCTGGTAGGTGTGATCTGTAGCACTAACTAGGCTTGCAAGACCTTGGAATAAAAGCTAATGTAAACACACTGACAGATGGCCTGAAATGGGATGCCCCTGGTGAAAGTGAGTTAAATGCACTACAGCAAGCTTTAAATCGTGGTTTTGGTAGAAAAGCAAGAGCAATATAGACAGGTTCTCTTGCTAAAAACAAATGCAAACACAATGCCAGATGGCCTTAAAGTGGACCAACACCCTGGGGTGATCGGCCCGGGAATCTATAAGATTCCCGGGCCGATCACCCCCCACCCCGCGGGACATCCGAGATCGGGATGTCCCGCGGGGTGAAACCCCCCCCAAGCACCCCAACTCACCTACCTTATCTTCGGCGGCGGCCGGCCGCCGCCGCCTCCCTCGCGCCCCTGTAGGCGTGCGCGCCTCCGCGCCGGCCGTCTGCGAATGGCCGGCGCGGGGGCGCGCGCGTCAAAAGTGACGCGAGGGAGGCGGCGGCCGCCGCCGCTTAGACGTCCCAGCTCTCCCCTTGTACGTCGGCGCTGGGAGCGGGGAGAGGTGAGTTTTTCGGGGGGTTAGGGGGGGTTTCACACAGCGGGGCACCCCGATCGGGGGTGCCCCACCGAAGTGGACCAAGACCCAGGATAGTCAAAATCCTGGGTGTTGGTCCACTTTAAATGGGATGTCCCTGGTGAAAGTGAGTTAAATGCACTACAGAAAGCTTTAAAACTTGGTTTTGGTAGAGAAGCATATATATTCACCAACGTAGAGTAATACACACCGCTCACTAATAATCAGTTAAATTGGTATATATTTTGAGGTTATAAATGCACATATACATCGGATAGAATCACAGATAATTTCAGATCCAAAAACATAAACTGAGCAGAAAATCCAGAGTCTATAACAATAGAATAGGTATCATATACTGGCAGGAGGCATCGAATGGCGATCCCAACTGGTGAGAAGAACTTAAATATGTACTTTAGGGAGATATGTTAATTCCTGTCAATATAGTGCCTATTCAGCTGATATTAGAAAAATTAGCACTTCTGAGACAGTCAGGTATCGTGCAATAAATTGGAAACAACTAGTGTCTCCAGTATAAAGATAGCGGTTCCATCACTTGCTCTGAACAAATGCAGTGGTGTATTCCTTCTACTGTAGTGCCCACACTGTGTTAAACAGAAGGAAGGATTGTTGCTGCCCTCTGGTGGCGAAAAGTAATTATAGCATATATACGTCTATGTATCTTGTAGACATACAGATCATAATCATAGCTTGTAAATCTCATGTGATTTGTAATTACACAATATCACAAATATAACAAAAGGGCAAGTGCCCAAGATAATATTTTCTCAGATGTTGTTTTGAACAATAGCTATGACAATAAGGCATAAGAGTCTCCCTCCCGGCCGGCCGGTGAGTGACGTGTTGGGTGCCTCCTATTGGATGCGCTCCGCTACGTCATGTCCGCACGTCATTGTCCTGGCCGCATACCAGCCAGCTGGTCATTCAAACCAGAAAGATGGCAGGGGCGGCGACAGGCGGAGCCTCAACTTTTAGATGAACAGTGTCAAATATTAGACAGTGCACTATGTGAGGTGGCGATGGGGACAGTTTTCTTCATTCTTCTATGAGGGAATCACCAGTGTTATCAACCAAGGTGCCATCTGCAACAATGAATTACAGCACAATTATATTTTATTCAGAATGTACCAGTATTATGCAGGCTTGTTTATCTAATTGATGTTTCTTAGTCATCACATGCATATATCATGTTAAAGTAACAGTACTCTAATTGGACTTGAAGCTACACTGGGGTGTGGGGGAATTTTACTGGGAATATTAATAAAGGAATATCTAGAAACTAGAATCTCTGAAATCAGATTAAAAACAAACTAGGGATACTTGGATTTTACTACTCAATATAATTAATTAGGTTAAGTTTATGATCCCGGGTAATATGGCTTATATAGTGTGTTAAATGTAAGGGGTGAAATCTACTTCATTAAGGCCACGGGGTGCTTGCGTGCCTAATTTGTGAATCCACCAGAGTTCCCTTTGTAGTAGAAGTCTTTCCCTGTCGCCACCCCTCCTGGGTGTCTCCACCTGATCATTGACTGTGAATCTCAATTGGTGGATTTGGTGATCTTTTTCTAGGTGTCTTGCTAAGGGTGAGGTGAGGTCTTTTTTTTTATAAATTTTTATTTATGCATTTAACCCTTTTGTTGCCAAGCCCGTAACACCTACGTGCTGGCTTGGCTGGGCCTTAAGTGCCAAGCCCGTAGGTGTTACGTGCTTGACTTTCCTCGCTTGTAGTTTAAAAAGTAAAAATAAAAAATACTCACCTGACCCCTTGTTGGATCCGGCCGGGTCTCCTCTTTAATTTGGTGCCATCCGATCCCCCGGAATAGGCCGCCCCCCCGCTTCTGCAGCAGCAGCTTCTAACTGTAAAAAAAAAATAAAAATGACATTCACTTACCTGTGTGTGCGCTGGCTCCCGCTGTCCCTCCTCTTCACCTGGGGGGCCTCCGATCCCCCCCCAGGACTTACCGATCTTCAGGAGAGAGCCTGGGAGGCTCTCTCCTCTCTTCTTCTCGATGGCGGCCGCCATCATGCCTCTAAGCCCCGCCCCTTGGGGGCGGGGCTTATGAAGTCATCCCGGCCCCGAACGGGCTTCAGCTTTCTCAGCTTCTCAGATGCCGGTGATCGGCGCTGGGGAAGGAGGTGACAGGAGATCCTCTGATCTCCTGCCTTCTCCTTCTCTGGATGCCGATCACCGGCATCTGTCAGCTGAGCGGCGAGGGACAAGAGCTTGCAATCGAAGGTAAGTACAGTAAAAAAATTTTTTTTTTTTCTAATAAAATACTTTTTATTATTGTGTCGTGGTTTTTTTTTTAACAGTTAACCCTTTGTGAGCTGGTAAGGGGTCCATGAGACCCCTTATACCAGTTCACAAGGCTGGGGGGGTGGCAAGTCACCTGCCCTAGCGGGTGGCTTGCCATTAACCCCCGCACCCCCATTACCTGCCTCCCCAAAGGCCAGGGGGGGGCAGAAGAGCCCGGGCCCACATAGGCTATGTGGGCTCGTAGGCTGCAGGGTGGGGGGGCCACCAAAGCTGGCCCCCCCACTCTGTGCCTACAAGCCCCCATAGCTGGTCCCGGGCTGGTTACTTTGGGTAAGGGGGACCCCACGTCATTTTTTTTTTTTGGATTTTGAAGGGTTTTTAACCCTTCAAAATCCAAAAAAAAATGGGGTCCCCCTCCCCGGGAAGGGGGACCCTATGTCATTTTTTTTTTTAATTAACCATTTGTCATCCAGCAGCTATAAAAGGCTTCTGGGCAGGAAAGGGTGTCTACCTATACATATGTGGTATCGCTGTAACCGGGAGAAATTGGGGTTTCTCACGCAATAAGATTTTATTGACAAACTTACATTTTTTATTACAAAAAAACTCTACAAATTGTAAAAAAATATTTTTTTTTTTATTTTTTTTCACACATTTCACCCAAAAAAATTGAGAATACACCTAAAAAATACAAACAAGACATTTCATGTTAAAGCCCAGACTCTGTTGAAAAAAACAATATATAATTTTCCTGGGAAATCCCTGGAAATCCTTTCAAAAATGACAGTTGAATATGTGTAGCGCAAAATAGTGAAACATGGTCTGGCAACAGGGAGTGGCAAATGCTGCAGGTAGGCTGGCAGCGAAAGGGTTAAAGTTCTAACGTACATATACATACAAAAGCAACCATCCCTACATGGGACAGATCTTAGTGCTAAACATAGCCTTACTTACACTAAAAAGGTTAGACTCATAACAACTTACTAAACTATATACATTGTCACACGCACACTCACTCACTCGGCATTCACACCCGCCTGCTATTGACATCATTTCCTAGTGACGGGTAAATATTATGAGGTCCGAGGGCTAGAGGCAGATAGATATCAGGAAACTAGCTCGTTTCTAGTCGTTGATGGAGTTGGAGGTATTAAGCCATGCTCCCCATACCCGTTCTAATTTATTTGGGCATCCCCTGGCTTCGTAAGTCATCTTATAGAGGATTAACCTTCCATTTACTAGGCTTTTCCAACCTGATAAGGTCGGTGCACTCGGGTGTTTCCAATTAAGTAGGATACATTTCCTTGCGTAGAACATTAGCAGTCGCAGTAGGACCCTCTGCGGACCGTCATCTAACACCGGCTCAACAATGCTCAACAGACCAAGGGCAGCCGCTTTTATGATTGGCAAGCCCACGGACATGGTTATAAAATTAAATAACTCCTCCCAAAACGACGAGATCACCCGACATTCCCAGACCATGTGTATCAAAGTACCTGGCCCGGCATTGCATCTGGGGCAAATATCTGAATCCAGCAGGCCCATCCTCATGAGTCTAACTGGGGTCAGATAGGCCTGGTGGAGCCACTTAGCCTGAATCAATCTGTCTCTCGAGTCTATGACTGAGGAGTACAGATTGTCTACCGCTTCCTCCCAGTCAGTTTGTTCCAGGTCTGGGATCAGTGCTCTCCATTTCTCCAGTGATCTGTCCAGGGGGGAGGGAAGCCCCGAGAGGAGGGTACAGTACAGTGTTGAGGTGGGCTTGCTTAAGTTAACAGTCGTTACCAGAGTTTCAACTGTCGATTCCACTAATTGCAGTCCCCCCAAGGGAATTTGACACCTCAAAGCATGTCGGAGTTGCAAGTAGCGAAAGAATTCCCTTGGGGGCAGCGCAAACACCTAGCACAACTGTTCATATGACATCAGCGCTCCCCCCGAGAATATATGTGATAACAGTGTAATTCCTCTCCTCCTCCAGAAGGTTGTATCATCAATTCAGGTAGTCTAGGATTATCCCACAGAGGCATATTAGGGGACCATTCTAGGGGAGGGCGCGGGGGGCCCAATGTATCGTGCACCCGCTGCCATATGTGGAGAGTGGTTCTTATACATGCGGTGGCACGTGGAAGACCCTTTGCTCCCCTGTGCACCAGAGTCCGTAGGGGAACCTCTGGGCCCAACAAGGAGATCTGCAGGGAAGTTACCGGATTGACTGCAGAAGGGTTCATCCACCAGGTAACGTATGCTAGTTGGGCAGCATAGAAGTATAATAACATATGCGGTACCGCCAGGCCCCCAGATTGCAGAGGTGCTCTAAGAATAGCTCTGTTCATCTTGGGGGGGGGGGGGGGAAACTCCCCAGATAAACTTAAATAGGATAGAATCTAGGAGCCAAAAGTGGGAGGCCGGCAATTCAATAGGCGACGATTGGTACATATATAAGAATTTAGGGAGGAAGACCATTTTGAACATGTTGATTCGACCAATCACAGAGAGGGGGAGAGCTGCCCACTGAGCCACTTTCCCCCGGAGGGCACTAATCACGGGACATATATTTAAGTCAATAAATTTAGAAGGGTCCCCATGTATTACAACTCCCAGATATTTAAACCGGTCTACTACCCGAAGAGACGAGCTCGGAGAGATCAGGGTGTCCTCCGGCCTATCCACCAGGTATAGGCTGGACTTTTCCCAATTGACCCTAAGGCCGGAGAACAGGCCAAATCTGGTTATTATGCTCAGTAGGGCCTCCGATGAACCATTGGCATCCGCCAAATAGACCAGGGTGTATAGAGAGACTTTTTCAACAGTGTCTCCCAGTCGCCACCCCTGAATCTCTGGGGAGTCTCTAATCAGCGTTGCCAGGGGTTCAATCGCAAGTGCAAACAGCAGGGTAGAGAGGGGACACCCTTGGCGCGTACCCCGGTGTAATGAGAATTCAGCTGTAGTGACCCCATTTACTCTCACCCTTGCCTTAGGGTTCTTATAGAGCATCTGTATATATTTAATGTAAGTAGGGGGAAGGCCAAATTTACCCAGAACACTCCACAGATAGGGCCACTCCACAGAGTCAAAGGCCTTTTCGTTATCTTGCGAGATAACCACCCTGCTCCCAGCATTGTCATGCCGGATTTGCAAGTTACTAAATAATCTCCTCAAATTAATACCTGTAGTCCGACCTGGCATAAAGCCCGACTGGTCAGCCCCTATGAGAGATAGGATTACTGCGTTTAACCGGTTTGCCAGGACCTTAGCGAGGATCTTAGCATCCTGGTTTAGTAGGGAGATTGGCCTGTACGTAGTACCGGAGTCTCTGGGTTTCCCCTCTTTGTATATTAGGGTGATAGTTGCCTGTGCAAAGGTCTCAGGCAGAGTCTCCGAGTGTAAGGCTTTAGAGAAAACCTCCAGCAGCCTCGACGCCAAAGCCGAACCGTTCTTTTTATACCACTCCGAGGGCAGACCATCAGGTCCGGGGGCCTTCCGGTTGGACATTAGGGCAATTGCCTTTTCAATCTCAGCGCATGTTATAGGGCCAGCTAGCATTGCGCTATCTGCCTCAGAGAGGGATGGGAGAGTTATAGTATCGAGAAAGGCTGTCAAGTCCACCGGATCATACCGCACCCCAGAGGAGTACAGACGGCCATAGTAGTCAAGGAACTGCCTGGAGATCCCCTCCGAGTCCGCCACAAATTGGGCCTGACTCGTGATACCAGCTATGTGTGTTTGTGGGAACTCTGCTCTTGAAAGATATGCCAGGGTTCTCCCATTCTTGTCCCCTTTTTCAAATACAGTCTGCTGTTTCAGTAGTAGCATCTTCCTTGTGGAGTCTGTTAATGCCAGACTATATTCCCTTTGGAGCGATTTGACCAAGTCATGGTCAGCAGAGGTCTGTGTTAATACAAATTCCTCCTCAGCCTTAGCCATTCTCTCTTCTAATTCTCTGATCGACCTCCCCCTTTTCACCCTAGCCGCTTTAATGGCGCTAATAGCACTACCCCTAATTACAGCCTTGAACGCATCCCAACGTGTGCTGATCGAGGTCTCTCCCCCATTACACTGCCAGTATCCCTCCTGGTCCCTTTCAAGAGTATTGCAAACCTCCTGATCCTCCAACCACAGGGGATTGAGAGCCCATCTCCGCAGGCCCAATTGGTCCCTGGACATGCATATCGTCACCATCAAAGGCGAGTGGTCCGATATCCCCCGCGGCAGATACTCACAAGCCACCACCCTAGACAGAAGACATCCAGATGCAAAAGCCAGGTCAATGCGGGAAAGCGATTTGTGGGGGATAGAATGGCAGGAAAATGCTCTATCATTGGGATGCTTCCATCTCCACAGCTCAGTCAAGCCCAGTGTAGCCGCCCACACCGCCAGCGGGGTAGTCGGCCCCACCCCCGGGGTCAACCGATCCAGAGATCTGTCTAGGATCATATTAAAATCACCCAATAGCATTTAGGGGTCAGGTGGGAAGGCGGCTAGTCAGTCCATGACCTCCTGAAGGACTCTTGCATCAAAGGGGGGTGGAATATATAGACCTACCATTAGAACACTGACGTCATATATCTTTGCATGCACGATAACAAATCTGCCCTTAGGGTCGGAACATACCGATATGAGATCAAAAGGAAGATGCTTAGCCACCAGAACCGACACCCCCCTGGCATAGCTAGAGTAGTGAGAGTGAAACAGATGTGCAATCCATGGTCTTTTGATTTATAGCGATTTCTGGCCTAACAGGTGGGTCTCTTGAAGAATTATAATATTAGGGTTATGGCGCTTCAAGAATTGAAGCACTGAAGACCTCTTTATACGATCATTGAGACCTCTCACATTCCATGAAATTACCTTACACTCCATATAACCATGTGTAGTGGATATTTATGCCAAGGTAGTGTCGGGCATCCTAGTGCCCTACAGCCTCCCCCAGGACCTCGTGGTAGCAGGCCACACCAATCATACCAACACACACACCATACGCTGCACATACACACGCAAAAGTCACAATCCAAAACAGTGAGAATGAAAAAAAACATTAACAGCAACATTACCTAATCCCAACTGTGGTGAGCTTGATCCCGTAACTTGTATACAATCAGCACCGGTTAACTGTGGTGCCAAGGGACGTAGTCTCTGAAGGCAGTCACATAGAGGGTTACAGTAGGATTATGGTCCCCACGAGATCCAGTTATCACATCCCAGAGAAAGAAGGAGAAAATTAAAAAAAAAAGGGGGGGGGGGGCAGGGATAGCAAAGGTGAAGAACAATACATAAGGGCTGAGGGGTGCTGGAGGGGGGGGAACCAGAACCCAAACACTGTACCACCTCCACGAGGAAGTCCCGGTCTTTTCATGTAGGGTCCCCCGCGAACAACAGGGTGAGGTGAGGTCTGAGCGTCACATATTGCTCCTGTGTTCACTGATTCTAACCCGAATCTCCCGGTTAGTCTTGTCCACATGGGCATTTAATTAGATACACCACGTGTGCTAGAACAATTGAAAAAGTGCTTGATAGGGAATCTTCTACCTGGCAGTGGATGAGTGAATGATTTACCCTTCATGACAAAGCCACATTGGCTGCAGTGTCCGCAGCTATACATCCCTACTGGGGCCTGTCTTTCGGTTAGCCATTGTGATCCTCGTCTTGCAAGTTGGGATTTATCTTTGGGAACTGTCTGCCATGATCAAATGATTAGGTAAGTTTGTTGTTTTTTTCCGTACAAATAAAGGTTGAGACTTAAACATAAAATCTAATGTAGGGTCTGTGCTTAATATGTGCCAGTGTCTGAGGATGACACCTTCTATATGTGGTGAATGTGTGGAGAAGGTAATGGGGATGGGGAGTCTTTGTTGTGAAGTCTCGGGTTTATGTCAGAGTAGAGCAGACCGGTCTTGGGATTGTGCCTGTTGGAGGGCTCCTTCTATTATTTGGGGGTCATAACCTCTCGATCTAAAGTCATTGGTCATCTCCTTTGCCCGTCTCATGAATGTTTCATCGTCATTCGTTATTCTCCTAATCCTAATGAACTGACTGTAAGGTAAACCCTCCTTAAGTCGTCGTGGGTGAAAGCTCTCTGCCAGTAAAGAGGTGTTGCGGTCTGTTGGCTTTCGGAATAGAGCTGTGGTAATATTGCCATTCCTGTTTTGTATCAATATATCTAGAAAATGTACCTGTTGAGAGCTTTGTTCTAAGGTGAAGGTAATAGTGGGTAAATGTCCGTCCAGTCTGGTCTTAAACGTCATGAGGTCGGTCTCTGGTCCCTGCCAAATAAAGAAAATATCCTCAATGTAACGCAACCATGTTAACACATGTTCTATAAAATATGGGTCTGTGTATACAAATCTTTCTTCAAAATTGGCCATAAACAAATTTGTTTAAGCTGAGGCCATGTTCGACCCCATGGCAGTCCCTTGTAGCTGTAAGTAGTAGTCATCCTTCTATCGGAAATATTTTTGGGTAAGTACCAGATGTGTACAGAAAAGGTTGAACTCTGCCGACCCATCAAGGGTATCCCTGAGTACCCTTTATTCCTGATTCATGGGGGATAGAGGTGTAAAGTGCGGTAACATCCATACTGCACAGTATGGTGTCTGCAGGTAAGTCTCTTAAAGTACAAATTTTAGAAAGGAAATCCCCCGTGTCTAGCAGGCATGAGCGAGTTTGTATTACCTTTGTCTGCATGATTCTGTCAAGAAAGGTCGCCACAGGCTGGAATACTGAATCCATGCCTGCCACTATCTGTCTCCCTGGAGGATTCCTTGGGTCCTTGTGAACTTTTGGGAGTATATAAAACACTGGTGTTATAGGGTGACTAGCTATTAAAAATGTGTACAGTTTGTTGTTGATAATACCTGCATCTAACGCTGTCTGCAAGTTGTCATCTAATTCAAGTTTGATCTCTGGGAGGGGGTCCTCCTTTAATTTATTATACACACAGGGATCATTCAGTTGGTGTATGACCGTCTGCTGATAGAAATTGCTAACCATCAATACTGTAGCTACCCCTTTGTCAGCTGGTTTCAAAACTATGGATGTGTCTGTTTTCAAAGACCAAAGGGCTTCCCACTCTAGTTTGGTAAAGTTGGAAAGTGTGCTGTCATGATTCAGGAGGTGCAGAGAGTGGGGCCTGGCCACAAAATGTGCAGCTCTGGGGCATTCAGAATGTAATGCAATATACACATCTTGGTTTCTACAGCAGTCATAACCTAATGGTCACCATTTAGGCTGTGGCTTTTGCATTCCCACAACAATGGAACAATCTGTTCCATGTCCCTACCTGGTTTCTCCCCCTGGGACATGTTTCTTGGTGCTCCACTGATGTTGCCCTCTCTCTAACCTTAGTATGGACTGCTCTGATCAGACCTGAGACTGACGCCCTCTCATGGCCATCCATGCTGTTCTTTTATTTCTCTTCTGTGGTTAGTGACGGATTGTTTATACAATGTAAATTATTAAACTGCCAAAAAAGTAAAAGTAAGGTATATTTAAATACTAAAATATTTCCAGATATGCAAAGATATTTTAAAGCCATTGTGGGTTTAATCTCTATCATATAGGCATGTAGTTTAAAGGGTGGCTTCTAGTAAATGGGGCTTGAAAAAAAAAAGAGGGTGCCGGCTAGATCTGCAATGGGCATTTCACATAAACTGCATGTGCAGTAATTCGTTTTGATGCCATGCCTGGCGTATACATTTACCTTTCTGCTACACTGCCATACAGATGTATGTTCTTTTAAACAAATGTCGGCCTTTTAGTGCAGACAGCAGCTTGGAACAGAACTGTTTATTCAGCATGTCTTGTATATAAATGCAGTTACATCTGTTCTGGCTCTGTCTGTGGGTCTTGTTGGCTGTGTCCAAATGGACATATGTTACTGTTACATTAACAGTTCTGAGACATTCCTTGAAAGCTGTGACCACCTGTAAACCGGGGATCCCTTTGCAATTCACAAGTTAAGGTATATGCCCTGACTACCAGGAATAAGGCAGGTGCTCTGCCACACTATAGGGCAGCCATGTTCTTTTTGGCATTACTAAGTGTTCATTCTCCAAAGCTAACTGTCTATAAACATGTGTTACAAACTTAACATTTGGTGTAATGCACAGCTATTAAATTTGTGTTTGCTTTAGAAAGTCTTAAAATGAGCAGGAGTGTATTAAAGGCATTCCTAGTAATAACTCCTCTAGAAGGGGGTTTATGTTACCATAATCCCTCACTTCTCTTGCTTATAAAAAGTAAACAGACTAACAAACTACTTCCTTTAAAAAAAAGTTTTTATTTCATTAGAGCTTCCAATTGCTCTAAATTTTGGAGTTTTAGGTGAATCTCCAGAATGTGTGCATCAACTTGTATATACAGTAAAAAATGCGCAGGAAATGTGTTCAAAGACTATACCATGCCCTAAAGGTTAAATTAGAAATCCAAAAGCAACCAGTTCCCTTGGGCAATGCTAGATGTACTTATTCTTAGCATACAGTACGTCCTGCTCCAGATATAATACTTACACTTGGGTTATCCTCCGCCAGATGGCGCTGTACTGCAGAGACATGTAAAACAGGCTCCTCCCGGCCCCTCAAATACCCAGGGACCTCCCACAAATCCCCAGATTTCTCTGCAGTGCTTACTGCGAAGACATGAAGTATCACTCTCTCGCAGGTGAGCGGGGTTTTTAAGCCTGCGGCCCTGTTGGACAATTCCCACCCGTCCTTGTGATGTGCCTCCCAGCCTGGGCTGCGCTGTTCGGGTGAAGGTAGGTAGCACCATGCGTGCTTATGGAGCCATGCTCCACCACAGTCTCCCACCAAAGGGTAGGCGGTTTAGGCTGATGTTGAGCCTCTAGAGGATGCCCCTCCCGCATTATTGCCCCATGCCCCGTGTAGCGGTGGGCCCTGTACAAAGGGTCGCCATCCTCCCTCGTTCCCCCCGTATCTCGGGGGGAAAGAAAGGGGGGGTGTGTGTGTGGTGGCCTCAGTGTTGTGTGATTACACGCTCATGGCCTTTGTATTGTCCCTTGACTTGTAGACTGGGTGTCAGACGCTGCGCTGTTTGCATTCTTTTTGTGTATCTGCCGCCGCCGCGCACGTCTTTTTCCTTTATTGGATGTGCTGCGCTGGGCGGCGGCGTCGCTTCAGACGCTGCGGCATCTTCATTGGCAAATCACTTTTCTTAGTATGTCATGCACTTCGCTTCTCCTGACAACATGACTACTGTCTTAGAGCTTCACGCTCTTCGGGGGGGGGCGGGGACCTGGCTTGGCGCGCTCCGCGTCACAGCCCGCTCTGGCCCGCCCTTCGAGGTTCGCTTGGCGCGATTTTGATGCTAGTCGCGCACGCGGTAACGGTCCTCCTCCTCCCTCGGTCTGTAAGTGCCCTCGCGGGCGATTTTCATAATCTTTGCCTTTTGCGCATGGCTCTGACATCCTTTATTCCCATTATGTCTTTCAGACGGTTGAATCCTGTGGCTTCTCCCGGCCCGGTGTAATTGCCAGTTGGGCCTAGTATAATTACTCCCACTTCCCTGCGGGTCATTGGGGCATCCAGGGTAGCTTACAGCGTCAATCCCTACTGGTCTATTGTGCCTATTAATCACCATATGGAGGCATCTCAGGATAATGTGATTGGGGTTCCTTCGGGACATGTCAGGCTGTGTGTAGCTTGTGGGGTCTCACCTGTCAGCGGTGACAATGCACGGGTCTGTGTTCCTTGTGCACAGCAGGCGCTAACGGTACTTCCCGTCCCTCCTGTGGCTGGGCCTGCACCTCGCCTCACTTCACCTACTCCCCCAAGCCTGATTCTAACCCCCAATACTAGCGGGGATTCTCATCCTGATATGGCTGCTAGACTGGCCAGTGTTGAAAAATTGCTTGCTAATTCCTTAGCGCGTAAGGCCACTGCAAAGAAGCGGCACTTAGCCCCTGACTCCGCTCTTTTCCCTACGGAGTCTGATGAGTTTTTACATTTATATGGCCATACCCCCTCGGACGAAGGGGAGCTATTCTCTGACTCAGGGTCATCTGATGAGAAGTCAAGGGGTCATGACGATTCTGGTTCTGATCACTGGACCCCGGATGATAGTGACAAACTGCTGGTTCAGATTTTTGAGGTTTTGTCCATCTCTCCCCCTGTTGCGGCTCCCAGGCAAAGGGGTGAGCTATTTCATACTGCTAAGGCTCTTTTGGAATTTCCGGAGCAAACCCATTTCAATAACCTCGTGCTTAAGGAGTGGGAACATCCCAGTAGACTTCCCGGGATCCCTAAGAGTTTGGACAGGAAGTATCCCTTTCCTGCTGAAATGGTCAAGTGCTGGTCATCGCCCACCGAGGTCGATGCTCCTATTCTAGGGTTGTCCAACACCTCTATTATGCACTCCCCTGACACTACTACGCTGCGGGATTCTGAGGACCGGTGTATTGACCAATTGGCATGCCATGCCTTTGCATTTGGGGGGCGGCGCTGCGCCCGGTTTGCGCCTTGGCCATTACTGCTGTGGCGCTCAGGGCCATGGTCAGGAACGCACTTGATGGCCCAGATGAGTTGCCACCTGATACTATTAATGCACTGTCTAACTGTGATGTGTTTGTAAGCTTTATCCTGTCTGCATCGGATGATGCCATTAGGATGTGTGCCAGATCTTCCGCCTTGGCGGTAGCTATACGCCGCGCGGTATGGTTGCGCCAGTGGGCTGCTGACAATGCTGCTAAGAAAGCCCTTACTGGGCTTCCATTTAAGGGGCTGCGCCTGTTTGGGGACCGCCTAGACCTCTTTGCCAAAGGAGGTAAGTTACTCCAGCGCAGGCGGCAGTCTCGGTCCTTTCGGGGCCAGGGCCCCCTTTCAACCCCCTACCGAGGGGCTAAGCAAGGAAAAGGAGTGTCCTTCGCTGGGTCCCACGCAGATTCCTGGCACAGGAACAGAGGACCCCGTCCTGGTTCCTCTTGGGGATCCAAGCCCAAAGCCCCTGCCAAGACCCCTCAGGCATGATGGGGCACCCTCGCCCGCCAGGGTGGGGGGACGGCTACAGCACTTCGAGCATGTCTGGAGGCGCCACGTCTCAGACCGGTGGATTCAGGAGGTAGAGTTTGCTGTGCGGCCCCCCACCAGGTTCATTGGGTCCCGGATCCCACAGGACCCTGCTTCAGCTCAGATCTTGATGCTGGCCGTGCAGGGTCTCCTGGATCTGGGGGTCATTTGCAAGGTCCCCTTAAGAGACAGGGGCAAGGGGTTCTATTCCAACCTTTTCACAGTACCCAAGAAGGATGGGTCAATCAGGCCCATTCTGGATTTAAAAATCCTCAACAAGTTTGTCAAGAACAGGCACTTTCGCATGGAAACTCTGCGCTCGGCCATCGGCTCTCTGCGCCCAGGGGACTTTATGACGTCCGTAGACATCAAGGATGCTTACCTTCACATCCCGGTGTTTCCAGGACACCAAAGGTTTCTCAGATTTGCGCTGCAGGATCAGCATTACCAGTTTGTGGCCTTGCCATTCGGCCTCACTTTGGCTCCCAGGGTGTTCACCAAGGTGTTGGCAGGGGTGATGTCCCTGATAAGGTCAAGGGGCATACGCGTGCTACCCTACCTGGACGATATACTCATCACCTCTCGGTCTCTGCAGCAGGCAGAGTTGGACACTCAGCTGGTGGTGTCCACCCTGCAGTCCTTCAGCTGGGTGATCAATTACCCCAAGTCCTCTCTGTCCCCCTCCTCGGTGACTCCGTTCCTGGGAATGATTCTGGATACGGTTCAGTCAAGGATATTCCTTCCTCAACAGAAGGTGGAAGCTTTGACTGCGCAGGTGAGGTTCCTGCTCTCGTGCCCCCAGCTCTCCATCAGGCAGGGAATGCAACTGGTGGGCCTGATGGTGGCGTGCTTCGAGGCGGTGCCCTTTGCTCAGTTCCATTTGAGACCTGCAGCTTCACCTTCTGTCAGTGTGGGACAAGAACCCAACGTCCTTGGATGGAGTCTGTGTGCTTCCCCCCTTGGTCAGACAGTCCCTTGCGTGGTGGCTGGACCACAGGAACTTGCTAGGGGGCAGGTCCTTTCTGGCCCCCTCCCGGGAGACGGTCACAACGGATGCCAGTCTTATCAGGTTGGGGGGGATTCTGGAAGTCCCTGCGCTTCCAGGGGAGGTGGGGCCCTCAGGATGCCCACTTACCCACCAACATTCTGGAATTACGGGCAGTCAGGTTGGTACTGGAGCGGTTGACCCATCACCTGAAGGGTCTGTCGGTGCAGGTACGCTCAGACAACAGGACGGCGGTTGCCTACATCAACCATCAGGGAGGGACCCGGAGCAGGGGTTCCCTCCAGGAGGTGTCCCAGATTCTGACATGGGCGGAGGCCAATGTCCAATGCATTTCGGCTGTGTATATTCCGGGGGCAGAGAATCTGCTAGCAGACGCTCTGAGCAGGGGGAGTGGTCCCTCTGCAACAGGGTATTCCAGTCCCTGTGTCACCGTTGGGGTCTGCCGGATGTGGATCTGTTTGCATCCCGTCACAATCACAAGCTCCCGGCCTTTGTCTCCCTCAGGATCCTCTGGCCTTGGCCACGGATGCTCTGTCCATGTCGGAGTTTCGGCTCCTGTATGTCTTTCCGCCATTCCCCCTGCTGGGCAGGGTTCTGCGCAAGATTGCTCTGGAAGGGGTACCAGTGATTCTAGTGGCCCCCAGGTGGCCAAGAAGACTGTGGTTCGCAGACGTGGTACAAATGGCAGTAGACCAGTACGTCCTGCCAGGGGCGCCAGATCTGCTCACTCAGGGCTCCTTACGCCATCCCAATTTACAAACTCTGGCTTTGATGGCCTGGCTGCTGAAACCTCCATCTTGATGGAGAAAGGCTTGTCTGCCTCGGTAGTGGGTACCATGGTGCAGGCTAGGAAGAAAACTTCTTCTGCCATCTATTATAGGGTATGGCGTACCTACATTGATTGGTGTGAGTCTAGGTCTCTTCCCTGTAGGGAGTCTTCAGTCCCTAGGGTTCTGGAGTTTTTACAGCATGGTTTGGAGTTAGGTCTAAAACTCAGTACTCTGAAGGGTCAGGTTTTGACCCTGTCCGTCTTCTTTCAGAAGTCTTTTGCTCAGCATCACTTGGTTAAGACCTTCTTTCAGGGGGTCACTCATGTGCGTCCCCCACGTAAACCTATGGTCCCTGTTTGGGATTTAAACTTGGTTTTGTCTGCTTTGCAGGGTGCTCCCTTTGAGCCCATTTATGATGCTGCTCTGGCTGTTCTTACCCTCAAGGTTGTCTTTCTGGTGGCTATTACTTCGGTCAGGCGTGTGTCTGAGCTGGCGTCTCTGTCTATTCAGCCTCCGTACTATGAGAGACACCAGGACAAGGTGGTGTTCCATTTTAAACCAGACTTTCTGCCTAAGGTGGTGTCTGCCTTTCATTTGAATCAGGATATTGTTCTTCCTTCATTGTGTCCCAAACCTAGCAACGATAAGGAAAGGGTTCTGCATTCCTTGGACGTGGTCAGGTGTTTGAAATATTACCTGGTGGTCACTGCGGCTTTTAGGAAGACTGATGCTCTTTTTGTGGTGCCTTCTGGGCCTAGGAAGGGTTTGGCTCCTGCCAAGTCTACTATTAGCAAATGGATTCGTCAGGCTATGATTCAGGCCTATTCCGCCAAGGGGAAGGTACCTCCCTTCCGCCTAATGCTCATTCTACTCGTGCTATCGGGGCCTCTTGGGCCTTCCAGCACCAGGCTTCTGTTGAACAAGTTTGCAAGGCTGCTACATGGTCTTCTGTTCATACCTTTTCGAAGTTTTACAAGGTTGATGTTAGGGCCTCAGCTGATGCTGTGTTTGGCCGCAAGGTTTTGCAGGCGGCAGTGGTTTAAACTGCCTGCTGTTACCTTTTTTGTTGGGGATCCCACCCTACTTTATGGGCACTGCTATTGGATGTCCCAAGTGTAAGTATTATATCTGGATCAGGAAGTACTGTATACTAAGAATAATACAATTCTGTGAAATACTCACCTGTAGATTTGGTATTATAAGTATACAGTACGTCCTGCTCCACCCCACCGTGGTTTTTGCATTATTCTGGATCCCCTGTATGGTGATTGTTATCGTTGTTATGGTTACCAGTTTTTGGTGGTTAAATTCTCCCGGCTTCCTGTTCACTGCTTTTCAATGCTGGGGATTTGTGGGAGGTCCCTGGGTATTTGAGGGGCCGGGAGGAGCCTGTTATACATGTGTCTGCAGTGCAGCGCCATTTGGCGGAGGATAACCCAAGTGTAAGTATTATATCTGGAGCAGGACGTACTGTATATAATACCAATTCTACAGGTGAGTATTTCACAGAATTGTATTTTCCTATTGCATGGCACGGCCTGCTTCCAGAATTCCTTACGTATGGGATATTCCGCCACAAGGTGGCACAGTGCACTGCAGAAAAGTTGTGGCCCCTCCCGGTACCATATAAAACAGGAATCTCCAATAGACCTCTCCCAGTGTTTTCTCTGCAGTGACACTGCGAAGATAGAAGATGGCTCTTTATATTGCGCAGATGAGCGGGGCAACCAAGCCTGCGGCCCTGCACGTCTATTTCCACCCGTTTCCTTGCCTCCCAGCATCGGCTGACGAATCGGGTGACGGTAGAGGAGCACTTGGGTCAGGTGCTCGAGGAGCATTGCTCCAAGCCGCAGACCGTGTACTACAAAGGGTGGCCGGCTATAGGCTTTATGGTGAGCCTTTTGTGGGATGTGGAGTTCTGCTTAAACTTCTGAAGGGGTGAATGTGTTTGGGACTGTTTGTCTTACTTCTCCCTGGGGTTGTGGGGTCTGGGGATACCCTAGCCCTGGGTCTTGTCCCTGGGTGGGCACCCCCTTCCCCCCCCCCTCCTCCATTTCCCGACCTGGCCTTGCTCCTGCTGCTGCCGGGCCACTCCGCTCTCCCCCTCCTCCCGGCGGGTGTTCGGGGGGGGGGGGGGGGGGTTGCGGCGGGAGGCTGATTTAACTTGGCAGTTTTTTTGCGCTGTTTTAGCCGCCGCCGCCTTGTACACTGCTCCGCGGCGGGCGGCGCTACGGTTGTGAGGCGGTTTCAGAATACGGAGGGCGCCGCTTTTCGCGCTCTTCAGGTATCGCATCATCCCCCCGCGGCCCGCCCCTTGAGGTTCTCGTGCCGGCGCCATCTTGAGTCTGCTGCGCGTCTGGGGCCCCTCTTTCCCTGTGGCTGCGGCGTTGCTCTGTTCCGGATTTCAGCTGTGGCCTGCGGCTTGGTCATCTCCTGCCTTGGTCTTCTTGGTCCGAGTCCCCCTTGGGGGTTTTGGATTTTAATTAGGCATGTGCTGCAGGATGCTGATTGCATGTTTATTATGTCTTTCAGGCGGGTCACCTGTGTTGTGGTTTCTCCTGGTCCTGCTCCCTTCCCCCCCCCCCACTACTACCACCCCCACATCTCCCTTGCTCTTTTGGGGGCATCCCGAGTGGCTTTTATTAGCCCTGACCCTGTGTTAATCACCATATGGAGGCTTCTGGGGATAGCGTGCTTGGGGGTCCTTCGGGACAATCCCGGCTGTGTGTCATGTGCGGGGCATCCCCTCTGAGTGGTGGTGGCGCGGTTTGTGTGCCATGCGCCCATAATATCATTGCGGACCAGGCTGGGTTGAGCACTTCTTTTCCCAGTTCTGCGCTCCCTCTGGCTTCTCCCCACGACTGCATTTAGCCCTCAGTGAGGGGGATACTAGCACGGGGGTCACAATCTGATCTTGCACTGCATGTGGCCAGCATTGAGAGACGGCTGGCCAGGCCTGTTGCTGGTAAGGCCTCGGGCAAGAAGCGTCATCTGGAATCCGTGTCCCCCCTTTTTGCTGAGGAGGATGAGGGACCTGTTGCGTTTGGTTGCCGTGATTCCCCAGAGGAGGGGGAGCTCTTCCAGGACTCTGACTCCTCTGGGAACCAGCAGGAGGGGTACGACAGTGATTCATGGCTCCCTGATGACAACGATAGAATGTTGTCTGACATTTTTGACACCTTGCACATCGCCCCCCCTAAGGTGGCTAAGAGGAAACAGGGTGAGCTCTTTCGTCCTGATAAGCAGCGCCTGGAGTTCCCTGAGCAGGGTCACTTCTCTAATATGGTGCTCAAGGAGTGGGAACGTCCTAACAGATTACCTGCGGTGCCCAAGGGGTTGGATAAAAGGTATCCCTTTTCTGCTGACCTGGTCAAGCTATGGTCGGTCCCCCCTGAGGTGGACGCTCCCGTCCTAGGACTGTCCAACACCTCGGTCATGCCCTCCCCTGACACTACTACTCTGCGTGACAACACGGACCGGCGCATGGATCAGCTGGACTCCCATGCCTTTACCTTTGTGGGGGCTGGTCTGCGTCCGGTCTGTGCTGCTGCCATTACAGCCATCGCTCTTAAGAAAAAGCTCAAACGTCTCTCTGACGGCACTATGGCTGGCAGGAGGAGGGAAGATTATAGGGCCCTGTTGCTTTGCTCTGATTTTGTTGCCTTTATCCTTACGGCCATGGACAATGCAGTCCCGTTGGGTGGCAGGGCCTCGGCCCTCCTGGTTGCTATGCGCCGCTCTGTCTGGTTGTGTCAGTGGGCAGCTGATTCTGCTGCTAAGAAGGCTCTCACTGGACTCGCCTTTGCTGGGCTGCGGCTTTTTGGTGAGAGTCTGGATGTTCTGGCCAAGGATGGTAGGCTACCTCAGCCTCGGCCCTTTCGGGGTACTTCCTCCTCCTCCTCTTCCTTTCGTGCCTCTAGAGGCGGTCGTGGCTCACTCCTCTCGGGTAGAGAAGAGTCCTGGGGTCGCAGAGAGTCCTGGGGTCGTGGCAGGTCCTGTGAACGCCCCGGTCTCTCTTGGGGCCCCAAGCCCAAACCCCCTACCAAGGCCCCTCAGACATGAGGAGTCGCTCTGACCCATCCGTGGGTGGGGGGACGGCTCCCGCTCTTTGCTCACGTCTGAGACTCCACGTCTCAGACCGGTGGATTCAGGAGGTGGTGTCCTCCGGTTACAAGATAGAGTTTGCAGCCTCTCCGCCCCCAAGATTCCTCAGATCCCGGATGTCTCAGAATCCCTTGTCAGCTCAGGGCCTACGCCTGGCAGTTCAATGTCTGTTGGATTCAGGTGTCATTTGTCTGGTGCCTTCCCAAGAACGGGGTCAGGGGTACTACTCCACTCTTTTCACGGTCCCCAAAAAGGACAGGTCTCTGAGGCCCATCCTGGACTTGAAAAGTCTCAACAAGTTTGTCAGATTCAAGCACTTTCGCATGGAGACAGTGCGCATGATTCTGGACTCCAGGTCAAGGTCTTTCTGCTTCAGGAGAAAGTGGAGAACCTCCAGCAGCAGGCTTGGGACCTACTCTTGTGTCCCCATACCTCCATCCGGCAGGGGATGCGCTTAGTGGGCCTAATGGTGTCCTGCTTCGAGGTGGTCCCCTTTGCTCAGTTTCACATGAGGCCTCTTCAGTTGCATCTTTTGTCAGTTTAGGATCGGGACCCTGTGTCCCTGGATCAGGAATTTGCGCTTTCCCCCCTGGCCAGGCAGTCCCTCTCGTGGTGGCTGGACTCCAGGAACCTTCTAGTGGGCAGGCCCTTTCTGCCTCCGCTATGGGAGACTGTCACCCCAGATGCCAGTCTGACCGGTTGGGGGGGCTTTTGGAAGTCTCTGAAGTTCCGGGGTCAGTGGGGCCCCCAGGAGGCCCATGCTCCCATCAATGTCCTGGAGCTGTGGGCGATCAGGTTGGTTCTCTCTCAGCTGACCCCCCACCTTCGGGGTCGGGCTGTTCAGATCCGCTCAGACAACCAGACGGCGGTTGCCTACATCAATCATCAGGGAGAGACTCGGAGCAAGCTAGCCCTCAAGGAAGTGTCCCTGATACTGTCTTGGGCGGAGGAGAATGTGCCATTCCAGGAGTGGAGAACCAGGAGGCAGACTCCCTGAGCAGGGGGATGTTTCAGCTAGTGGAATGGTCTCTCAGCATCAAGGTCTTTCAATCCCTATGTCACCGTATGTGTCGGCCAGGTGTGGACCTGTTTGCGTCCCGCCACAACCACAAGCTTCCAAGATTTGTCTCCCTGTCACAGGATCATCTGGCCTTCGCAACCGATGCTCTAGTAATTCCATGGGCATAGTTTCGGCTTCTTTATGCGTCCCCTCCTTTTCCTCTGCTGGGCAGGGTGCTTCACAAGATAACCCAGGAGGGGGTATCAACCATTCTGGTGGCCCCCTGTTGGCCGAGGAGTGTGTGGTTCGCAGACATTGTGCAGTTGTCAGTAGTTCAGTACGTTCTGCCTGCAGACCCAGATCTTCTCTCTCAGGGACAGCTGCGCCATCCGAATTTACAAACGCTGGCTTTACCGGCTTGGCTGCTGAAACCTCCATCCTGATGGACAAAGGGTTGCCGGATTCTGTTGTTGATACCATGATTAGGGCTCGGAAGAAATCCTCCTCTCTTATCTACTACAGGGTATGGCATACTTACATTGCCTGGTGTGAGTCCAAGTCTGTTCCTTGTCCGGTGTTTTCTGTCCCCCGAATTTTGAAATTTTTACAACATGGCCTGGAATCGGGCATTCAACTTAGTAGTCTCAAGGGACAGGTGTCGGCCTTGGCAATTTTTTTCCAGAGATCTTTTGCTAATCACAGGCGCAAGCCCTTGCTGCCTGTTTGGGATTTAAATATGATGCTGTCTGCCTTGCAGGGTCCTCCCTTTGAGCCTATGCGTGAGGCTGCTTTGTCCATTCTGACTCTTAAGGTGGCCTTATTCTTAGTATACAGTACGTCCTGCTCCAGATATAGTACTTACACTTGGGTTATCCTCCGCCAGATGGCGCTGCACTGCAGAGACATGTAAAACAGGCTCCTCCCGGCCCCTCAAATACCCGGGACCTCCCACAAATCCCCAGATTTCTCTGCAGTGCTTACTGCGTAGATATGAAGTTATCACTCTCTCGCAGGTGAGCGGGGCTTTTAAGCCTGCAGCCCTGTTGGACTATTCCCACCCGTTCCTCGTGGGATGTGCCTCCCAGCCTGGGCTGCGCTGGTCGGGTGAAGGTAGGCAGCACCATGCGTGCTTATGGAGCGCTGCTCCACCGCAGTCCCCCACCAAAGGGTAGGCGGCATAGGCTGATGGTGAGCCTTTATGGATGCCCCTCCCGCATTATTGCCCCATGCCCCGTGTAGCGGTGGGTCCTGTACAGAGGGCCGCCATCCTCCCTCATTCTCCCTGTAGCCTTCGGGAGGGAAAGAAGTGGGGGGGTGTGTGGGTGAGCGTGTAGCGTGATTCGTGCATACAGCGTTTGTCATGTCTTTTGACTAGTATATGTGGTGTTTGCCGCCGCGCTGACTTGTCTTTTTTACTATTGCAAATGCCGCCGCCGCGCGTCTTTTCCTTCATTTGGATGTTCCGGGCCGAGTGGCGGCATTACCTCAGACGCTTCTGCGTTATCATTGGCTGCTTGTCTGTGGGCTTCGCGCGCTTCGGGGGGGAGGGGCCTGGCTTGGCGCGCGAGGTACTCTCGGCGACATTTTGTCAGCGCGCGAGCGTGGCGGTTATACTTACCGCGGTCCTTAAGTGCCCTCGCGGGCTGTTTTATACTCATTGTAGTGTGTTTGGTTCTGACACCCCTTCTTCCCACTGTGTCTTTCAGACGGGTGAAGCCATTGACTTCTCCCGGCCCGGTGTAATTGATAGTTGGGGCCTTGTATAATTACTCTCACTTCCCTAGCGGGTCATTGGGGCATCCAGGGTTGCTTACAGCGTAAATCCCTACTGGCATATCGTGCTTAATAATCACCATATGGAGGCATCCCAGGAACCGGGGTCCCTTTGGGACAAGCCCGGCTGTGTGTAGCGTGTGGGCAGCCTCGTGCTGACGCTGACAAGGCACGGGTCTGTGTACCCTGTGCTGAGCAGGTGCTTGCATTGCAATGTGGCCTGCCAGTGGCTGCGCCTCGTTTCACTTCACCTACTCCCCCAAGCTTAAATCTCACTCCCGTTGAGTTGCATACTAGTGGGGATTCTCAGCCTGATGTGTCTTCTAGACTGGCTACTGTTGAACAGATTATTGCGAGGTCTTTAGAGCGTAAGGGCCCTGGTAAGAAGCGGCACTTGACGCCTAATGTTACTGTTTTCCCTATGGGAACTGAGATGTTTATGAATCTGTGTGGCTATACCCCGTCTGATGAAGGGGAGCTCCTTTCTGATTCAGGCTCATCTGATGAGAGACCAAGGGGTCATGACGATTCTGGCTCTGACCCCTGGGCCCCGGATGACACTGACAGATTATTGACCCTGACCTTGAGGTTCTGTCTATCTCTCTCCCTGTTGAGGCTCCCAGGCAAAAAAGGGGAGCTTTTCCATACAGGAATGGAAGCGCCCCAGTAAACTTCCCGGGGCTCCAAAGATTTGGGATAGGAAGTATCCCTTTCCTGCTGAGGTGGTTAAAGGTTGGTCATCCCCCCCCCTCGAGGTGGATGCCCCAATCCTAGGGCTATCTAACACCTCTGTCATGCATTCCCCTGATTCTACTACCCTGCGGGATGCTGAGGACCGGCGCGTTGACCAGCTGGCCTCACACGCCTTTACATGTGTGGGGATGGCGCTGCGCCCGGTCTGTGCCTCTGCTATTACTGCTGTGGCCACTAGAACCCTTATCAGAAATATGCTTGATAGTGCCCCTGATGATTTGCCTTGTGAGGTGTTTATTGCACTCTCTAGTTGATGTTTTTGTAAATTTTGTCCTGTCAGCATTGGATGACACCATCAGAATGTGTGCCAGAACTTCTGCCCTCGTGGTGGCTATGCGCCGCTCAGTTTGGCTGCGCTAGTGGGCCGCTGACAATGCTGCCAAGAAGGCCCTCACTGGTTTTCCCTTTAAAGGACTGCTTCTGTTTGGAGACCGCCTGGACCTTTCTTGCTAAGGGAGGCAGGTTACCCCAGCGCGGGCGGCAACCTCGGCCCTTTAGGGGTCAGGGTTCCTTCTCCTCCCCTTACCGTGATGCAAGACAGGGAAGGGGGGTATCCTTCCCTGGGGCCCGGGGAGATTTCTGGGGTAGAGGCAGAGGACGTGGACGTCCTGGCTCCTCCTGGGACCCCAAAAGCTAAATCCTATCCCTAACCCCCTCAGGCATGTTGGGGCGCCCTCACCCATCCGGGTGGGGGGATGGCTTCAGCACTTCGTTCAGGTCTGCAGAATTCATGTCTCAGACCGGTGAATTCAGGAGGTAGTGTCCTCCGGTTACAAGTTGGAGTTTGCCGCCGATCCCCCTCCAAGATTCATCAGGTTCCGGATTCCTCAGGAACCTGTGTCAGCTCAGGAGCTAGTGCAAGCGGTGCAAGGCCTCCTGGAGCTGGGGGTCATCTGCCAGGTGCCTTTAAGAGAAGAAGGCAAGGGCTTTTATTCCAACCTATTCACAGTACCAACCTATTCACAGTACCCAAAAAGGATGGTTCTGTCAGGTTCATCCTGGACTTAAAGATTATTAACAAGTTTTTTGTCAAGGGCAGGCGCTTTCGCATGGAGACTCTGCACTCTGCCATCTGTTCCCTGCGCCAAGGGGATTTCATGACTTCTGTGGACATCAAAGATGCTTACCTTCATATTCCTGTTTTAACAGGTCATCAAAAGTCCCTCAGGTTCACTCTGATGGATCAACATTACCAATTTGTGGCCTTGCCCTTCGGCCTCACTTCAGCTCCCAGGGTGTTCACCAAGGTGCTGGCTGGCGTGATGTCTCTACTCAGATGTCAGGGTGTCAGCGTGCTTCCCTATCTGGACGACATCCTCTTCACTTCCCAGTCTCTAGATCAGGCAGAGTTGGATACTCAGCTGGTGGTGCCCATTCTGGAGTCATTTGGATGGGTGATCAACCACCCCAAGTCCTCACTGTCCCCTTCCTTGGTAACTTCATTCCTAGGAATGAATCTGGATACAGTTCAGGCAAGGATCTTCCTTCCTCAGCAGAAGGTGGACAATCTGATTGCACAGACTCAGTCCCTCCTAGCTTGTCCCTATCCCTTCATCAGGCAGGGGATGCAGCTGGTGGGCCTGATGGTGGCGTGTTTCGAAGTGGTCCCTTATGCTCAGTTCCACTTGAGGCCTCTGCAACTTCACCTATTGTCTGTATGGGACAAGGACCCAGCGGATTCCAGTCTATCAGGTTGGGGGGGGGGGGTGTTTCTGGAATTCTGCGGTTCCAGGGGAGGTGGGGCCCTCAGGAGGCCCACACATCTATCAATGTCTTGGAGCTGCAAGCGATCAGGTAAGTTCTGGCTCGCTTGACTACTCATCTTCAGGGCCTGCCTGTTCATCGGCGCTCGAACAACCAGACGGCAGTTGCCTACATCAATCATCAGGGAGGGACCCGGAGCAAGAGGGCCCTCCAGGGAGTGTCTCTGATTCTGACCTGGGTGGAGGCCAATGTTCCCTGCATATCAGCGGTGTACATTCCGGGGGTGGAAAATCTGCTGGCAGACCCTCTGAGCAGGGGGACCTCTCGCCAGAGAGAATGGTCCCTCTGCAACAGGGTGTTCCAGTCTCTGAGACACCGTTGGGCCCAACCAGATGTGGATCTGTTGGCGTCCCGTCACAATCACAAGCTCCCGGCCTTTGTCTCCCTGTCCCAGGATCCTCTGGCCTTGACCACGGATGCTTTAGCACTGTCATGGCAGGTCATTTAGTTCCTGTATGCCCTTCATCCATTCCCCCTGTTGTGCAGGGTTCTGCGCAAGATTGCTCTGGAGGGGGTGCCAGCAATTCTGGTGGCCCCCAGGCGGCCAAGAAGGGTGTGTTCACAGACGTGGTGCAGATGGCAGTAGCCCAGCACGTTCTGCCAGGGGTGCCAGATCTGCTCACTCAGGGCCCCTTACGCCATCCCAATTTATAAATTCTGGCTTGTCGGCCTGGCTGCTGAAACCTCCATCTTGATGGACAAAGGCTTGTCCGCCTCGTTGGTTGATACCATGATGAAGGCTAGGAAGAAAACCATCTATTACAGAGTATGGCGTACCTACTTTGACTGGTGTGAGTCTAGGTCTCTTCCCTGTCGGGCGTTTTCAGTCCCCAGGGTTCTGGAGTTCTTACAGCGTGGGTTGGAGTTGGGACTCCAACTCAGTGCTCTGAAGGGTAAGGTTTCTGCCCGGTCTGTTTTCTTTCAGAAGTCTTTTGCTCAGCATTTTTTGGATTAGGACCTTTCTTCCAGGGGGTCACTCATGTGCGTTCCCCACGTAAACCTGTGGTCCCTGTTTGGGATTTGAACTTGGTTTTTCTGCCTTGCAGGGTGCTCCCTTTGAACCAATGCAGGATGCTGCTCTGGCTGTTCTTACCCTCAAGGCTGTCTCTCGGGTAGCCATTACTTCGGTCAGGCGTGTGTCTGAGTTGGTGGCTCTTTCTATTCAGCCCCATACTTGGGGAAGACACAGGACAAGGTGGTGTTCTGCTTTAAGCCAGGTTTTCTACCTGAGGTAGTGTCTGCCTTTCATTGAATCAAGATATTGTTCTTCCTTCTTTGATCCCTAATCCTAGCTACACTAAGGAGAGGGTTTTGCATTCCTTGGATGTGGTCAGGTGTTTGAAGTATTACCTGGTGGTCACTGCGTCCTTCAGGAAAACTGATGCTTTTTTGTGGTCCCTTCTGGGCCCAGGCAGGGTTTGGCTACTGCCAAGTCTATTATTAGCAATTGGATCCGTCAGGCGGTGATTTGGGCCTATTTTTGCTAAGGGGAAGGGTCCTCCTTTTCGCCTTACTACTCATTCTATGCGTGCTATTGGTGCCTCTTGGGCCTTCCAGCACCAGGCTTCTGTTGAACAAGTTTGCAAGGCCGCTACTTGGTCTTCTGTTTATACCTTTTCAAAGTTTTACAAGGTTGATGTTTGGGCCTCAGCTCATGCTGTTTTTGGCCAAAAGGTTTTTGCAGGCGGCAGTGGTTAAAATGTCTGCTGTTACCTTTTTTGTTGGGGATCCCACCCTACTTTATGGACACTGCTATTGGATGTCCCAAGTGTAAGTACTATATCTGGAGCAGGACGTACTGTATACTAAGAATAATACAATTCTGTGAAATACTCACCTGTAGAATTGGTGTTATAAGTATACAGTACGTCCTGCTCCACCCCACCCTGGTTTTTGCATTATTCTGGATCCCCTGTTTGGTGATTGTTATCATTGTTATAGTTACCAGTTTGGGTGGTTAAATTCTCCCGGCTTCTCGTTCACTGCTTTTCAATGCTGGGGATTTGTGGGAGGTCCAGGGTATTTGAGGGGCCGGGAGGAGCCTGTTTTACATGTCTCTGCAGTGCAGCGCCATCTGGCGGAGGATAACCCAAGTGTAAGTACTATATCTGGAGCAGGACGTACTGTATACTTATAATACCAATTCTACAGGTGAGTATTTCACAGAATTGTATTTTTGGTGGCTATCACTTCGGTCAGGCGTGTTCCTGAGCTGGCGACGCTTTCCATGAAACCTCCTTATTTTGAGTGGCATCAGGATAAGATAGTTTTTAGGCTCAAACCGGATTTCTTGCCTAAGGTTGTTTCTGCTATTCATCTCAATCAAGACATTGTGTTACCTTCTCTGTGTCCTAACCCTGCTAATTCTAAGGAGCGGGTTCTTCATGCTTTGGATGTGGTCAGGGCACTGAAGTTTTACTTGGTGGCTACTGAGTCTTTTAGGAAGTCTGATGTTCTTTTTGTTCTTCCTTCTGGTCCTAGGAAGGGTTTGCCTCCGGCTAAGTCTACTATTAGCAAGTGGATTCGTCAGGCGGTGGTACAAGCCTATTCTGCTAAAGAGAAGGAACCCCCCTTTAGGATGACTGCTCTTTCCACTCGTTCTATTGGTGCTTCTTGGGCTTTTCAGCACCAAGCTTCTGTTGAACAAGTTTGTAAGGCTTGGTCTTCTGTTCATACTTTTTCAAAGTTCTACAAGGTTGATGTTAAGGCTTCAGCGGATACGGCCTTTGGTCACAAGGTACTTCAGGCGGTAGTGGTATGAACTGCCTGCTGCTACTTTTGGGGGATCCCACCCTACCTTACGGACACTGCTGTTGGACGTCCCATGCCTTAGGACTTCTTGAAGCAGGCCGTGCCATGCAATAGGAAAAACACAATTCTGTGAGTACTCACCTGTAAAATTGGTTTTACTATGCATGGCACGGCCTGCTTCACCCCACCCTTGTTATCGTTATTCTTGGTTGCCTCTTTATGGTGATTGTTCCAAGTTAGTTATGGGTTTTTTTACCTTTTTTCTTTTTTTTACCTTTATTACCTTCCGGCTTCTTGTGTAACTGCTTGTCAACATTGGAGAGGTCTATTGGAGATTCCTGTTTTATATGGTACCGGGAGGGGCCACAACTCTTCTGCAGTGCACTGCGCCATCTTGTGGCGGAATATCCCATACGTAAGGACTTCTGGAAGCAGGCCGTGCCATGCATAGTAAAACCAATTCTACAGGTGAGTACTCACAGAATTGTGTTTTTCCTCATTCTTCATACTTGTTCCAAGTGTGACCAGAAACCTTGCCTCCGTTGAATGCTACCAAAGTGTTAGATGAAGGTGGTGCCTTTATGGATTTTAACAAAGCCTTTTGACACAGTTCCACAAAAAGTGCTTATAGATTAGGTTAATATATAATAGGTTATTGAAAATAGAATTTATTACTGGATAGTTTAGTAGATTTACACATGGCTGATAAGATAGTTAGCAAAGGGTTGTTGCTAATGGTGTGCACTCTGTAAAATGGTCAGTTACAAGTGGTATACCTCAGGGGTCTGTTTTGGGCCCCATTTTTTCAACAATTTTCTAAGAGACATAGGAGAGGGATTGGTAGGTAAAGTTTGTTTGCCCATGATAAAAGGAGTGTAAAAGGGTATATATTCTTGGGGGTGTCTGAAACTTGGAAAATCATTTGGCTTTCCTGAATAAATAGTCAAAACAATGGAATGGAAGTTTTTCCTAGTGCACAGCATGGCCTGTTTTTATGTAATCCTTACATCTGGGTATTCCACCACAAGGTGGCGCAATGGACTGCAGAAGATTTGTGGCTTCTCCCAGCCCATATAAAAGCAGGAATCGCCATAGACCCCCAGTGTTTTCTCTGCAGTCATACTGCGAAGATACAAGATGGCTCTCTGTTTCGCAGGCGAGCGGGGCAACCAAGCCTGCGGCCCTGCAAGCCTATTTCCTCCCGCTTCCGGACCCTCTGTGCCTCCCAGCCTCGGCTGCCGGATTGGGTGATGGTAGGGGAGCACTGGGGTCAGGTGCTCGGGGAGCGCTGCTCCAAGCCGCAGACCCTGTACAACAACGGGTAGCCGGCCATAGGCTTTTTATGGTGAGTCTGCTGAGGGATGAAGAAGCATTGCTGTCGTTCTGGTGTAGGGGGTGAGTTGTGCTTGGGGACTTTGTGTTCCTAGCTAGTCTTCCCTGTTTTTTTTTGTCTTGCCTCCTTCCCCTGTTGGGTGTCTGTCTCTGGGCCCCTTTTAGACTGTGCGGCTCCCGCCGCTGCCTGCCCTCTCCGCTCCCCCTCCCCCCGACGGGTGTTGGGGGGGGGGGGGGTGGCGGTGGGTGACGTTTGTGGAGTGTTGCCTCCATGGTTGTCTTTCGCCACCGCAGCCGGCGTACTGCGCTCCGCGGCTGGCGGCGCTTTTACCGCTGACTTTACTTACTGGCTGTCATGGCGCGGGTGCCTGGTCACGTGGGCGGCGTTTTTCGCTCTCTTCCTGGGGGCGGTGCCGGGGGATGATGCGTATCACATCATACTCCCGCAGACCGCCCCTCGAGGTGTTCGATTGCGGCGCCATCTTGTCTGCATGCTGCGTTGCTTGTGAACTGAGTTCCGGAGGCTCCTTTTCAGCGTGGGCTGCGGCGGTGACTCTGCCTTTCCTTATCTACCCTCCGCGGATCTTTAGACTGTACTCCGGTCGCCTGTGTGTGCTGCGCGCGCTGCGCTCTTGGTCCGTGAGTCTCTCATGAGGGTTTTCTTGTTGGGGCATGTGCTGCGGTATACTTATGTGTCTTTTTGATTATGTCTTTCAGGCGGGATAACAGTGTGTTCTCCCGGTCCTATCCCTCCACCTCCTAATTCTAAGCATACAGCACGTCCTGCTCCATCGATAATACTTACACATGGGTAATCCTCCGCCAGAGGGCGCTGTTCACTGCAGACATGCAAAAACAGGCTCCTCCCGGCCCTTCATATACCCAGGGACCTCCCACAAATCCCCAGATTTCTCTGCAGTGCTGAACTGCGAAGACATGAAGATATCACGCTCTCGCAGGCGAGCGGGGCTTTACAGCCCGTGGGCCTGTGGGACTATTTCCACCCATCCTCTTTAAGAAGATTATGCCTCCCAGCCTGGTAGGCAGCACCTTGTGTGCTTGACGGAGCCATGCTCCACCGCAATCCCCCACCATAGGGTAGGCGGTTAGGCCGATGGTGAGCCTCTAGTGGATGCCCCTCCCGCATTGTTGCCCGTGCCCCTCACAGAGTTAGTCCCTGGACGCTGGTCCGCTTCTCCGCTTCCTCCCGTAGCTCGGGGGGAAAGAAAAGGGGGGGGGGGGTATGTGTGGCAGTCCTAGAGCAATATAACATGTTAAGGCCTTGATCTTTTATTCTATTTGGGTGTCAGTGTCGCGCTCCTTGCTCCACAGTTGTGAGCCTGTTTGTCATTAACTTTAGCGTACTGCCCAGACGGCAGCATCATTTCCAGCGTTACAGCAACTTATGTATGCGCTTTCTATCCACTACTGTCTTTCTTTTCGTTGGTTAGAGCTTCGCGCTCTTTGGGGGAGGCGGGGACTCGGCATGACGCGCTCCGCGTCACAGCCTGGTCAGGCCCGCCACTCGAGGTTCGCTTGGCGCCATTTTGACAATCTTTGCGCTCGCGCGTGGTGCGATCCGCCTCCTCCCTTGGTCATGTAAGTGCCCTCCGGGGCGGCATTGTTCTATGCATTTATTCGGCTGCGCATGGCACTGACACCACCCCTCTTGTCCCATTATGTCTTTCAGACGCCAGGACTTCGGTGGCTTCTCCCGGCCTCACATATATTACAGCGGGTCCACATAACAAATTCTCCCACTTCCTAGCGGGACTTGGGGCATCCAGGGTTGCCTATTGCGTAAATCCCTGCGGGCATACTGCTCAGATAATCACCATATGGAGGCATCTCAGAATTATGTACCCGGGGTCCCTCTGGGACATGACCGGCTGTGTGCGGTGTGTGATCAGCCCCATGCTGATGCTGACAGAGCACGGGTCTGTGGACCGTGTGCTGAACAGGCACTGACCCTGCAATCAGGTTTGCCAGTGGCTGCACCTCCCTTCAATACACCCGTCTCCCCGGACCTAAACCTCACTCCTGATGAGTCTCACTCGAGCGGGGATGACCTGCAAGCCGTGCCGCGCGTGCTGCCTACAGCGGAGCAGGTGCTGTCTGGATTGGCGGAGCGTATGGGCCCTGGAAAGAAGTGGTCCCTGACGCCTCCTGGCTCTCCGGTTCCTAACGATACCGATGACTCTGCTGATATGCAGGACCTTGATCCTTCTGAGGAAGGTGAGCTATTCTCAGATTTGGGCTCCTCGGATGAGATGCCCGGGAACTGTGATGATTCTGGGCCCGGTTCTTGGGGCCTGTGTGACACAGATGAAATTCTTATTAAGATCTTTGAGGTTTTGTCAATCTCCCCTCCTGGAGAGGCTCCCAAGCCTAAGAAGGAGAGTTTCCACACTGCGCCTCCGCGCTTGGAGTTCCTGGAACAGGATCATTTCCAGAATCTTATATCCCAGGAATGGGAATCGCCTTGTAAGCTTAAAGGGGTCCCAGGGGTCTGGGATTGGAAGTACCCTTTCCCTCCTGATGTGGTTAATTTTTGGTCAGCACCTCTTGTGGTGGATGCACCGATTATAGGGGTTACTAATCCCCCCTTCATGACGGCTCCTTATTACCATACCCTTCGGTATGCTGAGGACCGGCGCATTGACAGACTGGCTTCCCACGCCTTTTCGTGTGCAGGGACGGCTCTGCGCCCGGTCTGTGCGGCGGCCATCACTGCGGTGGCCGCCAGGACTCTTGTCAGAAAAGTACTTGACCACCGACCTGAGGACCTCCCCTGGGGGGTGTTTAATGCGCTATCAGACTGTGATGGGTTTGTGAAGTTCATCCTCTCAGCGCTGGATGACACCATTAAGATGTGTGCTAGAACCTCTGCCCTTGTGGTAGCTATTCGCCGCCTGGTCTGGCTGCGACAGTGGGGTGCTGGCGATGCTACGAAAAAGACTCTCACTGGCCTTCCCTTCAGAGGACGGTGACTATTTGGGGCCCGTTTGGACCTTTTTGGGAAAAAGGGTAAGGCACCCCTGCGCAGAAGGCCGCTCCGGCCTCCCCGGGACAGGGCCACCCCTCCACCTCCCTACGTTAGTGTCAAACGCGAACCTGAGGTGTGCTTCCAACTCTTCGGTGTGGATTTCCACCATGGGGTGGACAGGCAACGCCCTGGGCCCTCTGGCAGGACTAGGTCCAAATCTGCCAAGACCTTCCAAGCATGAAGGGATGCCCTCGCCCTTCTGGGCGAGGGTACTGCTGCAGCAGCTGTCTCCCATCTAGGAATGTACCTTCTCCTTCTGGTGGTTCCAGGAGGGAGTTCCCCTGGACACAGGATGGCATTTGCTGGGCGGCCCCTCTCAGTGGTTGTCAGAGTGCTTCTAGCCCCTGTTTTTCCCTCAGGAATTGGTGCAGGCCGTACTGGGCCTACAGAGTTTGGGCTTACTTACAGGTTGCCCCTAACAGTATGGGGCTATGGTCTCTATATTAACCTTCCTCTTTCCCTCAACAGTATGAGGCAGTCTGGACCACGCTGGCCTATGGTAGGCCTGGCAATTCTACTCTCACAGGTAGTCCCTATATGACATCTCTGTCTTGGGACACAGGCGCCCTGTGCAAGGGGGGCTTCCGCCCTCCTGTGGAGTTCTAGATCTTCTTTGTCCCCCCTGTGTCTGCTGGACACCAAGACCGTTACTAGGTGGTGTGGCAGGACCAACCCTGCGGCTTGAGGCATTGTTGGTGGCCTCTCTTTCGCTCCCAGGCTACTCGCCATGGTGCGAATGGGGGTGATGTCTCGGACATGCCTGGGAGGGGGCGTCCGCATTAGGACCTACCGGGTCATCTTTCCTTACTCCCCAGTCTCTACGTCAGGCCGAGTAGATTGGTCGGCCGGCGGTGTCCCCTGGGAGTTACTGGATGGGTGCTCAGTCACCTCAATTCCTCTTGGTCCCTTATCTGCTATCTCCATTCCTTGGATTCGGTTCAGGCTTGAGCCTTCTACCTTGGCAACAAATGGACTCCTGGTTACGGGGGCTCTGCCCCCCCTTGCTGACTTCTTACTTTCACCAGGCAGGATTGCAGCTGGTGGGCCCGTTGGTGGCGTATCAGATGATGTCCCATATATACTGAGCCCTTGGGCTCTTCGGCACAGTAGGTTATTGATCCTACATGGGGTTCCAGCACCCCTGGGGCTTGGTCTGTGCTCATCCCTCCTTGGTAAGGTGGTTCCTCTTGAGCTGATCATATTCAAGGGCCCTGTCAGGGGGCACCCCCATCTTTGCTTGCATCTTCCTGTGAATGGTCACCTTGGGTACCAAGTCTCGCAGGTAGATGGGGGGAGGGACTTTCTTCCAAAGCCCCCTGTGGTTCCTAGGTAGGGTCCCTTAGAGGGTCCATCTTACCTACTGGTTGTTGCAACAGTGTGCCTTCCATTGACTCTATACGGCTGGACTTCTCCTCTTTTAGGACCTGTCTATTTGGGGACTCTTGGTCCGTTGGAAGTCAACGGTCTGTTTTATTATTAGTCTGGAGCTGGAAGCAGGATGATCCCTCTGGAGGGTTCCTGATCCCGATCTGGGCGGGGGTCTACGCCCCCTGCTCCTCAGCGGTATTCGCTCCAATAGATGCCTTTCAGGGGCAGGTTATGCTATCCTGGTGGCGCTCTGAGAGCCAACTAGGGTGGCTCTGTTGGGTCTCGCTTATACCACAAGGGCTCCGCCCTTGTTTTTACTGTCCCAGAATATTCTGACTCTGGTCATGGGGGCTTAGTAAAATTATGCATAGACTCTCTATTTTATATGCCTTCTCTTTGTTCACCCTACTACGTGGGGTTCTGCGCACAGTTGTGCTGATAGAGAGACCCGTGAGATTGATGGCCTGGGAGGCCTTGTGAACTGTGGTTCGCAGATGCTTCTGCTGAGGTCTGCTGACCTGTACGCTCTCTCAGGAGTGCGATTCTGCCCTTGTCAGGCCCCTTCTTTTGTCGTCTCAATCTACAGATTCTTGTCTGGGGCTTGACAGCTGATTCATTCACCCCCCAGACGGGCTTGTCTTCTGGGTGACTTGGTATTTGGGGGACTAGGAGCAAGCTTCCTTGGCTTCCTCTTCCTCTGTCTATTGTGGTTTATGGTCTACCCATACTGATTGGCATGAGTTTTGGTCTCTTACCTGTTGGACGTTCTTGTTTCCCCGGGTCCTAGAGTCCTTACAGCATAGGTTGGGGTTGGCTCCCCATCTAGGTACTCTGAAGGTCCAGGTTCTGTCCTGGCTGTCTTCCTGTAGGAGTCTGGGTCTGTCTTCCTTGTGAGGAATTCTCTTGGGGTTTGCTCATGGGCATCTCCCAAGTAGTTTCTGTGGTTCCTGTTGGGATCCATTTTCATTTTGTTTTGCCCTGCTGATTTTTCCTTTGGGACTTATGCTGGATGCTGTCTGAGCTGCCTTGTAGTCCAAGTCGCTTCTCTGGGGGCTCCTGCCTCAGTCAGACGTGTGCCTGAGAAGGTGGATCTGATTACTTAGCCTTGGCTCGATATATATATATATATATATATATATATATATATATATATATATATATATATATACACACACCATACCGTGGTACTATTCCGTCTTATGCCGGACCTCTTTGCCCAAGTGGTGTTTTATGATAATTGTTCAAGTGCTGAAGTAAAGGGTCTACATTCCCTCAACAAGTGTTTCAATTTTTCCTGGTGGTTTCTTGTCCCTTAGGGGACTGATGCCCTTGCGGTCTGCGGGCGCCTCCTATGCGCCTGATATCGCTTGCTTCCAGGGCCACTGCGCCCTTTGGATTAATCTTACATGGATGCCTTCCTGGTCCTGAGTAAAGGTTTTGGCTTTTCGCTAATGAAGGGGTCAGTGTTCCCGCCTGTCTGACGGGAGACCAGTTCTCATTCCCCTTAAGGAGAGTTCTAAGTTTTCCACGAGGCTTCTGTTGCCTGTGGGCTGGTTGGGCCGTTGCACTGGCCTATTCCTTTACGGGGGAAGAAATTCCCCTTTTTCATTTTATTCCGTTATATTGGTGTTTGGGTACCATTGGCCCTTCAGCACCAGGTTTTTTCTGTTGAATAAGTTACTAGACGGTTGCTTGTCTCTGTTCATACCTCTCTAAGGTTTTGTTATGAGATTGACGTTAGAGCCTCTGCTCATGTCTTACCTGGTTGCAAAGTTTTGCAGGTGACAACGCCTTTACTGTCTGCTGTGCCTTGTTTTTGGGGATCCCACCCTACTTTATGGACACTGCTATTGGATGTCCCATGTGTAAGTATTATAGATGGAGCAGGACGTGCTGTATGCTTAGAATAATACAATTCTGTGAGATACTCACCTGTAGAATTGGTATTATATGCATACAGCACGTCCTGCTCCATCCCACCCTGGTTGTACGTTTTTCTGGATCCCTGTATGGTGATTGTTATCATTACCTTAGTTACCAGTTGGTGGTTGGTTTCTCCCGGCTTCTTTTCTCACTGCTTTTCAATGCTGCGGATTTGTGGGAGGTCCCTGGGTATATGAAGGGCCGGGAGGAGCCTGTTTTTGCATGTCTGCAGTGAACAGTGCCCTCTGGCGGAGTATTACCCATGTGTAAGTATTATAGATGGAGCAGGACGTGCTGTATGCATATAATACCAATTCTACAGGTGAGTATCTCACAGAATTGTATTTTTCCCTCCTGGCCTTCTCTGTGGGCATCCCTTGGGGAGCATCCCGGGTGGCTTTTATTAGCCCTTACCCTATTCTGGGCTTCTGGGGATAGCGTGCTTGGGGGTCCTTCGGGGCAACCTCGACTATGTGTCATGTGCGGGGCATCCCCTTTGAGTGGTGGTGGCGCGGTTTGTGTGCCGTGCGCCCAAGGTGGTATTGCGGACCAGGCTGGGATGAGCGCTTCTCTTCCCAGTTCTGTGCTCCCTCCGGAATCTCCTACTCCCCCGCGCCTGCATTTAGCCCCCAGTGAGGGAGATACTAGCAGGGGGTCCCAATCTGATCTGGCACTACGCGTGGCCAGCATTGAAAGGCAGCTGGCCCGACCTATGGCGGGCAAGGCCTCTGGTAAGAAGCGGCATCTTGATGCCGCGCCGTTCCTCTTTGCCGAGGAGGATGAGGGCCTTGATGTGTTTGGCGGCCGCGACTCTCTAGAGGAGGGGGAGCTTTTCCATGATTCAGACTCCTCTGGGGGCCATCAGGAAGGTTATGACAGTGACCTGGGGCCCTCCTCTGATGAGGTTACCTGGCTCCCTGATGACACTGATAGACTGTTGTCGGCCATCTTTGAGACATTACACATCACCCCCCCAAAGGCGGCGAAGAGGAAGCAGGGCGAGCTCTTTCGCCCTGGCAAACAACGCTTGGAATTCCCGGAGCAGGGCCATTTCTCCAATATGGTGCTCAAGGAGTAGGAACGTCCTAACAGATTGCCCACGGTGCCCAAGGGATTGGACAGAAGGTATCCCTTTTCGGCTGATCAAGCGCTGGTCATGCCCTCCTGAGGTGGACGCTCCGGTTCTAGGTTTGTCTAACACTTCGGTCATGCCGTCCCCTGACACTACTACACTGCGTGACAGCACGGAACGGCGTATGGATCAGCTGGCCTGTCATGCTTTCAACTTTGTAGGGGCAGGCCTGCGTCCGGTCTGCGCCATGGCCATTACGGCCATTGCCATTAAGAGGAAGCTCAAGCACCTTGCTGATGGCGCCATGTCTGGTAGGAGAAAGGAGGATTATAGGGACCTCTTGCTTTGCTCTGATTTTGTTGCCTTTGTGCTAGCTGCCATGGATGATGCCGTCTGGCTGGGCAGTAGGGCCTCGGCCCTCTTGGTGGCTATGCGCCGGTCTGTTTGGTTGCGCCAGTGGGCAGCTGACACTGCAACTAAGAAGTCCCTCACTGGGCTTCCCTTCACAGGGCTTTGTCTCTTTGGTGAGCGTCTGGATGTTCTGGCCAAGGATGGTAGGCTCCCTCAGCGTAGGAAGCAGTCCCAGCCCTTTCGGGGTCCTCCACCTCCTCCTTTTCGTGTCTCAAGGGGAGGTCGTGGTGCACACTTCTCTGGTAGCGGCAGAGACTCTTGGGGCCATGGCAGATCCCGTGGGCGTCCTGGTCTTTCTTGGGGATCCAAGCCTAAACCCCCTCCCAAGGCCCCTCAGGCATGAGGAGGCGCCCTCACCCATCTGGGTTGAGGGGTGGCTTCGACTCTTTGCTCACGTCTGGAGGCTTCGCGTCTCAGACCGGTGGATTCAGGAGGTGGTGTCCTCCGGTTACAAGATAGAGTTTGCAGCCTGGCCACCCCCAAGATTTCTCAGATCCCAGATATCTCAAAATCTCTGGTCAGCTCAGGGGTTGCGCCTAGCAGTTCAACGCCTGTTGGAGTCTGGAGTCATCTGTCTAGTACCTCACCAGGAACGGGGTCAGGGGTACTATTCCAATCTATTCACGGTGCCCAAAAAGGATGGTACTCTGAGGCCCATCCTGGACTTGAAGGGTCTCAACAGGTTTGTCCGGTTCAAGCACTTTCACATGGAGACGCTACCTTCGGGGTCGTGCTGTTCAGATCCGCTCGGACAACCAGACGGCGGTAGCTTACATCAATCATCAGGGAGGGACTCGGAGCAAGCAAGCCCTCAAAGAAGTGTCCCTGATACTGTCTTGGCAGAAGAGAATGTTCCCTGCATCTCGGTGGTGTACATTCCGGGGGTGGAGAACCAGGAGGCAGACTCCCTGAGCAGGGGGACGTCTTGGCTGGGGGAATGGTCTCTCAGCAACAAGGTCTTTCATGCCCTGTGTCGCTGCTGGGGTCACTCGGATGTGGACCTGTTTGCGTCCCGTCACAATCATAAGCTTCCAAGATTTGTCTCCCTGTCACAGGATCCTCTGGCCTTCGCCACGGATGCGCTAGCAATTCTTTGGACAGAGTTTCAACTTCTCTGTTTTCCCTCCCTTTCCTCTGCTGGGCCGGGTGCTGCGCAAGATAACCCAGGAGGGGGTACCGGCCATTCTGGTGACCTCCCACTCATTCCCCAGTTTAGTCTCTGCAGTGGGCAGCGAAGGTCAAGATGATGGCTCTCTCTCCTTGCAGGTAAGCCAGGATGCACAGCCCCCGGCCCTATGTGCGGGTTGTGATACCCTGCGCCCGGCTACCGACTGCGCGGCAGTCTAGGACTCATGTGCCTGGGTCGGCACCCACTGTCTAGTCCCCCATACCCCCTCGCTTGTTTTTGGCCCCTACTGTGACTACACTAGAGGGGAGTCTCAATCTGACGTTTCCGCCAGACAGGCAACATTGAGAGACTGATTGTTAGCTCCGCAGCCCGTAAGGCTCCTGCTAACATACGGCATGTGGCGCCCGCTGCGCCGACCTTACTATGGGTCTAGATAAGTCCCTTGAATGGTCTGACTATACACCCCTTGCAGAATGGGAAATAGTCTCAGGTTCAGGTCTCCTGACGGTCAGCATTGCCTTGGCGCTAATGCCGGCTCAGAACATGGGGATGCTGATGACTCCCATAGACCTTGGTATCTAATTTTTGAGGTACCTTCCATTTCCTCTCCTGCAGCGGCACCTAAGCGGCAGGGGGAGTTGTGTGGTACCACAAAACCAAGGTTGGAATTCCCAGAACATACGCATTTAGTAATCTGGTTCTCAAGGATGGGAACGGCTGTGCCGGCTTCCCGGTATCCCTAAGGGGTGGGATAGGAGGTACCCCTTCCCCTTGGGTATGGTCAAAAGTTTGGTCAACTCCCCCCGAGGTGAATGCCTCTGCCTTGGGGTTGTCAATACCTCCGTTGTGCTTCCACTGATTCCACTACCTTGAGGGATAGTGCAGACCGGCGTTTTGACCAACTGGCGTCCCACGCCTTTGCCTGTGCGGGTTCGGCCTTGCGCCCGGTTGATGCTTCCGCTGTTACAGCCGTTGCGGGAGCTGGACCTCGGCCTTGGTTGTATCTATCCACCGTTGGGTCAGGTGGTGCCAGTGGCAGCTGATTATGCTGTTAAGTAGGCTCTCACGGGACTCCCCTTGGGGTTGCGCCCGTTGGGTTATCGATTGGACCTTTTGCTAAGGGAGGTAAGTTATCCCAATGCAAGAATTCAGCCGCTGCCCTTCCAGGGCTCAGGGTCTTTCACTCCATCCTGTCGTGGGCCTAGGCCAGGCAGAGGGGTAGCCTTCGCGGTGCAAAGGGGATAATTCTGGGGCAAGGGCCGAGACTGTGTCCGGCTCAGATCCTCCGGGGTGCCAAACCCAGACCTACTACCTAGCCCGCTCAGCAAGGGGGGGTGCCCTCTCCCTTGCGGGTGGGGGGACGGATGCGGCTCTTCACTCAGTCCTGGCTCAACTGGTCTCAGACAAGTGGTTCTGGAGGTAGTCTCCTTCGGATACAAGCGGGGTTCGCGGACTGGCCTCCTACCAGTTCCTCGGGTTCCTACGGACCCTTGGGCAGCTCAGTCCCGGTTTCGGTCGGTACAAAACCTTTGGCCAATTGCTTTCCGGTAACCAAAATGGATGGTTCCTTCAGACCTCTCCTGGACCTAGAGCTTCTCAACAAGCTCTTCAGAACCAGACGTTTCGCATGGAAACTCTGCTTTCCGATAACAGCTCCCTGCGCCCGGGGGACTTTATGACCTCAATAGACATCAAGGATGCTTACCTTCATGTGCCGGTCTTCCCAGGGCATCAGCGGTTCCTCAGGTTCGCGGTAGAGGAACAACACTACCCATTGAGGTATTTCTATTCGGTCTCGCCTCTGCCCCAAGAGTGTTCACCAAGGGTCTGGCGGGTGTGATGGCCCTTATCAGAGCCCGGGGTATTTGCCTTCTTCCTTACCGGGTGGCTCTATTCCTGGGTATGACTCTGGATACTATTCAGGCTAGGATCTTCTTCCTTCAGCAGAAGGTGGACTCTCTTCAGGCTCTGAATCATGTCTTGCTGTCCAGCCCTCATCCAACCATTCGGCGAGGGATGCAACTGGGGGGACAGATGGCGGCCTGCTTCGAGGCAGTTCTTTATGTTCAATTTCACATGAGACCTATTCAGATCCATTGTCTGTCTGGGACAAGAGACCCTTGTCTCTGGATCAGGCCTTTGCTCTATCTCCTCTGGTCCTATGGTTCCCCCTGGGTGGCTGGACTCGAGGAATCTTCTGGGGGGTAGATCGGTTCGGTTGGTGCTGGCGCACCCGCGGCCTCACCTCCAGGGCTTACTGGTTCAGGTTCGCTCCGACAACTGAACTGCGGTCGCTTACATCATTCATCAGGGAGGGACTTGGACCAAGAGTATCCTCTGGGAGGTGTCGTTGATTCTCTCTTGGGCCGAGGACAATGTCCTGTGCATTGCTGCGGTTTACATTCCGGGAGCGGAGACCCTGGGAGCGGATTCCTTGAGCAGGGTGGCCTCTCGCCGGGGAGAAGGGTCCCTCAACAGCGAGGTCTTCCTATTCCTCTGTCATGGGGGGGGGGGGGGGGGGATGCCGGATGTGGATCTGTTTGCTGCTCGCCACAATCACATGCTTCCAGCATTGTTTCACTGTCCCAGGATCCTTTGGCTATGGGGTTAGGTTTCCTGTACCTCTTCCCTCCGTTTCACCTTCTGGCAAGGTTCTACGCAAGCCGTTTCAGAAAAAAGTCTGGTGGCCCCCAGGTGGCCAAGACAGGTGTGGTTCGCAGATGCCGTGCAGCTGGCGGTCGACCAGTACCCTCTGCCCCTGGTTCTGGTTCTTCTCTCTCAGGTACTGCTCTGTTACCCCAATTTACAAATGCTGGCTTGACGGCATGGCTGCTGAAACCTCCATCCTAAAGGTAAAGGGTCTGTCTGATGTGGTTGTTCAGACTCTGGTCAGAGCTAGGAAGAAGTCCTTTTCGGCTATCTACTACAGGACCTGGTGGACCTACATTGACTGGTGTAAGGCTAGGGCCTTTCCTTGTCGGGTGTTCTCCATCCATCGGATACTGGGGTTCCTTCAACATGTTCTGGATATGGGTTTTCAGGTCAGCACTCTGAAGGGGCATGTGTCCGCCTTGGCGGTTTTCTTTCAGAGGTCTTTCGCTCTTCAGCCTTTGGTCAAGACTTTCTTCCAGGGGGTCACTCATGTGCGCCCTCTCCGCTAACCCTTGTTACCGGTTTGGGATTTGAATTTGGTATTGTCTGCCCTTCAGGGTCCTCCATTTGAGCCTGTGCATGAGGCTGCACTGTCTATTCTCACTTGGAAAGTTAACTTTTTTGGTGGCTATCACCTCTGTCCGGCGTGTTTCGGAGTTGGCGGCTCTGTTCATTCAGGCCCCCTAATTTGAGAGACACCAGGACAAGGTGGTTTTCCGCTTTAAACCAGACTTCTTGCCTAAGGTTGTCTCTTCCTTTCACCTCAATCAGGACATTGTGCTTCCTTCCTTATGCCCTAATCCTGGTAATGACGAGGAGAGGGCCTTGCATTCTCTGGACGTTGTCAGAAACTTGAAATACTACCTGGTGGCTACAGCGCCTTCCAGGAAGACGGATGCCTTGTTTGTGGTACCCTCTGGTCCAAAGAAGGGTTTGGCGCCGGTCAAGTCTAACATTAGCAAATGGATTTGTCAGGCCATTGCTAGGGCCTTTTCTTCTAAAGGGAGGGATCCCCCTTTACAAATTACTGCTCTTTCTACCTGTGCTGTTGGGGTCTCTTGGGACTTTCAGCACCAGGCTTCTGTTGAACAAGTTTGTAAGGCTGCTACTTGGTCTTCTGTTCATACCTTTTCCAAGTTTTACAAGGTTGATATTCGGGCCTCAGCGGATGCTGTTTTTTTGGCCGCAGAGTTCTGCAGGCTGCAGTGGTTTGAACTGCGCATTGTTGCTCTTTTTGGGATCCCCACCCGTTGTTGGACACTGCTACTGGATGTCCCAAACGTAATGATTATTACTGGAGCAGGGCGTGATGCATACTTGGAATAATACCATTCTGTGAATACTCACCTTGTAGAATGGATATTATAAGTATGCATCACGCCCTGCTCCATCCCACCCTGAGTTTTTATTCTTGGATCCTCTATATGGTGAAGTTTTCCTTGTTAAGTATTGTTAATCTTGTTATTGGCTTCTCCTGGTTCCCTTACTGCTTAATTATACTGGGGAATGAGTGGGAGGTCCCGGGTATATGTGGACCGGGAGGGGCCTCTTTTTTGCCATCTCTGCAGTAAAGCGCCCTCTTGTGGACTATATTCCAGACGTAATGATTATTACTGGAGCAGGGCATGATACATACTTATAATATCCATTCTACAAGGTGAGTATTCACAGAATGGTATTTTTATCTACTACAGGGTCTGGCATGCTTACATTGCCTGGTGTGAGTCCAAGTCTCTTCCTTGTCGGGTGTTTTCTATCCCCAGGATTCTGGAGTTTTTACAACATGGTTTGGATTCGGGCCCTCAACTTAGTACTCTCAAGGGACAGGTGTCGGCTTTGACAATTTTTTCCAAAGATCTGTTGCCAATCACAGGCTTGTTAAGACCTTCTTCCAAGGAGTTACTCATGTGCATCAACCGCATAAGCCAATGCTACCAGTTTGGGACTTAAATTTGGTGCTGTCTGCTCTACAGGGTCCTCCCTTTGAACCTATACGTGAGGCTGCGTTGCCCATTCTGACTCTTAAGGTGGCCTTTTTGGTGGCTATTACTTCGGTCAGGCGAGTTTCTGAGCTGGCGGCACTTTCCATGAAGCCTCCTTATTTTGAGTGGCATCAGGATAAGGTAGTGTTTCGGCTCAAACCGGTTTTCTTGCCCAAGGTTGTGTCTTCTTTCCATCTCAATCAGGACATTAGGGTCGATTCAAAGAAACATGTAACAGCTTTGATTTGGGTGCCGATCATCCTATTTTTCACGTCCGCTCGTGCGTTCGTATGAACTTGCGAGTGATTCAATAAGCAAATACGTTTCTATCCTAAAATATACGTCCGTTCGTATGTTATCTCCCGAACTTGCCTCAGTCAGTTGACAATCGTAAACTTCACGTTCATGTGCTCACTTGTTGCGGCGGCAGCCTGTTTTTTCTGCTGCTTCCATCGTCCACCTCTTCCAATTACTTGCGTTTGCCTCTGGTTTTCATTGGTTTTTGGCCTCTTAGATTCGTGCGTTCGTATGTATCTAAGATCTTGCGCATGCGCACCCTCACCACTACTTTCCTAAACCCCTTAGCGCTTGCATCCTTCTTCATTTCTCGGTCCCTAAAACTTACCTAAACCCCTTAGCGCTTGCATCCTTCTTCATTTCTCGGTCCCTAAAACTTACCTAAACCCCTTAGCGCTTGCATCCTTCTTCATGTTGACGACCCTAAAACTTACCTAAACCCCTTAGCGCTTGCATCCTTCTTCATGTTGACGACCCTAAAACTTACCTAAACCCCTTAGCGCTTGCATCCTTCTTCATTTCTCGGTCCCTAAAACTTACCTAAACCCCTTAGCGCTTGCATCCTTCTTCATGTTGACGACCCTAAAACTTACCTAAACCCCTTAGCGCTTGCATCCTTCTTCATTTCTCGGTCCCTAAAACTTACCTAAACCCCTTAGCGCTTGCATCCTTCTTCATTTCTCGGTCCCTAAAACTTACCTAAACCCCTTAGCGCTTGCATCCTTCTTCATTTCTCGGTCCCTAAAACTTACCTAAACCCCTTAGCGCTTGCATCCTTCTTCATTTCTCGGTCCCTAAAACTTACCTAAACCCCTTAGCGCTTGCATCCTTCTTCATTTCTCGGTCCCTAAAACTTACCTAAACCCCTTAGCGCTTGCATCCTTCTTCATTTCTCGGTCCCTAAAACTTACCTAAACCACATAATGTACATATGTCTATATGTTTATAAGCGTGTTTTTTCTTGTTTGTGTAATTGTTTTTGGGTGCGCATATTAGAAAAGACACATTTATGAAGGCTTAAAATATAATTTATTTAAATTATTTGGTTTGGTTGTTTTTTTTTTATTTAAAAACATAGTAACTTTTTTTTTTTTTGTTTTGTTTAAAACATAGTAAAATGTATTTGCTTTTTTTTTGGACAAACATATTAAATTTTTTTTTTTTTGTTTAAAACATAGTAAAATTTTTTTGTTTTTTTTTTGGTTTTTTAAAACCTAAAAAATTGGTCACAATAAAAAAATATTAAAACCATTTAACAAAAGTAGCCAGGACCAAGGGCACTAATCATCCTCCTCTTCTTCATCTGTTGGCCCCAACGTCGCCTGTATGGCCAGCAGCTCGGCCACCAACTCTTTTATTCTTTTTTTTTTTTCGGCCACGGTTTGTGGCCTCATCCCTGTAAGCAATAGAGAAATAAACATAAATAGGAGTACCAGACCGGTTTGTATGCTGGAAATAGATTTGGGGTTAATGAAATACATGTAAATGCATGACATATGTCATTCTTCCAAGGGATAAAGTTAATGCATTTCCCACAGGTAAGTATTTAAACTCCTTAAACCGGACCTTCAACATTATTTAATGAAAACCAATAACTATTCCCAAATGATTCTGCACCAGATCAAAGTACATTTTGGAGGTTTTTTGATTACAGCGCCGCCATCTGGACTCTGAAGCATAACACTTAATGAGGAGTGGAGAGTTGGATAAAGTACAGGGGAGTAGGTTACAGTGGTGCGTTGGGAATCCAGAGCATAGCTGGGTTGAGGGAAAGGTCATCACTCCCACAATGCATGGCAGCACCTTACTTTTTAAAATCTGTATCCCATGCTGCCTGTAAATATTGCGCATTCCATATTCCGCAATATTGGATGTTTTCAGGCTCCTAACATGCATTAGATGGATGAAGGCTGTTTTTCAATGTTTCAAATCTGTAGGTACAGTGTGTTGGCTAATTATTAGCTATGTTCTTAATACAAGTTAGGGTCCGCTTTAAGCTAACGAAGTGCCCACATGAAAGTGTTAACTACACATTGGCTACGCCTTTAGTTATGTGTGTGTTATTAGCTAACAAAACATTAATATGAATAATGGCATGGAGACTTACTGAGTTGGTGGCCAACAGATGGCTGGTTGGGGCCAACAGGCTGCCCTTGGTCCTGGCTATGCTGTGAAGAAGTCCCTGGAGAAACATGTGACATTTGGTTAGTAGTTGTATAGAGTCACTATTCCAAACAGATCTGGCTCCCAGGCTGGCTGACATCACTCACCTTCGTCAGGATCTCCTTCCAGCATCTCTGCTGCCTCCTTATTTTGAGTGGCATCAGGATAAGGTAGTGTTTCGGCTCAAACCGGTTTTCTTGCCCAAGGTTGTGTCTTCTTTCCATCTCAATCAGGACATTAGGGTCGATTCAAAGAAACATGTAACAGCTTTGATTTGGGTGCCGATCATCCTATTTTTCACGTCCGCTCGTGCGTTCGTATGAACTTGCGAGTGATTCAATAAGCAAATACGTTTCTATCCTAAAATATACGTCCGTTCGTATGTTATCTCCCGAACTTGCCTCAGTCAGTTGACAATCGTAAACTTCACGTTCATGTGCTCACTTGTTGCGGCGGCAGCCTGTTTTTTCTGCTGCTTCCATCGTCCACCTCTTCCAATTACTTGCGTTTGCCTCCTGCCTTCGTCAGGATCTCCTTCCAGCATCTCTGCTGCCTCCTCCTCCACTATTTCACCCGCTCCAGAAGATTCTACAAATACATTATAAAGGAGAACTTAGTTTTTGGCCTGCCATGTATATCTTTGTGCCTATACATGAAGAGTGACATACCAGAGCCTTCCCCATGCCTGGCCGGGCATGACTCCACGCCCACGCGGTTGCGCCCCTCCTCTGTGGTAAGGTCCAGGGGCTGGTCTGAGGAGGCCACAGAGGAGGGGTAGGTCCGTCGCCCGGGAGATCCACCACCTTCACTCACAGATGCAGACTCATGCAGCACTGGTCGGCCTGTGCGCCTCCGGGTGCGGCGAATTCTGAAATCCATTTCCAACACTAGCAAAGAAAAGTCATTATAAATAAAGGTATAGCTTATACATTTCCTACATATCACATGCTATCGCTTGGTACTTACTTGGGAAATGGATCCCAAAAAACCTCCGCACCCGGGCCATGTGCAGACGTTTCAGGTCCGACCAATGCTGCATTATCTGGGTGTGAGTGAAGGTGGTGCTGGTGACACGGTGGATTTCCGTGATGATCTCCCGGGCGATGTCCCTTTTTTCGCACACATTGGGCGCGAAGTCATACCGGCGCTGAAGCATGATCTGAAAAACATAATGGACACAGAGCTTTTACTTTTACACACAGACCCATATGTGTTGCATCACAAGTTGAGAATTTCATGTCATTAACACACACATTTAGAGTGCCAGCCATTTTTGGGGAGTGCCTTAAAGCGGACGTTGACTGTGAATGAGAGTCTGGTCTTATGTTATATGTTTCACACACCATGTACATACAGATAATAGCCAACATTAAAAATCAGGCCACCTGCATCTATGGCATGTTAGGATGGTTTAAACATCCAAGATGTAGGCTTATGCTTAGGCTTTTGGCCCACGTGTGTGGCTTCCCGTTGTGTTTTGCGGGCTTAGGCAAACAGTGTTCCTCAAACATCCGCATCAAGGTCCGAGACAGGCCAGGTTTGACAGCTAGCCCCGCTACTCCACAGGTTAATTAACTGGTGCTAAGCCTGAGCAATTGCCCTAATTAGGACATCAGCATAGACAGGTGAAAACGTGGCCATGCTCGGCCCTTGAGGATGAAGTGTGAGGAGCCAGTTCTTAAACATTAAGAGACCCAAAACTAGTTACAAACGCATCATTTACATTTAGGCCATCATTGACTATTAGATTAAAATGCAGAGGCAGGCACTTACCAGCATGAGGATCTCTTCCTGTTGACGGGTGAAGATAGTGGGCGCCATCTTTATGCTTCTTCAAGGCAGCAGATAAGTGAAACCCCAGCGGTTTCCTGGTTCCGCTCGAACGTACGTCCGTACGAGCGCGTAGTCGTGCGCATAGGCGTCACACGCTGGGCTCATTATTTAACCCTTTAAATGCCAAGCACGTAACACCTACGTGCTGGCTTGGCTGGGCCTTAAGTGCCAAGCACGTAGGTGTTACGTGCTTGACTTTCCTCGCTTGTAGTTTAAAAAGTAAAAACAACAAATACTCACCTGACCCCTTGTTGGATCCGGCCGGGTCTCCTCTTTAATTTGGTGCCATCCGATCCCCCGTGGGGGGTCGGATGGCTCCAGGAGAGCCCCCGGAATAGGCCGCCCCCCCCCCCCGCTTCTGCAGCAGCAGCTTCTAACTGTAAAAAAAAAAAAAAATAAAAATGACATTCACTTACCTGTGTGTGCGCTGGCTCCCGCTGTCCCTCCTCTTCACCTGGGGGGCCTCCGATCCCCCCCCCAGGACTTACCGATCTTCAGGAGAGAGCCTGGGAGGCTCTCTCCTCTCTTCTGCACGATGGCGGCCGCCATCATGCATCTAAGCCCCGCCCCCTTGGGGGCGGGGCTTATGAAGTCATCCCGGCCCCGATCTCAGGCTTCAGCCTTCTCAGCTTCTCAGATGCCGGTGATCGGCACAGGGGAAGGAGGTGACAGGAGATCCTCTGATCTCCTGCCTTCTCCTTCTCTGGATGCCGATCACCGGCATCTGTCAGCTGAGCGGCGAGGGACAAGAGCTTGCAATCGAAGGTAAGTACAGTAAAAAAAAATTTTTTTTTTTCTAATAAAATACTTTTTATTATTGTGTGGTGTTTTTTTTTCACATTAACCCTTTGTGAGCTGGTAAGGGGTCCATGAGACCCCTTATACCAGTTCACAAGGCTGGGGGGGTGGCAAGTCACCTGCCCTAGCGGGTGGCTTGCCATTAACCCCCGCACCCCCATTACCTGCCTCCCCAAAGGCCAGGGGGGGGCAGAAGAGCCCGGGCCCACATAGGCTATGTGGGCTCGTAGGCTGCAGGGTGGGGGGGCCACCAAAGCTGGCCCCCCCACTCTGTGCCTACAAGCCCCCATAGCTGGTCCCGGGCTGGTTACTTTGGGTAAGGGGGACCCCACGTCATTTTTTTTTTTGGATTTTGAAGGGTTTTTAACCCTTCAAAATCCAAAAAAAAATGGGGTCCCCCTCCCCGGGAAGGGGGACCCTATGTCATTTTTTTTTTTAATTAACCATTTGTCATCCAGCAGCTATAAAAGGCTTCTGGGCAGGAAAGGGTGTCTACCTATACATATGTGGTATCGCTGTAACCGGGAGAAATTGGGGTTTCTCACGCAATAAGATTTTATTGACAAACTTACATTTTTTATTACAAAAAAACTCTACAAATTGTAAAAAAATGTTTTTTTTTTGTTTTTTTTCACACATTTCACCCAAAAAAATTGAGAATACACCTAAAAAATACAAACAAGACATTTCATGTTAAAGCCCAGACTCTGTTGAAAAAAACAATATATAATTTTCCTGGGAAATCCCTGGAAATCCCTTCAAAAATGACAGTTGAATATGTGTAGCGCAAAATGGTGAAACATCGTCTGGCAACAGGGAGTGGCAAATGCTGCAGGTAGGCTGGCAGCGAAAGGGTTAAAGGTCCCTGCACCCAAAGCTCATTCTCTTTGAGCATTTGTGGAAAATGGCACCAAAAAAGCCAGCATCCAAACGCGCCCAGCAAAGCCAGACCTCGGAGGGCCCAACCACCAGGTCCCAGCAAGGAAGGAAAAAACTCCGATCCAAGACGGCAAGTACTACCTCTGCCCCACCAAGGGACACTGGACCCTCCGTTAGCCAAAAAAGGGGCCCCAAGGCACGTGCCCCTGCGGCAAAAAAACAGCCCACAGCAGCACCCACCACCTCTGCCCCCAGAAGAGGCCGCCCAAGGGAGGACACACCGCCCATGGGTTCAAGCAGGGCAGTTCGCCAACCCAGGCCCCGCAGCAGGGCCAGAACCCCATCCAGGGCCAGAAGCCCATCCAGGGCCCGAAGTCCGTCCAGGCACACAAGCAGGGCCAGAAGCCCAGAAAGGCGAGACAGGAGGCCCAGAACCCCAGCAAGGCCGCGCAGCAGGGCAACAACCCCAGCAAGGCCCCGAAGCAGGGCCAGAAGCCCCTACAGGCCCCGCAGCAGGGCCCGAACCCCAGAAAGGCCCAGAAGCAGGGCCAGAAGCCCTTACAGGCCCCGCAGCAGGGCCAGAAGCCCGTCCAGCCACACAAGCAGGGCCCGAACCCCAGAAAGGCCCAGAAGCAGGGCCAGAAGCCCCTACAGGCACACAAGCAGGGCCAGAAGCCCGTCCAGCCACACAAGCAGGGCCCGAACCCCAGCAAGGCCCCGAAGCAGGGCCAGAAGCCCAGAAAGGCGAGAACGGAGGCCCAGAACCCCAGCAAGGCCCCGAAGCAGGGCCAGAAGCCCCTACAGGCCCCGCAGCAGGGCCCGAACCCCAGAAAGGGAAAGAAGCAGGGCCAGAAGCCAATACAGGCCCCGCAGACCTGGCACCAGCCGGGAACAGAGCCCCCGACCTGGCACCAGCCGGGAACATAGCCCCCCAAGAGGCCAAAGACTGGCCACCCTGACCACATCTACACCTGGAAGTTCGGTGGCCAGCCACGCAAGAACACCCAGTCCCTTGGCCAGTCCAGTCCAGTCATTGGGAAGCCAACAATCCGTCCATTCCCCTACCCAGCCCCAGGCCATAATGTCACCACATGTGTCTGCACACATGGAGGAGCAGCCAAGCCAACCATCTGGCCGCACATTGCGCCGCGGCCAGTTGAGTGGGAGATTCTCCCATGACCAAAATATGGCATTGGCTAGTGGCCTTACATTATACTATGACAAGCTCTATGGGAGCAAATCAAAACACACCACAAAGCAGCGCAAGATGGAATTGTTTGAAACCATCCTACGACAAGTAAATGCAGCGGGGGAAGAGAGGAAAGATGTGTCCCAAATTCAGAAGAAAATCTCGGATCTGAAATATGCTGTACGTCAAAAAGAAATTAAAAGGCATAATTACAGGTAAATAAATGATGTCTCCAAATATAAGGATTAGGATGTACTGTATGCACCTTTTCTGAGTACCAAACGATTTTCTCTTTTCAGCATGCAAACTGGAGGTGGCTTTCCTACCAAACTGGAGTTTACCCCTGCTGAGGAGATTGTGCTGGGCCTTCTCCATCCGGTCGCGGTCGGTGGACATGCTGGTCTAAGGGACACGGACTCACCGACCCGTACCCACGGTGAGTACTCTTAAATCTGCATGTTTGCCTGTTTGGTAAATAATCTAAAGTTCACTAGTACCAAGATGACGGGATGGCCCTATGGTTTGCCTTGCTTGGCCTCGCACTACTGTGCCTGTTTGTGTCCTGTTTTGGTCCCTGTGAATCACACATTTAGGACCACATCCATTATGTCAAAGATCAATTTCCCAAATTTATTGGTCAAGTAACGAAGTTTATCCTGAAAAGTGATATATTTTGACTCAATCACAAAACACACATCATTATGGATGGGTTGGCTATTTGTTGTGTGAGTTGTGTTTGAGGTAACAATTTAATTACCCACCCCCAAACATATCGGACCTAGAGCAGCGAGACTCAACTGGCGGCCCGGGGTACCAATGCGGACCTTGGCACCAGATTCCAGGACCCCTGGCCAGACAGCCCTGCACTCAGTTACTTCTGTGTTGACGTGCTCAGAGCTGCCCCCTTGATCGGCGATGTAGTGGTTGTTCTCCTGCCCAATGTCATGGCTCCCTGAAACATAGCATTGCAATATGAAGTACTGCACAGGAATTGGCATTGCAAGGTACACAGTAACTTGGTGCATCTTTCTCTTGGTCCAATCGTGTCCCGCTGCCCCAGCTCTGCCCCATCTGCCACAGTCCCCCCATGTGCCCCCCCCCACATAAGCCCCATACATTTGTAACAGATTTGCTCCATCCATCCCATCACCATCAATTCGTGAACTCCCCCCTTTAGCCATCCAATCCATGTCCCCTCAGCTCTGCCCCATCCAGCCCAGCAAGGGCAAGCAGCCTTTATTAGTTTGCACTTTGAAATCTCCAGCCCCTCCCCCAGTGTGTTTATTTCTAACTAGACACCCCCTGCGACAGCCCCATGGCCAGACATTCACCTCTCACCACATACCTTTAAATGGACCTTTACAAGAAGTGTTTGAGTACCCCTGACCTAGCGAATGGTAGTCAAAATCCAAATATTGGCGGTGCAAGTTGTATGCTGACTGGGTACACTTCCTGACTTAGAACTGAGGTCAGTTAGCAGTTTTCTCGAGCCATTGCACCTATCTAAAATTGCGTGTCTTTTAACAAATGTCCCCATTGCTGTAGAGTTGCTTAATATTACAAATAGTGGTTTTTTTGATTAACTTCAAAAACAATGCTTATGTGTGTGTTTACCTTGTTTGGTTTTCTCTTCTTCAGCCCAGCATGATCCCTCAGCAAGGGTAAACTCACCCCCCAGTTTGCTTATGCCTACCAGGTCCGTACAGCATAGGAGCCCAGATCCGAGATTTCCGGTAAGTTAATTTAGTACCATAAATACTACCAAGTGCTTAAGCATGTGTTAAACTGATGGAATCCCAAATTTGGACGCCAACTTACCCTTTTTTTTTATATGTCCCTACAGACCCGCACAATCATGGAAGATATCATGGAAATGGAGGAAGCTGATGTCTCCCTGCAGGGCACGTCCGATGACCTCCCCCTGGGTCCCAATCTGGAACTGCTCCCTAATGTTTCTCTGGCCAATCCTCAGCAGCAGAGTGAATCTCCATCCATTGTGCAGGCACATGGGGAGACTGACACAACAGTCCCCAGTGTTCACTCTGCTGCTGAGGATTTGCAAAGCAGGCCTGTTGCTGTTGAGGGGACGACACCACGCGGCAGGGCACGCCCAAGAGCCAGGGTAATTGTGCGGCAGACTCCATTACGCCGCCCCACAATTTCCCAGGGGAGGCAGAGTGCCCTGCTTCAATTATGGACCCAAGAAAGGGACTCTTATGAGGCACAGCTCGTTACAGAGCGTGAGGAAAGGCATGCCGACATGGTCACCATCAATACCAGCTTACAGGGCATCCTCGCGGAGTTGCGTACCCTCAACAGCAACATGGTAACTGCAAGTAATGGCATCCAGTCAGCCATGGCTGAGATGACCAATATGCAGAGAAACATTGTGGAGCAGTTTCAAATTCACAATGCTGCCATGGCCCAGGCTAGGTCCCATCCACATGGACCTCCACCTGGACCTCCACCTGGGTATTATGGGCAGCCACCATATTAAGCCATGATTGTGTGGGACATCTTTTCTCTTACCCCCCACTGTATTTACTTGTCCTTTGAGGTTTCAAACAATCCATTTTGTGTTGCTCATGCAGGTTGTGTTTTGTATTTGCTCCCATATAGCTCCTTAGAGTAATGATTAAGGCCACTAGCCAATGCCATAGGTCTATGTGGAGTGTATCTGGCCACTTATGGCTTGAAATATGTATTTGGTTTGTGCTCCTCCTGTTTGCAGACATGTTTGTGTGACATTATGGCCATGCCCAAATATCCCTGGGCACAGGCAATATTAATGACTGGACTAGGCTGGCCTTTGGACTGGGTGTCCTTGTTTGGTTGTGCCACTCACTTCCAGGTGTAGATGTGGTTTTTTTTTGTTTGGTTATCTCATGCCTTTTTAACCACAGTTGTATGTGGAATGTTTTATGTTAAGCCAAATAACTATAATTATACAAAGTAAAACAAAATTTAAATTTACTATACTTGTGGCGTTTTTACTGGAAACACAGTTTAAATCAGCTTGGGCTAAACCAGATCCTTTTTGGTTTAAGAGTTGTAACAATGCAAATATCAAGCTAAATAAACAACATGAAATACATTAGGCAACAGAATGTTGCAAAACGAAACTAAATTAACTAAAATGCTGCAATATCAAGTTTGCTCGAACTGATTGTCCAGACTCACTGGGTGGGCCAACATAATTTTCCCCATCATCCTCTAGGGCTGTAGAGGGCAGACTATCCACATAACGTGGTACACGTTCGAGTAGAGCAAAATTGTGCAAAACAGCACATGCCATGATGATGTCGATCACTTTTTTGGGATCATATTGCAGGGCGCCCCCAGTATGGTCCAAACAACGAAAACGGGTCTTCAACAGCCCAAAGGCCCTCTCCACAACAGCCCTGGTCTTGCGGTGCGCACGGTTGTACGCTTCCTGAGAGGCATCCTGGGGCCGCAGCACAGGCGTCATGAGCCAGGGGAGAAGTGGGTACCCGGAATCACCTTAACAAGACAATGAAATTTCATAAACATTAAAAAGGCAAGAGAACAAACACAAAGAATTTGACATATATCCAAATGATGTAAGGTAAAGGGCGTAAAAATACACCCAGGGCACATTAGCAAAATAACTATTGCCACTAATGGAGTACATAAATAAAAATGCCGCTTAAATATACAAAAGAATTATAAAACATCTGCACGGGCAAGGGCAGGTAGAATTTACCGATATTTTGGGTTTTCGGACATGTTACAATTAGGATGCTGCTGAGGGCCACTCCACATTTATCTAAAGAATACAATGTATGCAGTTTAAGTCCACTTTGACATTTAAAGACCAATACTACAAAAGGAACCTAAACTAACAGATACTTGGGTATCAACTCAGAAACAATATATTTGGGGACATGGAACTAGGGCCACTCCACATTTATCTAAAGAATACAATGTATGCAGTTTAAGTCCACTTTGACATTTAAAGACCAATACTACAAAAGGAACCTAAACTAACAGATACTTGGGTATCAACTCACAAACAATATATTTGGGGACATGGAACTAGGGCCACTCCACATTTATCTAAAGAATACAATGTATGCAGTTTAAGTCCACTTTGCCATTTAAAGACCAATACTACAAAAGGAACCTAAACTAACAGATACTTGGGTATCAACTCACAAACAATATATTTGGGGACATGGAACATGGGACATGGAACTTACAGACATCCTAACTAAAGGGAAAACATTCTGAAGGACAAAGTGAGGCAAGCATTTTGGTTGGGAGTTCAGAAAAGAAGACCCAACTAAAATGCAGTTTCAGGCTTATGTAAAGAATACCAAAACAGAAATATCCACAAATAACAGATTAGTCTGAAATGTAATACCAAATAAATAGGACACACTTACCAAGCAGCCATGCACCCGAAAATTCACCTGACTCAAATCTCCGAAACAACCCAGATCGTCTGAGTATATATGAGTCGTGCGACGATCCGGGGTAGCCGGCAAGGACACTCAGAAAACGCATGTCCGGCCCAACCACGGCCTGGACATTAAGGGAGTGTCCCATTTTTCGATTCCTTAAGGGAAAAGCATACAAAAAGGGTAATTGATAATTGAAAAAAGGATCAAAAATTTAAAACATGTCTGCACTCTATTGGAAACTACTAATGAAAAGCCTAAATAAGGCATGTACACAAATGAGCCCAAAAAAAATATGCTGCCGCAAAGGAAAACAGGTTACATTACACGTTGGGCAACATAATAAGCTAAAACAAAATATCAATACCTATATATATATACTCGTCGGCTGCCCTAGGTACAAGTGCCACATGTGTGCAGTCAACAGCACCAATAACGTTGGGCATGTCGGCCACATTATAAAAACCAAGCTTAATGGCGTTTCTGGCTGCCATATCATCAGGAAAAAATATATATTTTGGAGTTATGGCAGCCATGCCTTCCAAAAATTTAGATAGTGCGCGGCTCAGCGTAGGCTGGGACATCCCCACGGAGAGGGCACCCAGCCTCTGGAACGAGCCGTTCGCCAAAAATTGCAGGCAGCCAAGCATCTTGGTCATACCTGAAATTGCTTGCCCCTTCCTTGTGGTGCGGGCTAACCATGGCCGCAGCTCACTATATAATTTATGCAGGGAAGCGCGATTAAGCCTGGTCAGCTCGAACAGCTCAACATCATTCATGCTATCGATGTTCATGCGACGACGCAGGGGCAATCTGCTCTCAGACATCTGGATCAACTCAATGCCAAAAAGCATAAGCCCTTGATGTGCCACAAACTCGCTCCTCTCCATCCTACTCCCGAGGCCAAATAGCTGCCGGCAAACATTTCGTAAAGCAGCTCTTTAATGGGCTTCAAAACAATTAGCAATCACCTCTCTGAATTGGTCGCAAGCCCATGTGAAGGACGTAAAAAATAGGATCTGACGCAAATAATACGATTTGGACGGGAAAAAGACACGAACTAACGCAAAATATACGATTCCCGTACGAAATGCGTATGTTCATATACGTCTATGCGCGAACGATCGTGCGAATACGAAATGGGCAAAAAAACAAGAAAAAATGACAAACACCCACCCAAACTTACGATTCTCGATACGAAATCAATTAACTTTTGCTCTTTGAATCGAGGGGATTGTCTTACCTTCCTTGTGTCCTAACCCTGCTAATTCTAAGGAACGGACCCTTCACTCTCTGGATGTTGTCAGGGCACTAAAGTTTTATTTGGTTGCTACTGAGTCTTTTAGGAAATCTGATGCTCTTTTTGTTCTTCCTGCTGGCCCTAGGAAGGGTTTGCCTCTGGCCAAATCTACTATTAGCAAGTGGATCCATCAGGCGGTGGTGCAAGCCTATTCTGCTAAAGGGAAGGAACCTCCCTTCCGGGTTACTGCTCATTCCACTCATGCTATTGGTGCTTCTTGGGCTTTTCAGCACCAAGCTTCTGTTGAACAAGTTTGTAAGGCCGCTCCTTGGTCTTCTGTTCATACTTTTTCCAAGTTCTACAAGGTTGATGTTAAGGCCTCAGCTGATGCTGCTTTTGGTCGCAAGGTACTTCAGGCGGTAGTGGTTTGAACTGTCTGCTGTTACTCTTTGGGGATCCCACCCTACCTTACGGACGCTGCTTTTGGATGTCCCAGATGTAAGTATGACATGAAACAGGCCGTGCTGTGCACTAGGAAAATGTAGAATCGTTTTTACTATGCACAGCACGGCCTTTTTCATCCCTCCCTTATCGTTATTCTTGGTTGCCTCTTTATGGTGATTTGTTCCAAAGTTTAGTTGAGGTTTTTTCTTTTTTTACCTTTTTTACCTCTATTACCTCCTGGCTTCTTGTATAACTGCTTTTCAACACTGGGGGTCTATGGTGATTCCTCTTTTTATATGGGGCTGGGAGGAGCCACAAATCTTCTGCAGTCCATTGCGCCAGATGTAAGGATTACATGAAACAGGCCGTGCTGTGCATAGTAAAAACAATTCTACAGGTGAGTACTCACAGAATTCTATTTTTTGTCTTTAAATCATGCACTAGAATCCCTGTTCCGAGTATCAAATGGGCAGTACTATGGTAACCAGGATGATCAAAAAAATACCATTTTGTGATTACTCACCTGTAAAATGGGTATTATAAGTATGTCTCACACCCTGCTTCGGAAGTATTGATTACACGTGGGTTATGATCCAGTAGAGGGCGAACTTCTGCAGAGATGACAAGAAAATGAAGCCCCTCCCGGTCCATAAATACCTGGGACCTCCCACACATTCCTCAGTATAAGAAAGCAGCAAGGGGACAAGGAAGAGCCAATAAAATCTATGAGAAAAAAGTTTCACCACATAGAGGATCCAAGATACAACTCAGGGTGGGACGAAGCAGGGTGTGAGACACACTTATAATACCCAATTTACAGGTGAGTAATCACAAAATGGTATTATTCCAAGTATGTCTCACACCCTGCTTCGGAAGTATTAATTACACGTGGGACATCCAATAGCAGTGTCCAAAAAGGGTGGGGATCCCAACAGGCAATAGTGCACAAATTAAACCACTGCAGCTTGCAGAACTTTGCAGCCAAAAACAGCATCCGCTGAGGCCCGCACATCAACCTTATAGAACTTGGAAAAAGTATGAACAGAAGACCAAGTAGCAGCCTTACAACTTGTTCAACAGAGGCCTGGTGCTGAAAAGCTCAGGAAGCCCCAAAAACACGAGTAGAATGAGCAGTGATCTGGAAAGGGGGATCCCTCCCCTTAGCAGAATAGACCTTAATAACGGCCTGACCAATCCATTCACTAATGGTAGACTTGACAGGCGCCAAACCCTTCTTGGGCCCAGAGGGCACCACAAAAAAGGCATCCGTCTTCCGGAATGGTGAAGTAGCCACCAGATAGTACTTTACACATCTAACGACATGCAGAGAGTGCAAAGCCCTCTCCTTGTCATTGCTAGGTTTAGGACACAATGAAGGAAGCACAATGTCCTGATTGAGGTGAAAGGCAGAGACAACCTTTGGCAGGAAGTCTTGTTTAAAGCAGAAAACCACCTTGTCCTGATGTCTCTCAAAGTAGGGGGCCTGAATGGACAGAGCCGCCAACTCCGAAACACGTCGAACAGAGGTGATAGCCACCAAAAAGGCAACTTTTAAGGTGAAAATGGATAGAGCAGAATCCTGCACTGGTTCAAAAGGAGGACCTTGAAAGGCAGACAACACCAAATTCAAATCCCAAACAGGGAACATGGGTTTGCGAGGAGGGCGCACATGAGTGACCCCCTGAAAAAAAGGTCTTAACCAAAGGATGAAGAGCGAAAGATCTCTAAAAGAAAACCTCCAGAGCGGACACATGCCCCTTAAGAGTGCTAAGCTGAAAACCCATGTCCAGACCATGCTGAAGAAACTCCAAAATCCGAGGAATGGAAAACACCCGACAAGGAAAGGACCTAGCCTCACACCAATCAATGTAGGTCCACCAGGTCCTGTAGTAGATATTAGAGGAAGATTTCATCCTAGCCCTGACAAAAGTCTGGACAACGGCTTCAGACAAACCCTTTTCCTTTAAGATGAAGGTTACAGCAGCCACGCCGACAAAGCCAGCGTTTGTAAATTGGGGTAACAAAGCTGACCCTGTGTGATCAGATCCGGAACCAGAGGCAGCCTGAATTGATCGACCGCCAGCCGGACGATGTCTGCGAACCACACCTGTCTTGGCCACCTTGGGGCCACCAAGATTGCTGGCACCCCCTCTTGAGCCAACTTGCGTACCACCTTGCCCACCATGGGAAAGAGAGGAAACAGATACAGGAGACCGAGCTCCCACCAGGACAGAGACATGGCATCCACTGCCAGAACCAGAGGGTCCTGAGACAGAGACACAAATGCTGGAAGCTTGTGAATGTGACGAGAGGCAAACAGATCCACCTCCGGACTCCCCCACCTGCGACAGAGGGATAAAAAATACCTTGTAGCTGAGGGACCATTCCCCCCGGTGAGAGGTCCCTCTGCTCAGAGAGTCCGCTTCCAGGTTCTTCCCCCCTGGAATGTAGACTGCCAAGATGCACGGAACATTGCTCTCGGCCCAAGCAAGATTCATAGACACCTCCCGGAGGGCATTCCGGATGCGGGTCCCTCATTGGTGATTAATGTAAGCGACTGCTGTCCGAATGTCGGAGCGAACCTGAACTGGTAAGCCCTGAAGGTGATGTGTCAGGTGCGACGGCACCAACCGAACCGCCCTCAGCTCCAGAATGTTGATGGGGATTTGGGCCTCTTGAGGACCCCTGGAACTGACGTTCCTTCCAGAAGCCTCCCCAGCCTGACAGACTGGCATCCGTGGTGTCTCCCAACAGGGCGCAAGAAAGGACCTGCCCCCCAGGAGATTCCTCTGGTCCATCCACCACTGTAAGGACTGCCGGACAAGAGGGGACAGAGCACAAGTCTGATCCAGACACAGAGGACATATGTCCCAAACCGATAGAAGATGGAGCTGAAGGGGTCTCATGTGAAACAGCAAATGGCACTGCCATGAAGCAAGCCACCATCAAACCTACCAGCCTCATGCATTGCCTGATGGACGGACGAGGGCTGGACAGAAGAAAACGAATAAGAGCCTGAAGAACATCCACCTTCGGCTGGGGTAGGAACACCCTGGTCTGAATGGTATCCAGAGTCATGCCCAGGAACGAAGCCACCCTTGACGGGGATAGAGAGGACTTGGGGTAATTGATTACCCACCCGGACCTTTCCAGCGTCGTCACCACCAGTCTGGTGTCCAGCTCCGCCTGGTGGAGAGAGGATGACTTAATGAGAAGGTCGTCCAGGTAAGGCAAGATACGAATGCCCCGGACTCTGAGAAGGGCCATCACGGCCCGGCAAAACCTTGGTGAACACCCTGGGTGCTGAAGTCAGCCTGATGGGAAGAGCCACAAACTGGAAGTGCTGGTTTTCTTCCACGAACCTGAGGAACCTTTGGTGTCCCGGGAAGACCGGCACATGAGGGTAAGCGTCCTTGATGTCTATTGAGGTCATAAAGTCCTCATAAACAAAGGGAGTAGACCGCAGAGCGCAGAGTCTCCATGCGAAGTTTCTTGGTTCTGAGGAACCGGTTGAGAAACTTTAAGTCCAAAATGTGCCTTATGGATCCATCCTTTTTGGGCACCGTAAAGAGGTTGGAGTAGTAACCCTGACCTCTCCCTATGGGGGGAACCGTAGAAACGACCCTGAAGGTTTTGCACCACCAGGAAAAAGCCCCTGTGCGGTCCGAGGGTCCACAAGAACCCGAGACCTGAGGAATCTGGGAGGAGGCCTGTATGCGAACTCCAGCTTGTACCCAGAGGAGACCACCTCCAGGATCCAGTTGTCTGTGACCTCCAGAGTCCAAACCTGGGCAAAGAGCCGCAGCCATCCCCCCACCCGTGAGGGTGAGGGCGCCCCCTCATTGCTGACTGGGCTTGGCAGCGGCTTTTGGCTTGGCACCCCAGGAAGTCCCGGGTCGGGCGCGTCCTCTGCCCCTACCCCAGGAATCTCCTCTGAACGCAGGGAAGGAAATTCCCCTGCTCATCCGAGAACCACGAAAGGAGGGATTGAATGAGCCTGAACCCCGAAAGGGGTGGCGCTGCTTTTTGCGCTGAGGTAACTCATCTCCTTTCGCCACCAAGTCTAATTTATTACCAAACAGGCGCAGACCCACGAAGGGTAGCCCTGTGAGCGCCTCCTTTGCAGCGATATCAGCCGCCCATTGGTGCAACCAGACCGATCGGCGTATAGCAACAAGCAATGCCGAGGTCCTGCTATACATACGGATAGTTTCATCCAAGGCTGATAAGACAATGCAATGAACATCTCACAATGCGTCAATGCTGTAAATTCCTCACTTGAAGGATTCAGTTAGGAACCATCCAACAGGCCCCTGATTAATGCTCTAGTAGCCACGGCCGTGAGAGCAGAGGCACAAACCGGGCGCAAGGCCAAACCCACACAGGCAAAGGCATGCGAAGCCATTTGGTCGAGACGTCGGTCCTCACTATCCTTCAAGGTAGTGGAATCCGGGAAATGCACAACCGACGTACTGGACAATCCCAGTACTGGAGCGTCGACCTCTGGGGGTGTCGACCAACGCTTAACAACATCAACAGGGAAGGGATACTTCCTGTCCCACCCCTGAGGGATACCATGGCGCCGCTTAGGCTTATCCCATTCTTTAAGGATCAGATTGTTAACGTGTTTCTGATCCGGGAACTCCAAACAATTCCCCCCCCCCCCCCGTTGCGGAGGGGCCCCCGCAGAAGGGGAAATAGCAAGCACCTCAAAAATACGGGTCAGGAGTCTGGGGGTATCCACAATATCCCCGCGCTCCATATCGGCATCAGCATCCAGGTACTGCTGATCGTCAGAGCCTTCAGATTCTGAAAACAATTCCCCTTCCTCAAGCGGGGAATAATAAGACCAAACAAAAGAGTCATAATCGTCATAAACAAAGGCCGGCGCAGCGGGCGCCAAATGCCGTCTCTTAGCTGGGGCCTTCCTGGCCGCAGAGCTAGCAATCATCTTCTCAATGTTGGCCCTTATAGCACAGACATCGGATTGCGACTCCTCGCTAATGACAACGTCACTTGGGGTCAAAGCCAGGCGTGGGGGTGTAGGTGATGAGGCCAGCGGAGCCAACCCGGCCGCACGGGGTCCGGATTGCCACGCAATGGCCTGCTGTGCACATGGGGCACAAATTTGCACATTGTCTCCCACAAGGGATACCCCACAGACCACACACTGCCGGGGTTGCCCCGAAGGGATCTCGAGCCCGGTATCCTGGGAAGCCTCCATATGGTGATTTTTTTATGGTAGTCTCAATGACCAATGGGAATTACGCTAAAAGCTACCCGGGATGCCCCTTAGCGTCCGTTAGTGGGAGGATTTGGCAATGACAAAGGGAACCCCAATTTGAAACAAGGGACCGAAAGGACCGGGAGAACCCCCTTTTTTATTAAGGTACGGTAGTCTCACCTGGAAGACACAATAAGGGCCCCATAAATATAAAATATGCACACAGAAACACATTTTAACCACAACATATGCAGCATATATAAATATTCACACACACATATGGTGATAAGGAAGACCATTTAGGGGTTAAGTGCAGGAAATAAGCCGATAACCCCAGGTCCTCAGGCGCTGTGCCAACAGAGCAAACTAATCAGATCACAATAAAGACCAAAGCCCCGAAGGGCACTCACAGAAGCCTGCAATCAGAAATGACGTCCATTCAACAGCAGCACCAGGAAGAAGGGCGGGCCAGCGCGAATCGCGTGCTGCGTATGGCCCTGCCCCCTCCCGACCCGGGAAAAGACAAGCGGCTGCCAGCCAATGGCTGAGAGCCGCAAGACGTGCCGTAGGAGAGGGGCGGGCCGTAAAAGAGCGCCGAGCCCCCGGCCCCGCCCCTTCCTCAGTGAGGGAAATGAGCCACGCTCCTCAGCAATACTGCGGAGCCGGCCACAAGCCGCCGGCCCGCCGCTGCTGTCAGTGCGGCGGGCGTGCTGGCCGCTGAACACAGGGCACTGTATAAGTGAAAAAATAAAGCACCATCATACACAACACACACACGCGCGCTGGCAGTAGCCAGCGCGTGAAGTAAAACGGCACACAAAAGATTAAAGACAAGATGGAGGGTAAGCCCCCCCAACTATCCGGGAATGGGGAGTAATGGAGGGGAAGCCGGAAACTACGTACTAAGTAGTGATGGCATAGATACGGACAGGGAATCCCTGGTCAGGATCACTAACCTGACGACCGCTTACCCCATGGTAGGGGCCTTGCGGTAGGGCATGGCTCCTGTATAAACACCTCTAAGGTGTGCCCTACCTTCACCCGGACTCTACAGCCAAGGCTGGGAGGCATGGGGAAATTAAGGAAATAGTCCGGGTGGCAATAGGAAAAAAACAAAGTGGCCGGGTGTGCACCAGGCTTACCTGCAAAGGAAAGAGACAGCCATCTTCTTGACTTGCTTCGCCGTCTGCAGAGACTAAACTGGGGAATATATGGGAGGTCCCAGGTATTTATGGACCGGGAGCGGCTTCTTTTTCTTGTCATCTCTGCAGAAGTTCGCCTTTTACTGGACCATAACCCACGTGTAATTAATACTTCCGAAGCAGGGTGTGAGACATACTTGGAATAGAGGGATTTAGATATGCTGATTATGTACAGTTTACTCAGGCAGTGGGGAAAGCAAGAAGGACGTTTGGTTGCATGGCTCCAGGCATCAACAGTAGGAAAATAACTCTGCTAACCCAGATACTGTAAATTCAACTTTACTTTTGACTTATGCTTGAAACCCAACTTACTTGAATTCTTTCTATTTCTCTCTTTCACTCCAGGGCATTAGGAAGGCAGAAACAAATTAGTTAACTCTCATCCGAAGGGCAGGGACTGCAAGACAAACGGTGTGGTTCCTCCTGGTCTATATATACTTATGGCTGCTCTCTGCAATCCAGTTTCATTCTTGCAGTTGGTCTGGACTGCGAAAGTGTGCCTGGATTTATTTAACTTTTTTATTTATTTATTTTTTTTTTCTTATAGGATCTTGCTTAGAAAGCGGGTGATATAACCCTGTCTGTCTTCCAGGCCCTTACGGTCCTGCTGATCCATTTGACTTACTTATGTCTCCTGGAATCGGTTAAACTGTTCGGATCAGGGTAATTTAGGAGTAAGCACCAGGGTCCTGAGGGCGCTGCGGGGTGTCACCTTGTTTTTTAGCTGACCCTCAAGCAATGGAGTTCCCGCCTGAAGGGACAACCAGCCGCAGGTTTTTGTCTGGTGAGCCTGCAGGGGGGACCATGGGGGTAAAATTTCCCCTTCTGCCTTCCTTTCCACTATAGTACCACTCTGTGTAGGTGTTTCACATGTGTTTTGAATTTGAATTTCTTGCCATGAGGGGGTGGGAATGCACTGGTGCTGGGCGGGGCAGGAAGGAAGAAGTCGCTGCTTCCTTCCGACAAGCAAGTGGAGGCCAGATAGAGCCACAGCCACCAGATTAACTTTCTTAGTTTAGCAGGGCCGTTTTTCTCAGTGGCCGCTTCTCCAATCTCTGCCGGCAGGGCCACTTCTTCTGGGCCATTGCTAGCGGCTCGCTATATATGTAAATAGTTGATCAGCATTAAAAAAAGTAAAAAGAGGAAAATAGACCGGAAAGAGGAAGACATGGGCTTCTTAGGATGCCTTATTCTCCTGGGCGGATGTGTCTAGTGCTTTTCAATTACTGGATTGCGGAAAGCAGCCAGAAATATATATAGGCCAGGAGGTACCACACCTTTTGTCTTGCAGTCTCCTCCCTCGGATGAGAGTTGGAGTCCTGGAAAACAACTCTACAGGTGAGAATCACAGAGTTGTATTTTTAGAATGATTATCTAGTTATTTCAAGTCTCTATTTGAATTTACTGCACTATTTTTCAGTTGGAGGACCAATTTTCAGTTCGATCAACACAGACCATAAGTGAGGGTAAATTAAATTAGATTCAGCACAAAAGCATTTCTATTTTACATAAAACTATGTAGAAAAGTTTAATTAGTTGTTTTGTATGTGGTGGCAGGATAGGGAGTCGTAGTCTCTGCTAGGCAAATCAGTGGAGCCAGAGGAGCAATTAAATAAGCATATTTTAGTTACAAACCTAAAAGCTTCTTTGCTACAGCTGCATGCCTGGATTTCCTGTAGCTAAGACTTGTGGGAGCGGCATCCCGATATTCTTAGTATACAGTACGTCCTGCTCCAGATATAGTACTTACACTTGGGTTATCCTCCGCCAGATGGCGCTGCACTGCAGAGACATGCAAAACAGGCTCCTCCCGGCCCCTCAAATACCCGGGGACCTCCCACAAATCCCCAGATTTCTTTGCAGTGCTTACTGCGAAGACATGAAGTATCACTCTCTCGCAGGTGAGTGGGGCTTTTAAGCCTGCGGCCCTGTTGGACTATTCCCACCCATCCTTCTTGTGATGTGCCTCCCAGCCTGGGCTGCGCTGGTTGGGTGAAGGTAGGCGCACCGTGCGTGCTTATGGAGCGCTGCTCCACCGCAGTCCCCCACCAAAGGGTAGGCGGTATAGGCTGATGGTGAGCCTTTATGGAATGCCTCCCCCGCATTATTGTCCCATGCCCCGTGTAGCAGTGGGTCCTTTACATAGGGCCGCCATCCTCCCTCTTTCTCTCGGTAGCCTTCGGGGGAAAAGAAAGGGGGGGATGTGTGTGGGTGTCAGTGTATTGTGATTACGGGCATATGGGCCTTTGTAATGTCTTTTGGACTTTATGTGTGGTGTCAACCGCCGCGCAAATGCCGCCGTGCGCGCCTTTTTCCCTGCATTTGGATGTTCCGCGCCAGGCGGCGGCGTCGCCTTCAGACGCTTCTGCATCCTCACTGGCTGCTTGTTAGACTTCGCTCCCATTAGGGGGGCGGGGCCTGGCTTGCCGCGCTCCGCGTCACGGCTCGCTCTGGCCCACCCTTCGAGGTACTCTGCGCCATTTTGTCTCTTCGCGCGCGCGTGTGACGTTCTTACTTACCGTGGTCCGTAAGTGCCCTCGCAGGCGGCCTTATACTCATTGTAGAGTTTTTCATTCTGACACCCTTCTCTTCTCTTTGTGTCTTTCAGACGGGTGAATCCATTGGCTTCTCCCGGCCCGGTGTAATTGATAGTCGGGCCTTGTAAATTTACTCCCACTTCCCTAGCGGGTCGTTGGGGCATCCAGGGTTGCTTTATAGCATCAATCCCTACTGGCATATTGTGCCTAAAAATCACCATATGGAGGCATCTCAGGATTATGTGCCCGGGGTCCCTTTGGGACAAGACCGGCTGTGTATGGGGTGTGGACAACCCCATGCTGACGCTGACAGGGCACGGGTCTGCGTACCCTGTGCCGAGCAAGCAGTGGCCCTGCAATCAGGCCTGCCAGTGGCTGCACCTTGTTTCACTTCACCTACTTCCCCAAGCTTAAATCTCACTCCTGCTGAGTCGCATACAAGTGGGGATTCTCAGCCTGATTTGTCTTCCAGACTGCCTACGGCTGAACAGATTATTGTGTGGTCTTAAGAGTGCAAGGGCCCTGGTAAGAAGCGGCACTTGATGCCTCATGTTACTGTTTTCCCTATGGGAACTGAGGAGTTTATGAATTTGTGTGGCTATACCCCTTCTGATGAAGGAGAGCTCTTTTCTAAGAGGCCGAAGGGTCATGACGATTCTGGCTCTGACTACTGGGCCCAGGATGACACTGACAGATTATTGATCCAGATTTTTGAGGTTCTGTCTATCTCTCTCCCTGGTGAGGCTCCCAGGCATAGAGGGGAGCGTTTCCATACAGCAACATCACGTTTGGAATTTCTAGAGCAGGCACATTTCCATACCCTTGTGATCAAGGAATGGGAGTGCCCCAGTAAACTTGCCGGGGTTCCAAGGGATTGGGATAGGAAGTATCCTTTTCCCCCTGAGGTGGTTAGATGTTGGTCATTCCCCCCCCCGAGGTGGATGTCCCTATCATAGGGCTATCTAACACCCCTGTCTTGCATCCCCCTGATTATACTACCCTTCGGGATGCTGAGGACCGGCACATTGACCTGCTGGCCTCCCACGCCTTTGCATGTGTGGGGACGGCGCTGCGCCCGGTCTGTGCCTCTGCCATTACTGCTGTGGCCGCTAGAACCCTCATCAGCAAAATGCTTGATCGTGCCCCTGATGATCTCCCTTGGGAGGTGTTTAATGCACTCTCCACTTGTGATGTGTTTGTAAAATTTATCCTATTGGCATTGGATGACACCATCAGAATGTGTGCAAGAACTTCTGCCCTTGTGGTGGCTATACATCGCTTGGTCTGGCTGCGACAGTGGGGTGCTAACAATGCTGCGAAGAAGGCCCTTACTGGGCTTCCTTTTAAGGGGCGACGTCTGTTTGGGGCCCGTCTAGACCTATTTGGTAAGAGAGGTAAGTTACCCCAGCGCAGGTGGCTGTCTCGGCCCCTTCGGGGCCAGGGCCCCCCTTCTACCCCCTGCCGAGGTGTTAAACAGGAACCAGGGGTGTCCAGCAGACGACACCCTGGCTCCTCCGGGGGGGCTAAGCTCAAATCTTCCCCCAAGTCCCCTCAAGCATTATGGGGCGCCCTCGCCCGTCAGGGTGAGGGGACGGCTGCGGCACCTTGCTCATGTCTGGAGGCATCACGACTCAGACCGGTGGATTCAGGAGGTAGTGTCCTCCGGCTACAAGATAGAGTTTGCTGTGCGGCCTCCCCCAAGATTATCAGGTCCCGGGTACTCCTTGTCCCTGCCTCTGCAGGGTCTGGGGGACATTTGCAAATTTCCCCTAACAGACAGGGGCAAGGGACTCTACACCATCCTTTCCACAGTTCCCCAGAAGGATGGGTCAGTCTGGCCCATTCTGGATTTACAGATCTTCAGCAAATCGTCCAGTACAGGCGTTTTCTGCTTGAAAACTCTGGGCTCGGCCATCAGCTCCTTGCGCCCCGGGGGCGTCATGCCGTCTGTGGAGATCAAAGATGCTTATTTTCACATTCCTGTGTTTTCAGGACACCAAGGTTCCTCAGATTTGCGTTGGAAGACCAATACTGCCAATTGGTGGCCTGGCCATCTGGCCTCTCTTCAGCTCCCAGAGTGCTCACCAAGGTGCTGACGGGGGTGATGTCCCTGATGGGACCAAGGGGCGTCCGCATGCTCCCCTACCTGGACGTCCTCATTACTTCCTAGTCTCTACATCAGTCTAAGTTGGATACTCAGCTGGTGGTGTCCATTCGGGAGTCATTTGGGTGGGTGATCAACCACCCCAAGTCCTCATTGTCCCCTTCCTTGGTAACTCCATTCCTAGGAATGAATCTGGATACAGTTCAGGCAAGGATATTCCTTCCTCAGAAAAAAGTGGACAATCTGGTTGCACGGGCTCAGTCCCTCCTAGCTGTCTCCGTCCCTCCACCAGGCAGGGGATGCAGCTGGTGGGCCTGATGGGGGCGTGCTTCGCATCGGCCCCTTATGCTCAGTCCCACTTGGGACTTCTGCAGCTTCTCCTACTGTTTGTATGGGACAAGGACCCAGCATCCCTGGACAGGGTCTGTGTGTCTTCCCCCCTGGTAAGGAGGTCCCTCTTGTAGTGGATGGACTCAAAGAACCTGTCCGGTCGTCTGGAAGTCCCTGCAGTTCCAGGGGAGGTGGGGCCCTTAGGAGGCCCATACACCTATCAATGTTTTGAAACTGTGAGCAATCAGGTTAGTTCTGACTCGCTTGGCTACTCATCTTCAGGGCCTGCCTGTTCAGGGGCGCTCGGACAACCTGACGGCAGTTGCCTACATCAGCAAGAGGGTCCTCCAGGTAGCGTCTCTGATTCTGACATGGGAGGAGGCCAATGTTCCCTGCATATCTGCGGTATACATTCCGGGGGGGGGGGGTCCCTCTGTAAAAGGGTGTTCCAATTTCTGTGTCACCATGGGGACCAACCATGTGTGGATCTGTTTTGTGCCCCATCACAATCACAAGCTCCTGGCCCTTGTCTCCCTGTCCCAGGATCCTCTGGCCGTGACCACGGATGCTTTAGTAATGTCATGGCAGGACATTTTGTTCTGTATATCTTTCTTCCATTCCCCCTAGGCAGGGTCCTGCGCAAGATTGCTCTGGAAGGGGCGGCAGTGATTCTGGTGGCCCCCAGGCGGCCTTGAAGAGTGTGGTTCGCAGACGTGGTGAAGATGGCAGTAGATCAGTACATTCTGCCAGGAGTGCCAGTTCTGCTCACTCAGGGCCCCTTACGCCGTCCCAGTTTACAGACTCTGGCTTGACGGCCTGGTTGCTGAAAGCTCCATCTTGAGGGAGAAAGGCTTGTCTGCCTCGGCGATTGAGACCATGGTGAAGGTTAGGAAGAACACGTCTTCTTCCATCTATTATAGGGTATTGCGTACCTATATTGTTTGGTGTGAGTCTAGGTCTCTTCCCTGTCGGGTGTTCTCAGTCCCCAGGGTTCTGTAGTTTTTACAGCGTGGGTTGGAGTCGAGTCTCCAACTCAGTACTCTGAAGGGTCTGGTTTCAGCCCTGTCAGTCTTCTTTCAGAAGTCTTTTGCTCAGCATCACTTGGTTAAGACCTTCTTTCAGGGGGTCACTCATGTGCGTCCCCCACGTAAACCTATGGTCCCTGTTTGGGATTTAAACTTGGTTTTGTCTGCTTTGCAGGGTGCTCCCTTTGAGCCCATTTATGATGCTGCTCTGGCTGTTCTTACCCTCAAGGTTGTCTTTCTGGTGGCTATTACTTCGGTCAGGCGTGTGTCTGAGCTGGCGGCTCGGTCTTTCCAGTCCCTATGCTTTGAGAGACACCAGGATAAGGTGGTGTTCCGTTTTAAGCCGGATTTTCTGACTGAGGTGGGGTCATTTGAATCATGATATTGTTCTTCCCTCATTGTGCCCTACTTCTAGCAACACTAAGGAAAGGCTTCTGCATTCCTGGGATGTGGCCAGGTGTCTGAGGTATTACCTGGTAGTCACTGCGTCCTTCAGGAAAACTGATGTTCTTTTTGTGGTCCCTTCTGGGCCCAGGAAGGGTTTGGCTCCTGCCAAGTCTGCTTTTAGCAAATGGATCTGTTAGGCTGTGATTCAGGCCTATTCTGCTAAGGGGGAGTGTTCTCCCTTCTGCCTTACTGTTCATTCTACTAGTGCTATTGGTGCCTCTTGGGCCTTCCAGCACCAGGCTTCTGTTGAACAAGTTTGCAAGGCTGCTACTTGGTCTTCTGTTCATCCCTTTTCAAAGTTTTACAAGGTTGATGTTAGGGCCGCAGCTGATGCTGTGTTTGGCCGCAAGGTTTTGCAGGTGGCAGTGGTTTAAACTGTCTGCTGTTACCTTTTTGTTGGGGATCCAACCCTACTTATGGACACTGCTATTGGATGTCCCAAGTGTAAGTACTATATCTGGAGCAGGACGTACTGTATACTAAGAATAATACAATTCTGTGAAATACTCACCTGTAGAATTGGTATTAATGGTATACAGTACGTCCTGCTCCACCCCACCATGGTTTTGCATTTTTCTGGATCCCCTGTATGGTGATTGTTATCATTGTTATCATTACCAGTTGTTTTGGGTGGTTAAATTCTCCCGGCTTCTTGTTTACTGCTTTTCAATGTTGGGGATTTGTGGGAGGTCCCCGGGTATTTGAGGGGCCGGGAGGAGTCTGTTCTGTCTCTGCAGTGCAGCGCCATCTGGCGGAGGATAACCCAAGTGTAAGTACTATATCTGGAGCAGGACGTAATGTATACCAATAATACCAATTCTACAGGTGAGTATTTCACAGAATTGTATTTTCAGATGCCCCAGGGACAAGCTAGCAGCCGACTCTGGAGTCTTTTACAGCCCCTTTACTATTACACCAGTAATTTGTGTTCAGTCATCTTACATATAATGTGTGCTTTGTACTGTTAATTTGCTATTTTGGATTAGGCACCAGGACCTCTTTTTATATATAAATATTCCTCAAATGGATATCTAAAGTCATGCAGTTACATCAAAAGCAGTAGTTAGTTTACACTAAAACTGACCATACCCCAATGACTCAGTAGTTTGTACTGGGCTTAGAAATAACCACATTATTTACATTGCACTGTTTTATGGTGAGGTAGTGCCGCAGACATCCTGCTAGTGGTGCTTTACATCCTTGCAACAGGGAGGCTGATTCATCACTAGTGCCAGCTATCGGCATATGAGCTTCTGTATAGCAGCGCTTACAGCGGCCACGAGTATACGCTGTGACCGGCTATCGGGCGCTGTAACAGAGCGCCTCAGTCGCGGTAGTAACCTGGCTGGCATTGATGAATGAGATGTATGTTGGGCATTCTAACACCAGTACAGCGTTGCAGCGAGCGAAAGGTAGTGGCAGCTCAGTGTGACCGACTCTGAGACTCACATCATATTAAACAAAAAAACACACACAGCGTTGACCCTCTGGATCTGATCGCTGTAGCATAGAGCGGCAGACACTGTGTGATTAAAGTCTTACATTTACATTTACATTTTTTATTACAAAAAAACACTAAAATTGTAAAAAATAGATTTTTTTTCACATATTTTACCCCAAAATATTAAGAATACACTTGACAAATGACAAACAAGACATTTTATGTTAAAGCCCAGACTCTGCTGAAAAAAACAATATATAATTTTCATGGGAAATCCCTTCAAAAATCAGTTGAACATGCATAGTGCAAAATAGTGAAAAATGGTCTGGCAACAAAGCGTAACAAAAACTCCAGGTAGGCTGGCACTTAAAGGGTTAAACTGTCTGCTGCTGCCTTTTTTCTTGGGGATCCCACCCTACTTTATGGACACTGCTATTGGATGTCCTGATTGTAAGTATTATATTTGGAGCAGGACATACTGTATACTAAGAATAATACAATTCTGTGATTACTCACCTGTAGAATTGGTATTATGAGTATACAGTACGTCCTGCTCCAACCCACCCTTGGTTTTACATTATCTTGGATCCCCTGTATGGTGATTATTATCATTGTTATAGTTGATAGTTTGGGTTGTTTAATTCTCCCGGCTTCTCGTTAACTGCTTTTCAATGCTGGGGATTTGTGGGAGGTCCCCGGATATTTGAGGGGTCGGGAGGAGCCTATTTTCGATGTCTCTGCAGTCCAGCGCCATCTGGCGGAGGATAACCCGATTGTAAGTATTATATTTGGAGCAGGACGTACTGTATACTCATAATCACCTCTACAGGTGAGTAATCACAGAATTGTATTTTTAAAGGCCTAGCTGGTATTTTTTAGAGGTATCTAGAAAAAAAATATATCTCTATAACAAAGCCCTAGTTAGAAGTCTGCCAGGCAAAATGCGTTGGGCAGGACCCTTGGACCTGATGACAGAAGGCTAAATCTCTGCAGCGCAACTTTCTTGTGCACGAAGCTAGAGCAGGGGAAGTTATAAACAAGAGTCAGGATCCCAGATGGGGGTATTGACATTATTGTTGCAACTGGCAACTTTTTAAATAAGCGCATTTCCTCCCATGGAGGTTAAGAAGTATCTATCTTATTTCTAGCCCCACCAAGGACTTGTTTATTTATTTCAGCTCTTCTCTATTAAGAGTTATATATAAAAACTTATAACATTTTTTACTATCCCCTAATGCTTTATAAGCTCATATACAGTAATAAAAATCACTACTATGAAGAGAAGCTCAGGGATTCCAATGTTATGTGTTCCAATGGGAGACAACCATGTCATGGGTAAACCAAGATCAAGTTTTAACCTTCATGACCACAGATCTTGTATAGAGCATAAGATTTACATATATTGTGTATGCTCCCTATTCTATATTACATTATTTGAAGTCCTCTTGAAAAAAATATGAAAACAAAGGGGGGCTCTTGTTTACCTTCAACCCTGAAATATGAGAGAATCCTGCTAAAATCTCCCATATCGTTGCTAGGGATGTGAAGGAGTCTATGATGAAAAGGACAAGGTTGTCTGTGAAAAGCGCGCACTTCTTCCTTCCACTGCAGACACCCCCCTCCAAAAGCTCTTCTCCTTTATAAATATACTTGCCAGGGCATTGATAACCAAGAGAATGTGGCTAGGGGAGAAGGGGGCACCTCTGTCTAGTACCTCTGGAAATATCCAAGCGGATTCCCCCAATGACCACCTTGGCCCTAGGGTTTGAGTATAATCCCTTAATTATGCTCAAAAGTTCCCAAACTCCATTTTCTCTAATATATAAAATCGAAAGTTAAATTAATCAAAAGTTTATGAAGGTCAGTAGACAGGAAAGTCAATTTATGAACGGTTCTCCCTACCAGGGATGAAGCCCACCTGGCCTAGATGGGCTAGCTCACCCACAATTCTGACTAATTTTAGTCAGAATTTTTAAATTGTTGGTTAAAGAGAGAGGTCAATTCACATTGAGTAGTCCTTTTCTTGAATCTTCCTTTCTTGGAGATCAAAACTTTATGTGCTTGTAATGCTTCAGAAGTAACAGTTGCCCCATGTTTACATGTGTACTTGTTCTATAGTCCATCCGGACCAGGTGCACTTCATAGTCCCGCTTCATGGATTACTTCTTTAATTTCCTCCTTTGAAATCCCCTTTTCTAAGCTATTTTTTGGGTTCTCTGTCAATATTGTTAAATCTACTCCCTTCATCCAGTATTCTACAGACCTAGAATATCCGGAGGTTTTGCGTACAGCATCCTATAAAAATTAGCAAAACAATTAATCCCTCTCTCTTGATTTTGACTGAGCTTCCCCATTCCTGGCTTTAGTCTTTGGGAAAATTGCTCTTTGTGGTTGATACATGTAGAAGGCAATTTACCTAGCTTATCCAATAACGTATTGTATTTTGCTCCCTTCTCAACTCTAGTCAGAGTATTTTGTTTAGCCCTTTTTTATGTTCTTTAACTGTTCTTTAACTGAGTGTTGTATTCTGTATTTTTTTTTCTTGAATTACTCTCAGCCTTTCACTTTTCAAACAAGCCACTATTCTAATAAAGCTCCCCCCTGACTGTCTATGCGCCAGCCAATTTATGGCTAAAGATGTGTCTAGTGCTAAATTTACCTGAAAGTATTAAATAAGTTCTTGCTGAATCTCCTCTCTGACCCCATTATCCACCAAAAAAGACAAACTTCATCTCCATGAGTATCGGTTGGGCATGATCAGCAGATCTACTATTTCCATAAATGATCTGTCCCTGGAATCTTCCAACTCTTTTCGAACATGGTCGATCCCTGAGTAAAGTTGATGCGCATCAGCCTCCATTAGTAATTTAGCTAAGCGTCTTCCTGATCTTGATTGGGGCTCTAGATCGTTAACCTCTTCAATTTAGGGGAAATGGTCTCAAACATTTCCTGAAAAAACTGGATCTGTTTGGTGTTCGGAGCATAAATAGCTGATCAGTGATACCTTAGCACCCCTTTACGAGGCCCTTAAAGTGGACCAACACCCAGGATTTTGACTATCCTGGGTTTTGGTCCACTTCAGGGGGGCACCCCGGTTAGGGGTGCCCCGCTGTGTAAAACCCCCCAGAAAGCCCCCAAAACTCACCTCACCACGCTCCCACGTAGCCACGGACAAGCGGGTGACAGCGGCGGACAAGACAGCGCGTCCGCCGCCGCCTCCCGCGCGCCCCTCTGACAGTGCCCGTGCCGGCCATTCAGAAACGGCCGGCGCGGGCGCGCGCACGTCTAGAGGGGCGCGCGGGAGGCGGCCGCTGCCGCCACCGATGAGGTAAGTTTTTCGGGGGTTTTGGGGGGGTCCCTCACCGCGGGACATCCCGATCTCGGATGTCCCGCGGTGAGGGAGGTGATCGCCGATCACCCCTGGGTGACAGTCCACTTTAATGAGGAGAAACCTGCCTTCACTACCTTCTAAACTTCTTTTTATTCTTAGCACAAGCTAAATAGAAACTTGGAAATGTTGTTGTTTAGGAATCTGGGAGTATGATTCTTTTTCAAATGTGTTTCCTGGGGACTAAGAACTGTAATATCTAAATGCTTTGTCGTTTCATTTAAGAGCTGAGTCTCTGTTTATAAGATTGTTCCACACAATTTCCAATTATTTAAAAATAAGTAAAATATAGCTAAATTACCTTCCCTTCCTATATAAAGGGATTTATAATAACCCCATTATTTTAATTTTATATAATGACCAAATTATGGGGGAGAGAGATGAGCTTCAGGAGCGCCACAAGAGGATCAAAACAAAAAAGCTCACAATTTAATCTTTCTTCCCCCCCCCCTCCCAGGGGAAACAAAGAACTGACCCCCAAATCAATGGTAGAACATTTCCAGCTTATATTAACAATTAAGCTTTAGAATGCCATGTATAAGTGACCCCCTCCTCCCACCATTCTGCATATTTATATGGATTTAGATGGATTTTTATCATTGGGCCATTTTTTGCGATAGTACTCATTTAATATTGCCTGCTGGCCTTTAGATCAGACTGAATGGCTCCTAAATTTTACAGAAAACTTTTCACCAAACTATGTTCCATAGTCATACTGCAGTTTTATTTTTCACAAACTGAAAATCCAGCATCCTGTTCCAGCTCTGTCCCAATCTCTCTCTTTCAAAATGATATACAGCAAAGTATAAGCAGCCAAAAAAACAGTTCACCATAACAAAATGTGCCTTGACTCATCAGGATTACCTATTATGTACAATGTAACTACGTCCCAGGCAGCAGGTTCATTGTCAAGTGCCAAAGCATCCTTAATTGGAGTCTTGGCAGTTCTGCTTCCCTTAGATACATGTTTATGTAGATAGATATCACTCTGATGGAGTAGCACTGTTTCCGTTTGTTCTATATAATATAAATGCTCCGATCATAAAATTATCTGTGCTCCATCTGTTAGTAATCCATGTAGACAGTCCGGTATAGTATGGTCTATATACAGAAGTCATAAAACACATAATTGTTATTGTGGTAGACATATACAAGGGCTCATAGACAAGGGAGGAAAACAAAGATAACTATTTTATTTCTTAACGTCTATAACATAGGAAAAAAAGTGACATACCATAGGCTCTGCAAGTGTAGCTGGTAAAACAAAAGTGTTATGTTTTAAACTAAATTTAGTTTGGCTTATCCTGATTCCAAGTTTTAAAGCATCCTAATAATTTTATTCTTATAATTTTTGTATTCTCTTTTAGTACTAATTTTGACTACAGTGATCATAGCAAAGTTTTGGATTTAAGTTAACATTGTAATAGAATAACACGTTTTTGCCTAAGGTGGCAATCCATAAGGTATCTAAACCTAAATTTTACAACAAATTAGACACATGGATGAACCTTTAATCGGATGTTGCCTGGCTTTTGTTTCCCTCTGTTATGGGTTGATTACAAATAACTGTTGATAACATCTTTTAGCTTTTTCAAATTCACTATGGCAAATGACATCTAAAGGACAATTCTCAACTAAAGGCTTATTGTAGTATCTAGTTAAAAAAAAAAAAACCCTTGCCTTACTAAATGCAGTGGGGACAGGTCAAAATTGTTGCTTTTACTGCAATGGGCTTTCTTTGACCGCCTATCCCTTCTCCAGAGGTATAGACCTCCATTCACCAATGTTGATTTGTGGGGGTCAACCATTTATTGCAGAAGAAGCAGACCGCAATCGGGTTACTGAAATATAATGGGAGGAAATGTAGTTGGATAAGAATGTGTGAAAGATTTGGAGCTGGAGAACTGGTAAAACTATGCAATCCTTTTAATACCCTCTGTCGCTTGAGTTCAGCTTGAATGTACTGTATGTTTAGCTCTAAGCCGTACAAGCTGTGGAATTAAAGAACGTTACTTAGTGGCCAAGTACTGAAGCATGGAGCATGTGTGCCTTCATTTGGCTGTTCCCTTTCTAAATGCAGACAACTTCCTCTTCACCCAGTCAGAGACAGGTCCTAGCAAAAGTTGGAGCATAATTTAGTATCTGAGTTGAATGATTCATGACGAGTGGGGTGAGTATGCAATAGTAATGAACTGTTGTTTCACAGCACAGCCAGCAAGTGGCAGCAGCAGCATATGAATTCACTGGCTAGTAGCATAATTCTCTGATTTAGCACCATTGAAACAGCTGTACCATTTTTTTATCACCTGTGTTTTTTTTGCTTCAGACTGTTTTATGACCTTTGTCTGCATATGTCTATTTGCCTTTCCCTCTTTCATCCTTCCCCTCTATTTAGCCTCTTTTCACCTTCCATTTTTCTTATTCTTGCCATACTGTTTCCCATAGTTTTCAGCAAGGGGAGCAGCACAAAATGCTAGGCATTGTATCTCTGAAGTGGGGGAGCTCAGTTTATTCACTCACGGAAGGTGAAGGCTTGTGTTTTGTTTCACTTAAGCATTAGTTACTGTAATAGTGAGGTAAATGTGTCTAAGGCTAGAATTACTATGTACTGTAAACGTCATGTATTTAACACCTTTATATATCCATTGTTGATGAAAAAGTCAAACCCCTGATTCTCTCCCACATCTTGCCCATCACCCTATAAGCTGGACTACAAGGCTGTTTCTTAACATGTGCTTTCTGAGCCAGAGGCATTGACCGAAAATGACCACTGGTGGTCTGGTGCAGAACAGGGGCCTTGGTTGCATACCTTTCTGAAGTCCTAAATGCAGAGAGGTTACCACAGCCAGAAGTTTGGTTTCCCAACAGTAGCCTAGACTGAGGGGAGGCCAAACCTTTTATAAGCTCTGAGCCAGCATCTACCAAATCAGTAGTGCATTTTTGGACGGGGTTCCCAAACATGTGGCTCATGTACCACTGGTTGTATGTTAGATCCTATTAAAGGGTACTCAATGAGGCTGCAGACTGACCTATATGACAACCTAATCATCTGCCATCTACACTTTACACAGGCATGATTTGCTTCTTAAGTACATCAGTCAATAAAATAATCAATGTATGTGCATACCTTGGTCGACTTTTTAATGTGGACTAAAACCCATCCAACCCAGCCTTATAGTCTCTAGGGTGGGTTGAAAGCCTTCCCCAGGACATTTTGATTTAGAATGAACTGCTTTTTGAGATCTCTGGGATCGGCCATAAATGTACCTCATTCCTTGATCCTGCGGCCCATGTGCAAGCATCTACATGGCACATCTAGTGGCCATAGTAAGAAATGCAACTCTCTATACACAGAACATTATATACACTTGAATGGTCTGTTCAAAAAGTTAGCAATCACTTGTATTTGGTACTGTGCACTGCTGAACAAAACCATATAAGCGCTACGGAAGATGATGGCGCTATATAAATAAACAATAATAATATTTAAAAAAAGAAAATATGATTGTAATGTAAGTAAAATGTTTATCCAATTTGAACATTATAGACTTCACTATGGTAGCATTTATTGTAATTTTAATGCTTAATAAGATCAAGCCACCCATGCTGATATCAAGTGTGTGTAACTGAAGCAATGTCCTAGAATTTTGCGTTCTTTTCTGCCTACCCCACAGCTGAACATTTTGTTATACAATATGATCTGTCTCATGAGTAAGAACCAGGGATTTTCCCTTTGAGCTGAATGCTGACGACGGTACAGAACAGACGATACTATAAAAGGAAAGACTACATCTTCAGCACGCACCATCCTCTGATGCAGAAGGAAACACTTTATCATCTTTAACTTGATGCACTATAATTAGAATGCAAACTGTATTAGTAACAAAGAATACTGTATTGGATGTGATAGAATGTGCTGGCACGCTGGAAGCTGCCCAACAGATATTTCTTACCGTTAGGCTAGGCTTGGCACGCTGCCTGGAGAGGGAAAACAGAGCTGGACCACTAGACGTTTATCTCCCATGGAGAATAAGAATGTTTTGTTTCATCTGTGTTTAAAATCAAAAGCTCACAGAACTGTTGAGCTCATAACTTGGACGAATAAACCAAGAATTGTGTTTGAAACCTAACAGTTGCCCACTGTGCCTTCACTGCAGAGACATTCCCTGTTATTAGAAAGTACTTTAATCTTCTACGAAGTTAAGAGTGTATGTTTGATAAGAACTCAATACCGTTCAATTTAAAAAGATACAAACCTGTTTGACTAGGACTTTTTACGTTCTCATATAGACACAGGGGTTAATACTTTTCTGACTGGAACTGATATACTGGCACTAATCACCTCCTCCAAGCATAGTGTAAGCTCTGGTTTCAGCTCCGGACACATGTGCCACCAGAACATTGATTGCAGGCATTTAAATTCCCTCTCCTGAACTCGGACACTAAAGGGGCCAGGTCAGTCAAGGCTCATTCTATGAAAGGAGGCCTTTTGAGGCAGGTGGAGTATAGTGGAGTACTCTGGCACTATCCTAACATGCGGCCTTGTACAATAAATAAGTCCTCTGCTGTCACTTTGGCATCTTGTGAAGGTTATTGGGGAACAATCAAACATTTCGGGGCTGCACAGATCTTTCTCACGATAGCAGACAAACATGTGCAAGGAACCAGTGCAATACATTTAAATATAAAAGAACAGTTCAAATAGAACTCTCTTGGCAACCTATGATGTCATCAGTGGTGTCACAACCTATTACAGCATTGCAGAACTTGTCTTCACAAATATATGGATCAAACTTGCATAAGGGCAGAATGTAAATCATTTTCTATATCTAAAGTTCGAGCTGTCTATAAGTATGACCCTGGCCATCAGCCACGGGAACACTTGCCTGCCCTCTCTTCACTGCAATGGAGGGGGCTTGTCAGGTCTTGACACACCCCCTTCATTGCAGTCATGATAGTGCCGGTGACTGGTGATCAGGCATAAGCGGCACTGGACTCAATTTGCCAATCAACTAAGACCTAGAACTGTTCGTCAGCGGGGACAAAAAGTCAGCACCAAGTTTTTGTTTTTACTTGCCTGAACATTTACTTTAATTGCTTATTTCCAGTTCAGGAAGGCACCACTTCACAGCCAGATATTAAATAAACGATCTAGGCCTTCAGTCTTTTTGTGCAGGTCACCAAACTATTATTCATTCATCTCTGAGGAGACTGAGGCAATGAGACATGCATGGATAAGTCATCCTGTGCTGCTGATGAGGCCCTGCAAAGGGCTAGACTATTAAGAAATATAAAGCAGGTGCAATTAAAGATGCAGACAGCACATGGTGAGCAGAAAGTGTGCTATATTTAACCTTTTGCCCAGGCAATGCCCCTTTAACTGAATCACTTTGTCAAGATTTGGCACTTCAGAATAAAGTGGCTTTAATCAGTAGTTCCACCACATTAGAAATCAATGATGCATAACTTGTTGGGATGGCCCAATTGTTGAAGGCATCCAAGGTATCTGATATTCGCAGATATTTCTATACCAAGCTTCTTTTCACCTTTGCTTTAAGATCACTTTCATTTCGGTCATCTTTACCAATATTTGAGCTGGAATTTATGTGAAAGCAGTAAGACATGCCTGAAAACGTTTGGATCATCCACCGTGTCAAGCCAAGCATTGCACCATCTCAGGTAATTATGCTCGTCCCTGGTCTGCTTACTCAAGCAGAAGTACACCCATCTGAGGAGAAAGATCTTAGAGCCAGAGCACAAACACATTGTCAGTGTATGAGGCTCCTTGTACTTATGGTGGCAACGCTAGGCCATATGTCCATTCTAATTCAGGTTTGGTTAATCTATCCAGAAACTGACTTTAAGCATTTACTATTCTAGGTAGTTAGGTTCAACAAAAGACACCCAGAACAGTTTTTTTTTTCCTTTTTATTTTATTTAGGTTCAGTATGGGAACTTTATCAAGTCTACAACAGGACAACCTTCTCTAGATAGGATGAGAAATTATGGCAAATGATCCGAATAGAAAAACAGGAGTCCAGTGAATGTTAGAGTGATGCTGCCCTGGCTAGGTGCAGTGGATATGCAGATCCAACGCTGGCAGCTTTACTTTAAGATAGCTTCAATTTCTGTTATGTCATACGTTTGCCTTTCTCATGGTGGTTTCTAGGGAGAGCTTGCAGCCAACTCATCTTCATACAGAGCATAAACTTAAAAAGATATCAAACTGGTAAATCGATCAGGTTAATTTCTAGAACCTCCCATTGACTGCTTAAATTTCTCTTTGGAACTGGTGCCAAAGAAAGCTGGAAAGTTTAGGCTTTTACATCATTTATCATTTCCCAAAGTAGTTCGGTGAATGATTGCATTGACAAAGAGTTAGTCTCAGATTTGTATACGTCTTTCAATTATGACCTTTTGCTACCCTGAGATGCAGGTCCAATGGTTTTAGTGCCAGGCCTTTTTTATCTAATACTAGTGCACACTGACAGTCTTCATCTTCCATCATGCTTTTTAACTTAAGTTAATTTGTGGAAAGTTTTTAGCAGCTGCTCTATTTCTTGTTCCTATTTTGATGCCGTTCTGGAGTGGGTGGTGAAGGAGAGGTCAGGCATTCCTCCAGTAACACATTATCTGTATGACGTCGTTATCACTGACCCGCGGGGATTTAGTGCTTCAATCTTCTTTTATGATACACTACTGAGAATCTTTGACCAGTTCAGCTTGCCCACTGCTACTACAAATAAGGCACTTGTAACACAGTTACACTTTTAGGGACAAAGATACACTGCCTGCTGGATGATAAAAGGGCTCCAAGGGGCTCTGGTAGCAAAGACCTAAATAAATAAATAATCCTGAAGCACGCACACTTTCTGATAGGAAAACCAAAGTATATTCAGTTTTACTAACCTATCTGTTGTAATGGGAAGTCCACACCACAGTGTTTGGTTCAACTGATCACAGCCAATGTTAATGTCTGGTTGTAACATAGAATGATGTATATATGTAATCAGGGCTGTATTTGGTGTCCATGGTGCCCTAGGCACTTTAAGTGCTTGTGCCCCCTTTTTTTAAGTTTGGTCACGGTCCATATAAAAAATGTGTAAGGGGAAAGGGTGCAATGGGCTAAAGGGCACAAAGGGCGAAATGCAGAGAAGCAGGCAAGCATTGTTTACTGTGTTCTGACATACAGGAGTCACATGACCACACCAGTGGAGGGGAGATGATCTGGCCTGTGGTCAACCGAATGCACCCCTCCTTCACACAAATACACATCCTTCTGTGGCTGGGGAAGGGGGGCGCTTCTTAGCAGGCATTAATGTTCTGGCTATGTGAGTTTTAATTTCTTTTCTGTAGTAGTAAGGGCAGCGCCCTCCCCTCTTCCAGGTTTCCACCCTAGGCACGTGCCTAGGGTTGCCTAATGGTAAATACAGCCCTGCACCTAGCCTCACTGCTGCCTGAGGTGAACTATAGCAAGGCGCTCAACCAAGACATGCCCCGACACACTTGCAGGCATAACGTGCCCTTCCCCCTACAAGCATGTGTCCGGAAACCCCCACAGACATGCACACACCCCCACAGACTTACATGCATTCACCCCCAAAGACATGCATGCATGCACCCTTATACAGATGGGCAAGCACACACCCTCATACAAACTTACATGTTTCCTGTCACCTGTTTGCTGTTATATGCAGTGCTCTTTCAGCACTGAGATCCCTCTGTGTTACCAGGACCTGCAGTCCCCCTCCACTGTGAAGCTAGTGTAATCCTGGGACTTGTAGTAGTATTCCACCGTCAAAATTTTGCGGTGTTGCAGGGATCTGTACAATAGGGCAGCATTGGTGTGTAGTGCCATATTGTATGGCTGCCGCCACTGCCTCAGCCAGGGTAACCCACGTGCAATCCCCTGCATGCAGTTTCCTGGCACTGTGCTGCACAATGAATAATTGGTGGCACAGTGGCCCTGCCCCCACCCCTTGCTGTGAGCCAGCTCCCTCCAATAATAGCATGCTGCACAACCAAAGAATGATTCATTGTGCAGCAAGTGGCCAAGAAACTTCACGCCGGGCGGATTTGGCTGTTCGGGACCACTGCACAGCCAATGACTGATTACAATCGTGTGAATGACATGCAGTGTGAGGCACCCTGGCAATGTTCATACTCCACGTCAATGAGCCCCCCCCCCCCCTCTGCATGTTCAGTGCCTACCACAAGCCCCGACTCATTATGAGTGCGACCCAGGGTGGAATGGGAGCTGGCTGTAACAGCTCAGGCTGCATAATACTAGGGTGCCCTGTTTCTACTTCCAGGAGCAGCTGCGTCCTAACAGGAAGGGTGAGCACAGCTATGATGAGCTACTGAATGATAGTTTGTGCACTTTAAAGGGCCACAGCAGGGGTTTTTGCTTAATGCCACCATTGCCTTGCACACAGCACCAAGTGATGTTCAAATGATGCACACAAGAATTCTGAAGACAGGTACACCTCTTTCCAAAATGCATCCAGATATTTGGTCCCTAGGCATTGAGGTCAAATCACTTCCCTATACTGTAGGAGCTAGTGGTCAGATAGACCATATTGTGGAATGGTGGAAATCCTCCTAACACAACAGGACAGGATTCACCAGTTCACATATTAATGACAGGGTGCTACTGCAAGTTGCCTACCTCTGGTTGTATAGCTGCTCTTAGTACTAGTCCTCCTTTTCTCCCCCACTTTTTTCCCTTCCCCTAACTCCTTCCTGTGGAGATGGTATCATGCACAATTGTTCTTTATATTACAAGTTTATGTGACAGCTCCTTTCTGCTGTTGGGGATTTGGGGTATATTCTGTGCTGTACATTATGACACTGAAATTTTCTTAATTAAAAAGTTGTGAATTGTAAATTGGAGAACATATTCTCTATCTAATCTAGCCAATCTTTTTTCTTCCTGGTTCTCAATAGGATTCTCAATCTATATAAGACAAGGCCTTCTGACCGTGCTCTGGAATCCATTCTTGACTTTCACGCTTAGCTTGTTTCTCAGCTAATAACCTCTGCTGTCAATTCTGACCTTTGGTTGGTTAACTGATAAAGAAGCACAGCACTTGGCATTAGAGATGAGCATACCGTTTTGTTGGGTTTCCAAACTCAAACGCAGACCTCAGCCAGAAGTCCATGTTCGACTTCAGTTTCTTGTCCAAATATGGAAAAGCTGGTTAATGAGCTGCTGAGCAGCCCATCAACCCGTTTCACCTAAAGGATGCAGTCCCCTGCAGCCGCAGTTGCTGGAACTCACCTCAACCCCAATCCCCTGCATCAGCAGCAGCTGCGTCTTTATTTGGCCCCAGTCGGGGCTACAAAAAAATGGCCGCCGGCTACCATGAGTGAGGACACGTCTAGTGCCAGCACTGCAGAATATGTGAATATTGGAGGAAAAATTATTATGCTGCTTCACTAATAGAATTACAATGTTGGAAATAAAGCTTTTTTAGTATAAAGGCATTATTTCACACACACTAGTAAATGCTCTTAGTACCAATATGATCACAAAGCCAGAATAACCGTTTAGTCTCACTCAAGAGAGACTTGCTTAGATTTGTTTACATTAATATAATAGCCACATGAACAGATATATATATATACATAGCATTCATGTTGCTACAAACCAAGAAAATGACTATTTACATAAAACTACTACCACAAAAACATGTCTAACACAGTAATTCCACAAAACATCATTAAAACCGGACTTCAATTGGACGACTACAAACTGAAACAACAAGGACAAATAATGCTTCATCTCTCTAAATGCCGCCAAGTGAGCACAAATATGAAGAATAAGGTGAAGGAGCAACAATGATGAAGCCCCCGTGTGGTTGCGCCCCGTACACACGCTCAAGTTACGCCCCTGGGCGCACAGTTGCTGAAGGGGCAATGACAGTCCCTCAGGCAGCAGGGTTGGGACACCATATAAGTCTAACAAAGAAGACTGATGATGTGAGGCTGTACAGGCAACAACATCATTTAACAGCAATTAATTTAACAAAAATCACCAAACATGACCCCACTACTTCAGTGGTAGCCCATAGTCAGTTGGCATCAAATAAAAAAAAAACCTAGGCATCCAGCAGGAAACTGAAAAGAAGAACCACTGGAATGTATCCTTATGGGATAAGAATAAACAAATAGGACACCCAGTGGCCAAACGACACAATGTTGCCCCTTCAAGACCCTTATTAGTCAAACTTAAAGAGGAACAACACACAGGAATTGTGTTATTTCTCTGTGCGTTGGCTTCCCAAATTGGGATGCCCCATTTCACTCATCTACCTTTCGCCCCCACGGCGCGGACTCACATGAGAGTGAGTGTGCTGGTTGCCGCGCTCAGCCAATCAGAGCGGTGCTGCCAGCCACATTGCCCACCCACCTTGCAGCCATGGTGTGCCTGTGCCCCCCATTCAGAAAGGCCAGGAACATGCACGGCTAGAGGTGAGCGGGGATGTGGCTGGAGCGCACTGTGTAATCTAAAACAAAACAGAGGAATGCAGTGGATAGTAGTGAGGGCTCCAGGAGAAGGTGAGTGAAACTGGTAATCGGGGTGTTCATCACAATTCGGGATACCCCAAGGAGTGAAACTCGAACGGTCCTGAAGTCTTTTAGACTCCAGGGCTTCTAATGTTCCTCTTTAAGTCATTCAGCTGTAGCCTAACTCACATATATTCTAGATCAAAACGTCTTATAAAACAAAAATAAAAGAAACAACCATTTTGAATAGCACAGCCTTGTATGCCAGTAGACAAACTCTTGTAAGTTGCTTGATCAGTCCCCCACGTAGTAAAAAGTTTTCTATTTATTAATATTCACCTGTTTCTTCTGCCAACCAAAGAGCCTTAAGTCATACCATTCTACTGAGGAACGCCAAAGCTTCTAAATTCTTACTGATGTAAAGACAAATAAAATCCCTCAAGACTAGTCCAAATAAAAGTGATATAAGACAAAGGCTATTTGACACCTGAAACATAAATAACAATTAACAGTATGTTATTTTTCTCAAAGGATACCAGAAATTGTCAATGTAAGACTAATAAAATAATACAAAAAATTATATACTACTACTACTGCTCCAGGTAGTGTGAGTCTTCATCCTTAAAAAAGCAACCAAGAGTGTTAAAGCGGTCCTTCACTCTGAATAAGAGTCTATCTTATATGTTTCCCACACCCTGTACATATAGATTGCGCGCATTAAAAATCATCCTACCTGCATCTACTGCACGTTATGAGCCTTTAAACATCCAAGATGGCGGCTCATAGAGCATCAGGCAGCCTGCAAACAGGAAGTGGCATCTCACTGTGTTGCTATGCATTCTGGGATTGCTGTCCTTTCCCTGACCCCAGCTCTGCTCTGTCTGTGCAAAGCACAACTATAACCCCACCCCCTGTACTTTATCCAGCTCTCCTCAGTATGTGATGCTTCTGAGTGAAGATGGCGGCACCCGTATCCTAGAGTCCTGAACAGAGTTGCAGCCCAGGTGGGAAAAGAATAATAAGTAAGTGACTAAAGACTTAAAATATATTAGTTTTAGATGCTGGGGAATAATTTTTTAAGGGTTTGGGCTTTTCATTAAATCATGCTGACGGTCTGGTTTAACAGCAAGGAGTATTTTTCTCTCTCTGTATTCTAGGTTTTTAGCAAAAACCTGATATTAGGGGCTGGAATATGGGAGTTGGATTTGAAAAGGGTGGCTATTAAGCTCCACACGTCCCAAGGCATGGCATGTCTTGGGATGTCTATTAATCAGGCTGCAGCTATGGGGAACAATTGAACATCCAGGTTAGGTTGTACCCATGCAAGGTGCTGTTTTTTGGTGGCAGGCACCAGGCCTCCACCCTGCTAGTCAGGAACTGCTGTTGTTTCTTTAGTGCTGGAGAGGCTTAGGATTTCCTCTGTTCTTTTTATATTACATACAGGGCTGTATTTACCATTAGGCAACCCTAGGCATGTGCCTAGGGTGGCAACCTGGAAGAGGGGAGGGCGCTGCCCTTACTTCTACAGTAAAGAAAAGAAATTAAAACTCACATAGCCAGATTAATGCCTCCTAAGAAGCACCCCTCCCCAGCCACAGAATGGTGCAGAGTGTGTGGAGGAGGGGTGCAATCGGAAGAACACAGTCCAGATCATCTCCCCTCCCCTTGTGTGGTCATGTGACCGCTGTATATCAGAACGCAGTAAAAGATGCTTGCCTACTTCTCTGCATTTCGGCCTTTGTGCCCTCTAGCCCATTGCACCCTTTCCCCTTACACACTTTTTTTTATATGGACCGTGACCAAACTTAAAAAAAGGGGGCACAAGCACTTAAAAGTGCCTAGGTCACCATGGACACCAAATACGGCCCTGGCTAGGTGCACCCCTGATTCCACCTCTCGTTCCCCTTTCCCCTTGCGTGTAATGACCCTGATTAGCATATAAATTAATTTAATCACAGCTAATTAGCATTTTAATCACTAGTGGCTGTCTGTGTGCTTGTGGTTGTGACTAGGTGTCACAATAGCAGCCTTGGAACAAGACAATAGAGCCTACACCTCTTCACTATTGATCATCAGACTGTGGACAGAGGGTGAACAGCCAGGGTGATGAGAATGCCTGTGTCTTACAGACCCCGCCCATTATGCTGATTATTCTGTGACATCACAGAGCCAAGGGCCACACCCCCATATTTCAAAAGCGAAATCTTACTGTAAACCTTGATATCTCAGCTGATTCTTGACTCTTTAATGTAAAAAACGCAAAACAATTTAGGACAGTGCCAAATATAACTACAAGCAATGGTCTAACAATTAAATTTGCCTTTTTGTATCCCTTTAAGGAGTAAATATTCAGCGCCCATCTCAAAGCCTATGTAAATAATGCTAAATCAAAATACTATGTGGTGCCCTTCCTTGCCTATTATCTCCTAAATTTAAACTGACCAGTATTGCCCCTTGTGTGTTCACTGAACCATAGCATCTAGCAACAATCCATTTGATGTTTTATTACCTTATGTGCCCTCCCTGACCAAACTTTTAGGACTGACCTAGCCCCACCCTTTAGGCCCAAATGTTGTGCATGAGCTAATCACAGGCACTTGGAAGCCACTATTCACTCAATATGAACAGTTTCAAAGTCTGACTCCTTCTAAGTCTGCAGCAAATTTAACCTGAATTCAACCTGGAGGAAACCTGCACCGGATTCAGCTTGTCTGAATAGCCCAGCACCAACTAAAATGATCACCTTCTACCTCATCACACTGCTTCCTCTTACCCTCAGAATCCTAGGCTCACAGTAACCCCCTGCTCCTGGTAAGTCCCTATATATCTCCCCCTCTCTGCTCTCCTCCCCCTACCTCTCTGCTCACGAATTCCTGTCCGTGGCAAAATCACACACCACCTCTATATCCAAGCACATTGGTCCACCCTCAAAAGCCACAACCATCTCTTCCCCCCCCTCCTCCATAACTATTCATTTTTCATCAAAGCCAAAAGTCTACAACCGTGTTAAACCAGGATACACACGCAACCTATCTAATCTGATACAGCTTAGTCACTCTCCATCCCTTCCCGCCATTGTCACCTGCGCACTGTGGAATGCACGCTCAGTGCGCAATAAACTCTCCTATATTCACGACCTGTTTCTCTCTAACTCTTTTACCTTCATGGGGTTCACAGAAACATGGCTTACCCCATCAGCACAGCTTCACCCACTGCCCTCTCACATGGGGGACTACATCTCAGCCACACCCCCAGATCCAACAACAAACAGGGTGTGGGTGTCGGCATCCTTCTATCCAAACTCTGTTCCTTTAACCCACTCCCTGCCTTGCCATCTCTATCCTTCTCATCTTTAGTTCACTGTGTCCGCTTATATTCCCCCTGTAACCTGAAAATTGCAGTCATCTATCGCCCTCCTGGAACTACTACTCTTTTCTTCGACGACTTTTCTACCTGGCTCCTTCAGTTTCTGTCCACAGACATCCCTGCAATCATCATGGGTGACTTCAACATATCTGTTGACGCTAGCAACCCTGCTGCCACCAGACTACTGTCACTAACCTCATCTTTCGGCCTCAAGCAATGGTCTACTGCACCCACCCACAAAGACGGCCACACAATTGACCTCCTCTTCACTAACCTCTGCTCTTTATCAAACCTCTCGTCCTCTTTGCTCCCCCTCTCTGACCATAATCTGCTGACTATGACCCTCTCTCCAATGCCTGCTAACCCCCCTCCACACATACCCAAAACTCAATGCAGGAACTTAAGAAACCTAGACCTTCAGTCCTTTTCTGCCTCACTTCAACCTCTTCAGACCTTGACCTCATTCACGGACATAGACGCTGCATCATCACACTACCATAATACTCTCTCCTCAGCTCTGGACTTTGTCGCTCCCCTCACCTATAGTCGTCCCCGCACCAAAAACCCCCAACCCTGGCTAAATGCAAGCACAACCAGATTGAAACAGCTGTCTCGAGCTGCTGAACGACGATGGAGGAAAACCAAAGCCAATCATGACTTTCTATTCTATAAACAAGCCCTTCAGGAACTCAGGACGGCCCTTTCATCTGCTAAGCAAGCTTATTTCTCTTCACTGATTTCTGCACAAGCCCGGAATCCCAAACAACTCTTCAACACTTTCAGTTCCTTACTCCACCCACCACCTCCTCCTCCAACCTCCCAAATAACAGCAGAAGAATTTTCTACATTCTTCAAAAGAAAAATTGACAACATTCAACTTGGCTTTGCCCCTCAGAATCCCTCACCACTTCGAACAATCCCCCCGCCTTACTCTCTTACTTTCTTCACTCCAATAACTGAGCCTGGACTAACCTCTCTCATATCTAGGGCCCACCTGACTACCTGCTCCCTCGATCCTATTCCATCCCACCTTATTCCTCAACTGTCTCCAGCCCTCACTCCAGCCTTAACCCCCATATTCAACCTTTCTCTCTCCACTGGCACCTTTCCTTCTTCCTACAAACATGCAGTTATTACTCCGATAATCAAGAAACCCTCTCTCGACCCCTCTGCCCTCTCCAGCTATCGACCTATCTCAATACTACCTTTTTCCTCCAAACTTCTTGAACAACATGTCCACTCAGAACTGTCACAATACTTATCCACTAACAACTTATTTGACCCCTTACAATCAGGATTCCGCCGTAACCACTCCACTGAAACTGCCCTCACCAAAGTCACCAATGATCTGCTCACTGCCAAAAGCAAAGGTCACTACTCCATCCTCATCCTTCTTGACCTCTCCTCAGCCTTTGATACTGTCGACCACTCTCTGCGTCTTGATATTCTCTCCTCTCTTGGGGTTCAAGGGCTTGCACTCTCTTGGCTCACCTCTTACCTCTCTGACAGATCATTCAGTGTATTCTATTCTAACATGGTCTCATCCTCACGTTCCCTTTCTGTTGGTGTGCCGCAAGGTTCTGTCCTAGGCCCCCTACTTTTCTCAGTCTACACCCATGGCCTTGGCAAACTTATAACTTCACTAGGCTTCCAATACCACTTCTATGCGGATGACACTCAGATATATCTCTCAGGCCCCAATCTCTCCTCTCTCCTATCTCGCCTCCCCAACTGCCTCTCAGCTATTTCTTCATTCATGTCATCTCGCTACCTCAAGCTAAACATGGACAAGACAGAACTGGTCATTTTCCCACCATCTAACTCCCCTCCCCTCTCTAACACGTCTATTTCTGTCAACAATTACACAATAACAGCAACTCCCCAAGCTCGGTGCCTGGGAGTCATTCTGGACTCTGCCCTCTCTTTCAAACCACAGATTCACTCCCTGGCCACCTCCTGTCGCCTCCAACTTAAAAACATCTCCCGCATCCGTCCTTTCCTCTCACCTGACACCATTAAAATGTTAGTACACGCCCTGGTCATATCCCGACTGGATTACTGCAACATCCTTCTTTGTGGCTTACCAACTAACAGACTGGCACCCCTCCAATCTATCCTGAACTCTGCTGCTCGCCTCATCCATCTCTCCTCTCACTCCTCCAGTTCTGCGCCTCTCTGCCAATCCCTACACTGGCTGCCAGTCCCACAGCGAATCCTGTTCAAAACTCTAACTCTCGCATACAAAGCTCTCTCCAACCAGGCCCCTCCCTACATCTCATCTCTAATCCAACAATATCAACCTAGATGCAACCTCCGCTCTGCTACTGACCTTCTCCTGTCCTCCTCCCTGGTCACCTCCTCTCACGCCTGCCTCCAGGACTTCTCACGTGCAACTCCAATCTTCTGGAAGGCCCTCCCCCACCCAATCTGCCACTCCACAACACTCAAAACCTTCAAAGGAGCCCTCAAAACTCACTTATTCAGGCAATGATATAATCTGGCCTAACCAATCTTCTAAAAGGGCATATGCCACAAAGATCAATACGGACTGTTTGTGATCCTTTCCCCTTGTCTTCACCCCTCATCCTTTAGACTGTAAGCTCGCAAGGGCAGGGCTCTCTCCCCTATTGTATCTTGTACTCAGAATATCCATTGTCAACTCTGTAAAACTGCATTTGAAATAGTATATGTACCGTATGTTTCTACCCTGTCTGTAATAACTACTTTGTAAAGCGCTACGGAAGATGATGGCGCTATATAAATAAACAATAATAATAATAATATTATATTACTTTGCAGCCTCTCAGTTCCAAACAGACATTTGTATGACTAGTTGAAATAGTGATCAAACTGCCACCTGCAATTTACACACAACTTGTTTCTTCTCTTTGCTCAGGATTTATACTTGACACTGTAATGCTACCTAATGATTGGTCACAGCAGGTGATGTTGCATTATCATTGTCTAGGGTTGCCTTTTAATGGTTTACATTTTTTTGTGTATTTAATAATGTGGATTTATTTTGTACATTGTTGACACTTGTTTTTTTGTGATTGGATGTATGTCTAGGCAGTCACAAGACATTAACCTGAGCATGGATGCAAGTGCATGCATGCCACAGCTGATGAGTCTGACATTGTCCCCTGTCCCTTAGGAGTAATCTCTGACTGACCCCCCCCCCCAGCAGGATTGCAGAAAGGCTGTAAAAAGCTTTGACCAAATGAACTACTAGCAGGCTCCCCGAGATTCTGGTCTGGTATGTAAACTTTACAATTTATCAAAAATTATTTGCCCATGCCTCTCTTCCTGGAATCCAGAATGGTTCTGCATCTATAGTGCAGTGGTAATGTTGGTTTACTCTAAATGTCTTCAGAAGAGAAAAATAGAAGACTAGATACATTGTGTAGGAAGTGGGCAAGTCAAACCTAAAGCAGACCAGTGCCCATTTTTAACTAAACGGTTTTGCCCGCTCCATTGGTGGGCTTCCCAATTGATGGAGCTCCATCACTTGCCCCAGTTTTTCTTACCTATATCCCATTCTGCAGAGAAAGTCCTGCCTTGCGATTGTCTGCTAGTGGTCATGTGATTCAGACTTTTGTTTCTGAATTCTGTGGTCAAAAGTATTTTTGCACCATGTGAACGCCATCTGCCAATTGCAGTGTCAGGTTTGTGGGGGAAACAGGGTAAATGTAGGAAAACAGGGGGTCCGCAGCAGTGTATACACAAGGGGCCATCAGTACTCGGGATCCCCATGCCCTTGTGACAACACTTATTTTTTATAAAGACTACTAGGTTGACTAGTCTCTTACAGATAAGTCAGTAGAACTCTGGGTTCAGAAAAGGTTGGTCAACTTGGTAGCTTAGATTCTAGGTAACTACCTTGTCTTCGCTTTTTTTACCCCTGATGGTGGGGATAGACTGGAGCTGCATGGGCACTCGGGTAACCAATCTGGGTGCTGAATGCTCACTGGGTCCTGTACAGCTAGGCTAATACTAAGGAAGCAATAGCTGGTTGATGCAGAAAACCAAAGGTCAAGACAGGCAACAGAGTATCTTGGGCAGTTAATCAAGCCAAAGGCTGAGATGGGCAGCAGAGGTTCTTGGTTGATTAATCAAGCTAATAGTCGACTTGCAAGCTAAGGGTCCAATCTGATTCCATAATTAGTTCAGCCGGCTCAACTGTACAGAAATTAGCAGAATCAGAATGAGAACCAAGAAGGTGAGGCAGCTGTATGATTATGCAAGTGCACATTGCAGAGTAAGTGTGGGAGTCTGAAAAAATACTTGCACTCACACACTGACCTCAGGAGATCGCTTGATTAACTGTCACACTGTCACAAAGGCAATACACATACCTTGTGATGTTTCCCATGCAGTAACACATCTAAATAATTGCTATGCCTGGTGTTCAGCTTTCTTCTACTTCCCTGTAAAACAGACTGAACCCTCTTTGGTCGTCCCTGGATTTTAAAAGACTCCAGAGCCAGCTGATTTCCTATACCATATCAAGATGCCTCGGTGTGTGAAACCCCTTCTGGCTTTGCCGGTATGCTTCCCATAGCTCTTCCATGGCCTGAGATCAGTCAATTATCTATCTCAAATGTGCCATGTGTGCACGGCTAGCATTGGAAATCATGCCTGAAACAAACCCAATACTCAGAAACAGCAACACTGGAGGAAGATGGATGCCTCCAGGTACTTGGTGGGGCAGACCAAAGGGAGGGTTTGGGTCCGCTTTAAATCATGAATATAGTTCTGTGCTAAATTGTGTAACTGCTGTATACATAAGGTTTATGCTGTTCTGGTAATTGGAAATTTCCTATGCATAATGTCTGTTTTACCCTTATTTGCACTTTTTTTCATAGTAGTGGGCCATGGGAAGTAAATGCACACCATAAGCCAGAGTTTTAATGCAAAAATGAAGTGCATTATTTAGTGCAAAGATAATTATTTTTGCACTAAATAATACACGTTATTTCTTGTCTTGTGCGTTCCTATGGAGGGGGAAAGCTCTGTAGAGTATTGATACACCTGGTTTTAAGGAACTTAGATTATTGGTGTGCATGGATGCAAATCTAATATTGCAAAGATAAATTTAGAGCCATGTAAACTAGTAATAATATGCTCTCATATAGGCTTTAATGTAATAGACAAATGGAAAGAGAAAAGTTTTGTTATTTAAAGAGATTGTCCAGGCATACGGTTAACTATGGGTACTAACATTCACTGAAATACCTTGGTCTTCAAGCTTTTCAATGAGAGATGTTCAGCTTCCCCTGAAAAGGATGGGTCAGGTTCATAACTTCAGATGCAGGTTCATAACTTCCATATGAAGTCACTAAAACTATTAAAAGCAGATTTAAAGAGATTGTGATTTCAACAACAATAATAAGGTAGCAAGCAGCTTACCAAATGCCATGTGTCTCTCTTCCATTTCCTGACGCACAGGGTAGACGCCGAAGCAGGGCTCCAAAGTTTCATTCCTTCAGGATCATAAAAAACATGTACAATTTTGGTTGTTACCTGCAGCTCATTTAGCTTTTTCTTACTATAAAGCACACAAAAAAATGTTCTAATTAAAAAAAAAAATATTAAAAAAAATCACCTGTAGCTGCAATGGGGCATTTTTCCAATGAATTAAGGATATGTTTGAAAAAGTTTGGAAACAACAACATCCTATGGGCTAAAAGAATAAAAGACAAAAGAATCACCATTTTGCTCAGTATAGCCCATAGGGTGCTGTTTCCAAACCTTTTTTTTTTTTAAATATCCTTACCTCATTGGAAAAAATATATCTCAAAATATTATCTTAGAAATAGGAACATTCAACTTAAGCAGCGTAGATGGAAGAAGTAAACAACAATGCAACTAGCAGGAAATTTTGCATCAACAACCTCTGAGTTTCTCTCATGACACGTTGGCAAACTATGACCTAACAATGTAATACACATTCTTAAAGCTAAGGTCCCATTAAAAATTACTGGACTTCCTCTTAACTAGGCAGCATGGGGGCATCCATAATTGGTATACCCCTACTTGTAAGTGTAGAGAATGGGGTTGTGAAAATGTACCACTTGCTCATTCCATGTAAGAGGCTTATCAGGAAGAATCCCGGGAGAGGTGAGTATCATTGGCCCCAATTCTTGGCTTAGGGTGGCCAATGCACAGCAAGGCATCCCGCTGCAGCATTATTAAGGAAGTCTAGTCATTCCTCTTTAAGTCATTCTATGAAATGCTCAAAATCATGCTGATAAGATGAACATTTGATTATTTATATTTCAGTTTCACAGCACAAGGCAGTGAAAGTTTATAGAAGTCTGCAAAGACTCTGCAACAACATGACACGAGCAGCATTTTACTTCAGTGAAATGGCCAGCTGGCATGAACCTGTTTAAACATTTTGAAATCTGAGAGCGGGGGATCTGTAAGAACGTGTAAAAGCCATGAAGCACTGTTTGATAGTAAAAGAAATACATTATGTACTGTAAGTCTTGGATTCAAACTGGCTGTAAATGCATTACCTTTTATGATATAAGTGAATGATTAAAAAAATGCTTGTGCAAATTTATTTTGTAAGTATGATCTGTATTTTTTTCACTTATATATGAATAAATGTAGTATTACTTGCCAACATAGCTCTATCTTGCTGATCGGTAAAACATACAACACTGGTGCCAGACGGGGGGCAAAAGGCGAGAATAGATTTCCTCGTTTTGCTGCCTGGACAGGGGCTTATTTAAGTCCCCCATACCCACCTTTTGTCCCCCGCAGATGAGCAGTCCAAATCCTGTTGTGAGAATCTGGATTTGTGGAATAGTCTCCACACTGTCCAGTGGCCTCTGTGACACAGAACTGTTCTCCTACCATCAGTCACAGTGCCGCTGCCAGTCCCTCTGTATTCATTACAGTGGAGGATGGATGCAAGGCCAGGCCTCTGCACGCCCTCTCCATTGCAGTGAATGGAGAGGCTGTGACAGCATCACTGTGACTGATTGCATGGCGGCTTAGACTGATTAGCTACATAGAACAAAAGGTCAGTATCACAGTGTATGACTCCTCCCCCCTAGGTATGAAGGCTCTATTCAACAGGAAATTGGATAGAGCCTACTGTTCCCAATAGGAGGCCTATATAAACTGTTCAGTCCTTCCAGGAATATCCAGCTAATGCACCATACACACATGAATCCTGATCAATGAAAAGCAATTCATTTATATGTGTGACCTCCTGGGAAACACCACAGCAAAAACCAGGATTGGAGGGTGAGGCAGGATCAGGCTGGAGGACCAGGATGACCAGGAGCTGGGAATCAGGACTGGAGACCAAGGATAGGAGCAAGCAAGGAGACCAGAGGACCAGAAGCTGGGTACTAGGATGGGAGACTGGGAGTAGGCAGGGTGACTAGTCTGATGGCTTTAAGCAACAGAGATGCAAAAGAAGAAATTGGAGTGACAGCATCTTGCCTGTGGAGCCAATTTATAGACTGATCATCAGGAGCAGGTGAGCAGTTTATCTGGAAAGGGAGTCTGTAGGAGACATCTGCTAGTAAAAACTAGTAAGATCAGAGCTATAATTAGGCTGGAACAATGCCACCAGCAGGTGACTAATTGGAACTGCACTAAAGGGAAGAATAATACTGTTCTCCGTGACTCTGCATATGGGAGGGGAACACATGCAGGTTGGAGCATGTGCGTACAGTTACCTTCTTATTCCTTCTGATGATGTTTTTACATTAGTTCTGAAGATTGAGAAAGAGAGTATGCTGTGGCACAGAACTTAGCAGCAGCTTCCAACAGATCTCAGGTCCATAGTGCAACTACTGTTGTACTGCTAGCTAGCACCGGGAAACCAGATCATGTCTGCCCATGCAAGGTATCAGGGAACCGCGGGTCACGAGATCCAAACTACCAATCAGGGACCTCCGGACACACAGACCGCTTTCCCCAAACCCCCGTCTGTTTGGCTAATAGGCCCAAAGCCTGCGGACACAGATTCTTGGCTAAGGCAAAAAGATCACTCAAGTTAAATAAAGGTTATAAGCACACTAGGCAATAACAAACATTTGGCTATAATGGAATATGAATGAATACAAATGTTGTTCTGAGTAGTGGGTTACAGGTTACAGTGAGTTACACAGAGATATATAATAGTCAGTTACCTTAAGGAGCAGTTGTAGAGTGGTGATGAAGAGCTCCCACAAGGGGTATGTCAAGAGCTTACAGATGGTTTGGACACCTCCAGCACGCTGCCGTGCTACCCCTATCCAGAGAAGTGACGCTGTTCTCGTCTCCTTGGCCTACCTTTAAGCAAGATCTCTGCCCCTCCCCCCCCCATCCTTCCAGACACAGATCCTGAATCATTCTTTTCCCTACATCCAGTCCAGGTCATCCCAAGTGATGACATGTGGGTATTCACCCCCAAGGGGCGCTCGACTGCAAGATCAAAGATGCAGCTCCTCCCCGGCCCCCTATAAAGGCAGGTGTACCTCTATCATTCTACAGTTGTTCATCTTGCAGTCTTGGCTGCAGAAGATCGTTGGCACTCTCTCAGATAATGGCAGCAGAATCCCTCCTGACCCATTCCTGCCTCCCAGCCTCTGGCTGCTACGGGATCCGTGACGGTAGGGTGAACGCCGGGGTCTGTTGGCGTTCGGCAGAGCTTGGCTCTGGGCTGCAAACCCTATAGTAGGCAATAAACCGGCCAGCCTTCGTATTTCAATAAAACGTCCAGTTTAATGAATCTTGGTAAAATGCTCCTTGTAGTAACAGCAATGCAAGACAGGCAATGTAAAAACTGTAGCAGCGTCGACGCGTTTCGGGCTTGATGCCCTTATTCATGACACTTAACCAGGGGAAAACCCCTAGTATATATATGCATACATCGTTAATGTAATCAAGAAAATCATTATAATATGTGCAAGGTAAAATAGCCAATTAAGTAGTTACTCACATGGTGGGAGATCCGCGCGCATAATTCACATACAATGAAGCACTTCCGTCCTCTCTCATTCATGTGATGAGGGCCCCCCCCCCGCCCCCCTCCCCCCCCTTCCCTTCCCTCCCCCCTCCTCCCCCCCCCTTTTTTTGGATCATATTGTAGATATTTATGATTTATTGTGTCTATAGCCCAGAGACCTTGATATTGATTATATCTGTCTTTGCCACAGGTTATATATAACATAGGATCAGCATGATAAGCTAAGGATCTTGTAGATGTTTTGGAGCAGGTCCCTGTCAGCATTCAGATGCTGTGTAAATATATGTATTTATCTTGTTTATAGTGTTTGTATATATTAAGTGTTGAACAGTTGATATTAATAGAGCATGATAATGTTTATATGCCAAAAAGTAGGTATGGTTTTAATGTACAAGACTGATGGGGGATACTCACCTCTCCGGCGGTCCAGTCTGCCATCTGTGCGCAGCTTCCAGCAGTGCAATCTCTCTCCCCTTCTTCTTGTCATCGTGCCCTCCCTTCTGCTCGCAGGCAGGGGGGTGTGTGGGGAAGGATTGCGCACGGCGCCCACGTCATAATAGGAAGTCCTGCGCTCCACTGTGGAACGCAGGACGACTTCCGGTTTCCGGCCTGGCGCGCTTCCGGCCGGAGCGCGCTGGGGCCGGGGCCGCAGCCGTGGAGATGAAGGACGGACTAAAGGTGAGATGGAGTATTTAAGGGGCACTGGGACAGAGCCCCCCATCAACACTTCAGCCTTGAAAAAGAGCCTTATAGGCTCGAAACGCGTGGGCTTGCCGTGGGGATCCAGTTCGCCTGTCACATAGTAAGATTTTTATATTTATGATTTATTGTGTATTTCATTGTTTGCACCTTGCACTTGTAGCTTACTGGGCCTGCTTCATGTTAGGGGTCCTGCTATATATATTTTGAGGTAATATCATCACGATAATTAGCACTGTATAGGATGTGGTAGTTAGGATTTAGTATTCACTTTAGTGTATTACACATGTATATATTTTTGGCTTGCTGGCTCCCCCATATGGCTAAATACGGTATGGCACCATGATTTGCTGTGATTTTAGAAACTTTTAATGTGAATTTGGCAATAAAGATTTTGTATATCCATTAAACTATTGTGTGGAGTGCAAGTGTCAGTCCCCTGGGACCCTTGTGGGAGGTTTTGGAGGACTTCCCAATACCCTCTGTACTACTTGCAGTAGGGCCCCGGTTATAGGGCAGTGCACCCCATGTTACCATTTTCAAGATTTTAGGTGGTGCCACCTGCACATATTCTTGGACTCTCTCATTCAAGCCACGGGCTGAAACCAGCCAGTGGCAGCATAGCAGATGACATCACCAATTCTGATTGGCCGTGCCATTGCCACGTCAGAGTATGGGCAAACTGTGTCTTCATCTGCTTACAGAGAGGGCGGAAGAGACGCGCGGCAACCATGATATAAGAATACATGATTAATACAGTCAAAAACATGATGAAATATCCATTAATTAGTCATTCCTATAACAAAATTATTTATATAAGCGCATAATTCAAATAATTCCTCTGCGCCCTGTTTCTAATTCATATCTTATCATAAGACTGGGGACAGCCAATAGTAACACCAAAAAATAACGATCCTAGTTCCTACTTGCTGTCCCACTAGCACCCCAGGGTATAAAGCAGTGTAAGCCTACATCTGATTTTGAAAGAGGGCAAGAAACAGGGCGCCGAGGAATTATTTGAATTATGCGCTTATATAAATAATTTTGTTATAGGAATGACTAATTAATGGATATTTCATCATGTTTTTGACTGTATTAATCATGTATTCTTATATCATGGTTGCCGCGCATCTCTTCCGCCCTCTCTGTAAGCAGATGAAGACACAGTTTGCCCATACTCTGACGTGGCAATGGCACGGCCAATCAGAATTGGTGATGTCATCTGCTATGCTGCCACTGGCTGGTTTCAGCCCGTGGCTTGAATGAGAGAGGACGGAAGTGCTTCATTGTATGTGAATTATGCGCGCGGATCTCCCACCATGTGAGTAACTACTTAATTGGCTATTTTACCTTGCACATATTATAATGATTTTCTTGATTACATTAACGATGTATGCATATATATACTAGGGGTTTTCCCCTGGTTAAGTGTCATGAATAAGGGCATCAAGCCCGAAACGCGTCGACGCTGCTACAGTTTTTACATTGCCTGTCTTGCATTGCTGTTACTACAAGGAGCATTTTACCAAGATTCATTAAACTGGACGTTTTATTGAAATACGAAGGCTGGCCGGCTTATTGCCTACAGTGGAGATTTATGTGGAGGTGAGCTCTCTTTACCGTGCTGCCTAGCTGCTATTTCTGGTGAAAGTCGCATCAGGGGCTGGCATATATCCTTCCAAACTGCAAACCCTATACTAAAGGGTAGCCGGCCACAGGCTTATGGTGAGCCTGAGGGGGAACCACTATATACTTGTTGCTGATTGTATCCCTCCCTGTCCACAAGCTTTATTGATATTTTGTTATGCTGTGTGTTTTTTGACTTTGTGGATTTGGTGTTTTTACAACTTGGCTCCTCGCTGGCTCAGCATGGTGCACTCTGCCTTCTTACTCACCTCCCTTGATGGCGCCACACTCCTTTTGAGGATCTTTCTGGAATCTGGCCCTAGCCCTGCGCCGCCGGTGACCTCTCCAGACCCTCCACTGCTACACTCAGCCCCCAGCGAGGGGGGAGCCCGCAGGGGATCTCATGCTGACTTGGCGCATAGGCTGGCTAATCTCGAGAGACAAATCTCGCGGATGGCTCCTAAGAAAGCCACAAGTAAGAAACGGCACCTCAAGCCCGTTTACTCGAATGATGATTATCTCTTTGATGGTCTGGGCTCTGTGGAGGAAGGTGAGTTGCCAGAGGATTCACGCTCCATGGTGGATTATTCTGCTGGCGATGACAGTATGTCTGGTTCTTCCTCGGACGAGGATGCGTGGCTCCCGGATGATACAGAGAAATTGCTTACCTCAGTGTTTGAGACACTACACATTGTCCCTCCCAGAGCGGCTAAGAGGAAGCAGGGAGATTTGTTTAGACCCAAAAGGCAAAGGCGGGTCTTCCCGGAGCAGGCCCATTTTTCTAACATGATTTTCAAGGAATGGGAGAGGCCTAACAAGTTACCGTCGGTTCCTAAAGGCCTGGATAGGCGGTATCCCTTCCCTGATGAGCTGGTTCGGCTATGGTCTCGCCCCCCAGAAGTGGATCCTCCCGTGTCGGGGTCGTCCAACACGACTGTTATGCCGTCACCTGATACTGCTTCCTTACGGGACCCTGCTGACAAGCGCATGGATCAGCTGGTCTGCCATGCGTTCACCTTTGCTGGTGCCCTTTTTCGCCCTGTGTGCGCCTCAGCGATTTTCTCCCTAGCTATCAGAAAGAAGGTGAGACACCTTGTGGATAGAGCTAAGGCTCGCAAGCAGGTGGAGAAGTATAAGGAACTCAAGGCCTGCTTGGATTTCATTGGCTTTTTTGCTACTGCCATGGACGATGTAGTCCGGCTTGGTGCCAGGATTTCGACCTTACTTGTTGCTCTCCGCCACTCGCTCTGGCTGCGGCAATGGTCGGCTGATGCGGCTGCCGAGAAGTTGCTTACGGGTATCCCCTTTGTGGGTAACAGGCTGTTTGGGGAGCGCCTGGACCTTTTGGTAAAGGATGGTAGACTCCCTCAGAGGCGGAAGCCTGCTTGTCAGGTCCCGGAGACACCCACCTTCCAATAAACCAGCAACCCCCAATCTCCGCTGCTTTCTTCACCTATAGTAAGCCCCCGTTTGCCGGGACGCTAGACACGCCTCACCGGACACGGTTGCCCCCAGGTCTTATTAGCACAAAGGATGCTGATTTATGCAGGGGAAGGTAGATGAATCCAAGGACAAGACTGAGTAGCGAAAACGGACAGGGGTCATACACGGGTGGTCAATCCGAGGTGGCACGGTACAGAAGGGTTAGACGGAAGAATGGTCAGGGGCAAGCCAAGGGTCACAACGGGAGGTCAGAAGTTCGCGGTACAAAGGAGCAGGCAGAATCGTAGTCAAAGGGCAAGCAAGGTCGGTCCAGGCGGCAATCAGGGATGGTCAAAAACGAGGCAAAATCACAATGAGAAGAGCAATCCAAATCACACCCAGTAGCACGCTATAACGGGCAAGGACTGACCGCAGGGTGAAAACCTTTAAATGATGGGGGCTAACAGGATTGGCTGGAAGGGGAATGTGATGATTGGGTGCTACAGGAACTTTGGGCTGATTGCCCAGTAAAATCAGGGGGCGTGCCCAGTACTTTGGGCTAATGGATTTCTCGGGAAGAGGGCTCATTGGCCCATGCAAGCAAAGGGCTCATTGGCCCATGTAGATTACCTCCGGCGGGCGCGCTGTGTGTAACGCCGCCGGAGGGCATATGAATGTGACAGGCGCGCACGTGCGCGCGTACGGGGCCACGCGCCGGGAGCGCGCCGCACAGAGAGCGGCGCGCCCGCTCCCGGCGCGGCTAGGACGGAAGCCGCCTGAGCGGCTGCTCGTGACAGCCGAGCGGCGGGCGGGCAGGAGCGACGCCGGCCCGCCGCCGGCTGCGAAGGATCGGAGACAGCGGGGGAACGAGGATCAGGTGAGGGGATCGTGACACTACCCCCCCCTTCACGAGGGGCCTCAGGACCCTTACCAGGCTTATCCGGGTTCTCACGATGAAACCTATTGATAAGGGTTTTAGCATGGACATCCTTGGCTGGTACCCAACACCTTTCCTCAGGACCAAAACCCTTCCAATCAATTAAATACTGTAGAGAGTTATGCAACACCCGAGCGTCGAGTATTCTATTAATCTCATATTCAGGCTCATCTTCCACTATGACCGGAGGAGGAGACGACACCTGAATATTCTTGGCAGACTTTAACAAAGAGACATGAAAGGACGACGGAATTCTCATGGATGAAGGTAACTGGACCTTAAAGGTAACGTCGCTTAGTTTATCAGTGATAGGAAACGGACCGATAAATTTAGGTCCTAGCTTAGACGAGGGCTGTCGAAGGGCAATATTTTTAGTAGAGACCCAGACCCAATCACCCACCTGAAATGGTGGTTCAAGTGACCTATGTCGGTCCGCAAAGATTTTGTAAGTTCCAGAGGCTTTCTTTAAGTTAGTCTGTATTTCAGACCATACTTTAGTCCTTTCTCGTAGCCATTCCTCCAAGGCCGGCAAGTTGGAGGAAGGACCAGAAAAAGATGATGCCTTTGGGTTTCTACCGTAATTACAAAAAAAAGGTGAAAACCTAGTAGATTCACTCGGCGCATTGTTAAAGGCGAATTCTGCAAATTCGATGAATTCCGCCCATTGTTCTTGGCGATCGGAGACGAAACAGCGTAGATATTGTTCTAAACATTGATTTACCCGTTCGGTCTGTCCATTAGACTGCGGGTGATAGGCGGTAGAGAGCGACACTTTAATACCTAAACGATTGCAGAAAGCTTTCCAAAAACGAGATACAAACTGAACTCCTCGATCCGAAACAATATTCTGAGGTAAACCATGGAGGCGAAAAACATGCTTAATGAATAGTTGTACTAAATCTGGTGCCGACGGAAGTTTTATCAATGGAATAAAGTGTGCCATTTTACTGAAGCGATCCACCACCACCCAAATTACAGAATTCCCCTGTGATGGAGGAAGATCAACAATAAAATCCATGGATATGTGCGACCATGGTTCAGCGGGGATTTCTAAGGGAACTAATAATCCCGCAGGGGACCCATGAGTGGTCTTACTTCGAGCACATACCGGACATGCTTCGACAAAGGCGGAAGTATCGCGTCGGATGGTGGGCCACCAGACATGACGTTTGGCGATAGCTAAAGTCTTACGAACACCTAAGTGACCAGCCGACTTGGCATCATGTAGTTCCTGTAAAACGGCCAGACGCAAATGAGGCGGGACAAATAAACAATCAGAGGGTTTACCCGGAGGAGAATCAACCTGAAATGGTACCAACGAGCTAGACAGGTCAGGGAGAAGTGCAGCCACAACACAACCCAAAGGCAAAATCGATTCTGGAGGACCACTCTGGTCCTTACAATCCCCGAAATTACGGGATAGGGCATCTGCTTTGGCATTCTTCTTCCCCGGCTTATAGGTGATAATAAAATTAAATCGAGAAAAGAAGAGTGCCCATCGCGCCTGACGGGAGTTGAGTCTCTTGGCAGACTCTAAATACTCCAGATTCTTGTGATCAGTATACACCGTGATGGGGTGTAGGGAACCTTCTAGCCAGTGGCGCCATTCTTCAAAGGCCAGTTTAATACCCAATAGTTCCCTATTCCCAACATCGTAATTGCGTTCAGCAGGTAAAAACTTCCGAGAGAAGAATGCACAGGGATGTAGTTTCTCAGGATTTCCCGCATACTGAGAAAGAACAGCTCCTACTCCCAGTTCCGAGGCGTCAACCTCTAATAGAAATGGAAGCCGGGTGTCGGGATGTATCAAAATGGGAGCGGAGGTGAAAGTCTCCTTTAACACTTGAAAGGCGTTTTTAGCTGAGGGAGGCCACTCCTCAACAAAAGCGCCCTTACGAGTGAGATCTGTTAAAGGACTCACAATGGACGAGAAACCCTTTATAAACTGCCTGTAAAAATTCGCAAATCCTAAAAATCTCTGAAGCGCCTTTAGGGTTCTAGGTTGTTCCCACTCCAAAATAGCAGAAACCTTGGAAGGATCCATCACCAATCCCCGTTTGGAGATTATAAATCCTAGGAACGGGATTTCAGACATTTCAAAAACACATTTGGAGATTTTAGCATACAGACGATTTTCCCGCAATCTCTGCAACACCGCTTTGACATGTTGACGGTGCTCCACCAGAGAGCGGGAAAAAATCAGTATGTCGTCCAAATAGACCACGAGAAACTGACCCAAAAAATCACGGAATATGTCATTGACAAAATCTTGAAACACTGCAGGAGCATTGCATAACCCGAATGGCATCACTAAGTATTCATAATGCCCATCCTTTACATTGAAGGCCGTCTTCCATTCATCCCCCTGCCGTATGCGAATAAGGTTATATGCTCCTCGAAGGTCTAACTTAGTGAAGACCTGGGCCCCAGAGACCTGATTAAAAAGGTCATTGATTAATGGTAGAGGATATCTATTTTTTACAGTAATCTTATTTAACCCACGATAATCTATACAAGGGCGTAAGCCGCCGTCCTTCTTCTCGACGAAGAAGAACCCAGCACCGGCAGGAGAGGTGGAAGGACGGATAAAACCTTTCTGGAGATTTTCGGTGATATAATCTTTCATGGCCTGCTCTTCGGATCTAGTGAGATTATATAGTTTCCCCCTAGGGGGCATAGTACCCGGGAGTAAGTCAATAGGACAGTCGTAGGCCCTATGGGGTGGAAGAATGTCGGCGGATTTCTCCGAAAATACGTCTGCCCAATCTGCATAGACTGGAGGTAACCCATCAAGGACAATAGGTGTGGTCCTAAGGGATATAGAAAAACAACGACTTTGACATGAAGGACTCCACTTCACCAGATCCCCCGATCTCCAATCTATCACGGGGTTATGGACTTTTAACCAGGGAAATCCTAAAACGATAGGGGAGACGGGACTTTCAATAATCAAAAATTCTATTTCTTCCGAGTGGGCAGATCCTACGACTAAATTCACCCTAGGGGTCTTGTGGGAGACCAACCCCCCCTCAATGGGTTTATTGTTGACCGCCAGGACCCGGAGGGAATTTTCTAATGGGATTAACGGGATCCCTAGAGTGATGGCTAAGGATCTATCCAGGAAATTGCCAGCCGCTCCACTATCGATGAAGGCGGAGGCAATAGTCCGGGACGGACCCCAAGAGAGTGTAACAGGTAAGAGTACACGATTGTCTGGAGGGAACGATACCTGATCGCCTAGAAGAGGTCCCTCTGCAAGATCTAGGCGTTGAAGTTTCCCGCCACCGGAGCCTTGTTTGGGCAGGTCTTGGCAAAATGACCCGGATTACCACAATAGAGGCAGAGGCCTTGGGATCTGCGCCGAACCTTCTCCGCCTGAGAGAGGTGGGTAACGCCAAGCTGCATCGGTTCCTCATGCGACCCGGAAGGAGAGGAAACGGCTGCCCCCTTAAAGCTTGACTCTTGACGCGAGGACCCCCAAGGTTGGTCCTTGCCTCTTTCCTGGCGCCTTTCTCGAAGACGTCGATCCACCCTGATGGCCAGCTGCATATACTCATCTAGGTTTTTAGGCAAAGGATAGTTCACCAGGATGTCCTTGATGTTATCGGAGAGCCCAATTCTAAATTGGCTACATAAAGCCGGATCGTTCCACTGGGAATCTATAGCCCACCGCCGAAATTCTGCGCTATATTCTTCAGCAGAACGTTTGGCCTGTCTCAGGTTCCGCAATTTAGAATCCGCCGTCGCGGCCCGATCTGGGTCAGCATACAGTAGTTCCATGGCCGAAAAAAAAGAAGAGACCGACTGCAAGGCTTCATCAGACGGAGCTAGACCAAACGCCCAGGTCTGTGGGTCGCCCTGGAGGAGTGAAATGACTAGCCCAACGCGTTGCGCTTCGGATCCAGATGCGTGGGGTCGAAGGCGGAAGTAGAGTTCGCAAGAATTCTTAAAGTTAGAAAACTTCGCCCGATCCCCCAAAAATTTCTCGGGGAGAGGGATCTTGGGCTCGACGGTCGGAGAAGGATCCGTTGGCGCAGGCATCTGACGATTCTCTTGCGCGGCCACTCGTTGAGCCAGCTGATTAATGGCAGTGGCCATAGCTTGAACCTGTTGGATCAATTCTTCCATCTAGAAGATATTCTTCTTTATGTGGCCCGTTATAATGTCAGGTCCCGGAGACACCCACCTTCCAATAAACCAGCAACCCCCAATCTCCGCTGCTTTCTTCACCTATAGTAAGCCCCCGTTTGCCGGGACGCTAGACACGCCTCACCGGACACGGTTGCCCCCAGGTCTTATTAGCACAAAGGATGCTGATTTATGCAGGGGAAGGTAGATGAATCCAAGGACAAGACTGAGTAGCGAAAACGGACAGGGGTCATACACGGGTGGTCAATCCGAGGTGGCACGGTACAGAAGGGTTAGACGGAAGAATGGTCAGGGGCAAGCCAAGGGTCACAACGGGAGGTCAGAAGTTCGCGGTACAAAGGAGCAGGCAGAATCGTAGTCAAAGGGCAAGCAAGGTCGGTCCAGGCGGCAATCAGGGATGGTCAAAAACGAGGCAAAATCACAATGAGAAGAGCAATCCAAATCACACCCAGTAGCACGCTATAACGGGCAAGGACTGACCGCAGGGTGAAAACCTTTAAATGATGGGGGCTAACAGGATTGGCTGGAAGGGGAATGTGATGATTGGGTGCTACAGGAACTTTGGGCTGATTGCCCAGTAAAATCAGGGGGCGTGCCCAGTACTTTGGGCTAATGGATTTCTCAGGAAGAGGGCTCATTGGCCCATGCAAGCAAAGGGCTCATTGGCCCATGTAGATTACCTCCGGCGGGCGCGCTGTGTGTAACGCCGCCGGAGGGCATATGAATGTGACAGGCGCGCACGTGCGCGCGTACGGGGCCACGCGCCGGGAGCGCGCCGCACAGAGAGCGGCGCGCCCGCTCCCGGCGCGGCTAGGACGGAAGCCGCCTGAGCGGCTGCTCGTGACAGCCGAGCGGCGGGCGGGCAGGAGCGACGCCGGCCCGCCGCCGGCTGCGAAGGATCGGAGACAGCGGGGGAACGAGGATCAGGTGAGGGGATCGTGACACTGCTCAGTCCTTTTGGAATCCCTCTGCCTTTCGTTCCTTTCGAGGAGGAAGAGGCTCTTCATTTTCAGGTGGCCGCAGAGATACCTGGGGCAGAGGTAGGTCCCACAGCTGATCCAATCCCGCCCGGCGACTTCATAACCACGGTGGACATCAAGGATGCTTATCTGCACATCCCAATTTTCCAGGGGTATCAGAAGTTCCTGAGGTTTTCTCTGGAGGATCAGCATTACCAGTTTGTGGCACTGCCATTCGGGATATCCTCAGCCCCCCGTGTCTTCATCAAGGTGCTGGCGGGCATCATGGCTATCCTGAGGAACCAAGGCATTCGTGTGCTGCCCTATCTGGACGACTTGCTGATTGCGGCCCAGTCCCTTCAGCAGGCCGAGAGCGATACTCGGATGGTGGTGTCAACCCTGGAGGCCTTCGGCTGGGTAATCAATTACCCCAAGTTCTTTTGTCACTCCCTCAACAGTGAGATCCTTCCTGGGAATGACGATAGACACCACTCAGGTCAAGGTTTTTCTGCCACAGCAGAAGGTTTTGGGTCTCCAGATGCAGGTGCAAGCCTTGCTCTCTTGTCAGCAGCTGTCACTACGGCTGGGGATGAGATTGGTGGGCCTAATGGTGTCCTGCTTCAAGGCAGTGCCTTTCTCTCAATTTCACATGAGGCCTCTTCAATTGAACCTACTGACCGGCTAGAATCGGACTCAGGAGTCCCTGGAACACAGCTTTTCGTTGTCTCCCCTGGCCAGGCAGTCCCTCTTGTGGTGGTTGGACTCTCGGAACTTGCTGGCAGGCAAGTCCTTCCAGTCTGACAGGTTGGGTAGGTGTTTAGCAGACTCCAGGGTCAGTGGGGCCCGCAGGAGAACCGCTTACCCATAAATCTCTTGGAGCTGAGAGCGATCCAGTTGGTGCTTCTTCGCTTGACTTCCCACTCAAGGGGTCGTGCGATCCAGGTTCGCTCGGACAATCAGATGGCTGTCGCCTACATCAGTGGTTCCCAACCCTGTCCTCAAGGCACACCAACATGTCATGTTTTTTGGATCTCCAAATAGCCAGCTCTATTGCTCTGCAGCTGCACTAATTACTCCACCTGTGCATCTTTGTGGAGATCTGCAAAACCTGGCCTGTTGGTGTGCCTTGAGGACAGGGTTGGGAACCACTGGCCTACATCAATCATCAGGGCGGGACTCAAGAGAGCCCTCAAGGAGGTGACCCAGATTCTGACTTGGGCAGAGGAGAATGTTCCCTGCATCTCGACGGTCTACATTCCCGGGGTAGAAAACCTGGAGGCAGACTCCCTGAGCAGGAGCGCCTCACGCCCGACTCAGCAGCAAGACTTTTCACGCTCTGTGTCTCCCCTGGGGTCAGCCGGACGTGGACATGTTTGTGTCCAGACACAATCACAAGCTTCAAAGGTTTGTCTCCCTCTCAAGAGATCCTCTGGCCATTGCCACAGACGCTCTGGCGATTCCTTGGACGGAGTTCAGGTTTCTGTATGTGCTGCGCAAGATAGCCCAGGAAGAGGTACCAACTATCCTGGTAGCTTCTCGCTGGCCAAGAAGGAGTTGGTTTGCGGACATAGTTCAGATGTCAGTAGATCGCTACATCAAGCCCGACGACCCAGAGCTTCTCACACAGGGGTCGCTGCGGCACCCCAATTTACGGACGCTAGCTTTTACGGCCTGGCTATTGAAACCTCGATCCTGACGGAAAAGGGGCTGTCAGCCACGGTTGTGCATACCATGATTCAGGCACGGAAGAAGTCTTCTTCCATGATACACTACAGAGTTTGGCTTATATAGCTTGGTGCGAGTCCAAGAGTCTCCCTTGCCGCACATTTTCTATTTCTAGGATTCTGGAGTTTTTGCAACACGGCTTAGACTTGGTTCTCCAGCTGGGTCAGGTCTCGGCCTTAGCCATCTTTTTCCAGAGATCCATTGCCAACCATAGGTTGATCAAGACCTTTTTCCAGGGAGTCACCCATGTCCGGCCACCACGTAAGTCAGTATTACCGGTGTGGGACTTGAATTTAGTACTTTCTGCTCTTCAGGCCATTGTGTGATGCTGCATTGTCTATTTTGACTCTCAAAGTGGTCTTTTTGGTAGCAATCACCTCGGTGCGTTATGTATCAGAGCTGGCCTTGCTTTGTATGAAACCTCCCTATTTTGAGAGGCATAGGTGTAAGGTGGTTTTTCGCTTTAAACCTTTTTTTGCCTAAGGTTGTTTGTCCCTTTCACCTTAATGAGGAAGTCGTCTTACTTCCCTTGTGTCCAGCACAGCAAGAACGGACCCTCCATGCCTTGGATGTGGCCAGGGCCATAAAGTATTACCTGGCTGCAACTGAATCCCTCAGGAACTCGGATTTGCTCTTTGTCCTAACAGAAGGCTCTAGGAAAGGTTTGCCACCAGCCAAGTCCACTCTCAGTAAGTGGATCAGACAGGCGGTGATACAGGCATATTTTGCCAAGGGGAAGGAACCCCCTTTTCGGATCACAGCTCATTCTACCAGAGCTATTGGTGCCTCTTGGGCTTTTCAGCAGCAGGCATTGGTTGAACAAGTTGTAAGGCCGTCACTTGGTCTTCAGTTCATACTTTTACAAAGTTTTACAAGGTGGATGTCAGGGCCTCAGCTGATGCTGTTTTTGGCTGAAAGGTGCTTCAGGCGGTAGTGAAATGAACTACATTGTTTTTGGATACATCCAGTCCAGGTCGTCCCACACCGCCCTTGTTTTCACTGTTTCCTGTTGCCTGTTATGGTGATCCCCATTTTTCATTCATTCGACGTTGTTTTCATAAATCTTGTTAGAGAGAGTACAAGCTGAAGCTATGGTAACATGGTTTTCTTGGGCCTCCCGGCCTGTCCTCTTTTTTTGTCTACTGCTTTTTAACCACTGGAGAATGATAGAGGGACACCTTCTTTTATAGGAGGCCGGGAGGAGCTGCATCTTTGATCTTGCAGTCGAGCGCCCCCTGGGGGCGAATACCCACATGTCATCACTTGGGATGACCTGGACTGGATGTATCCAAAAACAATTCTACAGGTGAGTTTCTCAGAATTGTATTTTTGAAGCCCCATGCTATGATACCTCCCCAGCGAAGAAGCATGCTGGCTCCTCTCTGTCTGAGAAGGTGTTAGGAGAGAAGCAGAGGGGGGGGGTGCATTGATACTCAAACTGCCTTTTCTGAGTGTCAGAACCTCGTGCCCATATATGTACTTCCTTTTCCTGCTAGCCTTGTAAAGGTGACATGTGCTACGTACAGAGAATCTTAAAGGGCGATGCCGGGCATCAGTGATAACATGAAATGTTATATTTTCTCTGTTCCTCACACTAGGTGTTTGCTTTGAGTTCTACATCTACTCTTCTATCTGCTAAGGCCTGGGATTGTCATTTTCATTGGTGGTACATGAACAGAAAGGCAGGGTACCAGATTTCGCCTTTCCACCTTTATCTTTATGCAGTCTAGGCAAAATACCTTCTTCCAGGGGATAATCTGCCCCTACTGGCCCTTGTCCGTCAGCTGGGTGCTGAGTGAAGGCTGTCTGCCTTTGTCTTATAGGTACTTCAGACATTTAAAAGGATCCCCAGATCTGAAATCTGTTTTTGGCTGGACAGTCTTGACACAGCATCTTATGTCTCATTCGTACTCCATCTATTTAATTTTCCTAACTGCTCAGACAGCAGTCTGTGCCTTCCCCAGCCATTTTGACCCAAGAGCCACTTGGGCCTCGTCTTTGCAAAGAGTCTGACTGTTTGTTTCCAGATATCTTAGGGTTGTAAGTTGTAAAAGCTACTCTACACAGCCCAACTTGATATTTTTCAAGTGGAATCAGCTAATACAGGAATAAAGGGTAGACCCCCTCCTCCCGAGGCAGTCTTGCTGACCAGGATGCCCAGAGGCAAATAACTGGCCAGCCCCTAGCAAATAGAAGTAAAAACAGCCCCCTTCTTTGTTTACCCATTCAATGAAATGGGATAATAATCTATGGGCTTTCATCTTCTTTCTTTTTTGCTGTCTTCCCCTAGCTCTGGCTTGTTTATTAATGAAATTAACGAAAAATTAACGAAAAAAATATGATAAAAATTGTTTCATTGTGAAATGGGTTGCATTTCAAAGCCGCATTTAGAAAAACACTTAAAACTTAAAAAATACAACCCCCAGCCTTGTGAACTAGTATAGGGGTCCCCATGGATCCCTTACCAGTTCACAAAGGGTTAAATGTAAAAAAAACACACAGGTAGAGCCCTCTCCCCACCTCCAACCTCTCTCCTCTGAGCACCCTGCAAGACTGATCGTCTCGGATGAGTGTGAGAGAAGCAGGCTGCCGAGTGACATCATAGTGACTAGGGGCTAGCAGCCGCAAACCAGGAAGTGAGGGAGAGGGTGATTTCTCGTCCCTCTCCTCACCACGGAAGAGCCCAGGGGGAGGCCCCCCCCGGTGAAGAGGAGACCCCACAGGAGGGATCGCGGCCGCAGGTGAGTAAATGTCATAGCTGGCACTAAAGGGTTAAAGCTAATCCTTGGCATTGCACCCTTAGAGTTTCTAAGGGCCTTGGATGGTACAGAGGCATAAAGAAATGATTTGCATAGCTCCGCCTGCTGCAAGGATAGATGGGTAATGCTATCTGTCCTTGTATTGGGTACTGTGCAAGTACTTTCTGTTTTAGGAAATCTCCTCTCTTCCTTTATCTAAGTAGAGGGTTTTTTGGTCTCTTTCGCACCCCTATATTAAGCCTAACAGGGGTCTCTCCACATACTGGCTTGTGGTTCTGTTTTGGTTCTCACCAAGTCTCACTCCCCATACAGCCACCCTAGTGTTGATGAGAGCCTAAAGCTTGAAATACATGTCCACAAGTTGGATGTGTCTGGCTGTGTAAATTTAAAGCTAATCCTTGGCATTGCACCCTTTTTGCGTTTCTAAGGGCCTTGGATGGCACAGAGACATAAAGAGATGATTTGCATAGTTCCGCTTGAGTTTCATTTCAAATGCAGACCTCCATGGGATATTACATTTATGATTTAAAGTAATAATTTTTTTGTTTTATTGTTTTCAAACACATTCCACTGTGTAATGAATAAAGATTTGCTACTGGAATATTTCATTTATTAAGATCTAGGATATGGTATTTTAGTGTTCCTTTTGAGCAGTGTATGTCAGTGAATTGAATAAGGTTTTAGAAGGAAGTGTTTTTAAGAACGATTAATTACAAATTTGTTCTAAGTTCTATTTTCTGTCTGCCCTAAATGCTTAATCTTTAGATTTTCAAGAGGAAATGGGAAAGTCATTGGCAATTACAAAATGCCAAATTGAACACTGAAAAGCATTTAACATAAAACAAAACTACATCCAGATGTTTTTCTTGTCTTGAGGTACATATTCGTTTTTTGCTTTATCATTAGACCACAATGTCATGTTTAGTAAATGTTTATTAGCATTATGACGGTCTTTAATATTTAAATAATTAGGAAGTCTCTATTTTTCCATGACTTTTCTGGTGCGAATGGATGACTCATTATGCTTCATAGCTGATCTACAATTGTATTCCCACATCTGAGAAGCCAGTATGTTTGACCTCATGCAACATTTAAGGTCGGTGAAATAAGGTGGCTCATGCAGTACATGAGGCTAATTACAGGATAAAAGTAATGCTTTATGGACATGGTTTTCCAACATAATTATAGGTTGGGGATGCAGTATCAGCCTGTACCACGTTTGCCAGCTAGGTCCTATTCTGTAGAGCTATATCAAGGATTGCCTGGGAAATTAAGTCATTAAGAGATTAAAGCATACATGATGTGTACTGCCCACAGTTTTGTAATTATTAGGACTGTGCAGTTTTCAATGTGTGTGGTTTTCTTGCCTTGATCTGTACAACATTACAGTCTCTTTGTCATGAATAAATAGTATGTGTGTGTCCTGAAAAACCAGGGAGCTGACTGTGGTCCCCAACTATCTACAAGGTCTGTACCTGCTTTCAGTTACAAAGGAAGTAAACCCCCAGGCTGATTCAAGAGAGGGGTGTACTACGTGAACAATTATGGTGTTTATGTCAGCGGGGGTCAGTGTGGCCATAAAGTAGCTGGTCAAGCTGGGAATGCTGACAGCTGAAGACAAGGAGGACTGCATGTAATTAACGCTTTAAAGGGTTAGGTGAGTATTACCCAATACCTTTAGTATTAGATGCAGGGGCGTAGCTAGGGGGGGGGGGCACTTGCCCCGGGTGCAGCAGGTCAGGGGGATGCCAAAGGGGGGGCTGAAAACAGGTATGAGTGCCATTTCGAATCTTTGCCCTGGGTGCCAGAACGCCTAGCTACTCCTCTGATTAGATGTATGTCTATAATCATGTTCATTCCCCTGATCTAAGGTACATTCCTGTGACTTGATTTTCACCCACATGATTTGTGCTCCTATATCTGCATCTCTATCTGCTGCAATTCTTTGCCCAGATCACCAACTCCCTGCATTCTACACCTATGCCCCAGAATCCATTATCCTTAGTTGCATTGCTGTGTTTTGCATACCTGTTCCCAAACTGTGTTCCTACTGTCTCTGCCTTCTGGTCTGTACTTTGAATATCTGTTCCTCAACTGTATATTTCTATCACAATCATGCTCATTGCTCATTAAAGTGGACCAAAACCCACAGCAATCAGCCCGGGAATGTATAAGATTTCCGAGCCGATCAACTCCCTCCCCCTGGGGCATCCAAAATCACGATGTCCTGCTGTGTGAAACCCCCCAGGTCGCCCATACACTTACCTTCTTTCCCAGTCCAACGGCGCATGTGCAAGCCACAGCCGTGGCCGCATCCCCACTATCCCCCTTGCAGGGCCTGTGCCCGCGCCAGGCATTTGTGAATGGTCGGCGCAGGAACGCTCCATTAGACGGTAACGGGGAATGTGGCTGTCAGCGTGCTCTGGGCAGCTCGTCTTAGACAAAGGCTTAGATGACGTGACATTAGCAGATCAGAGCTCGTTGATTGGACGCGCGTCCGTGCATGCCGAGTAAAGGTGAGTCAGCCACCTGGGGGGTTTCACACACCGATTGGGGTGTCCCGGGGTCAAGGACCAAAACCCAGGATAATCAAAATCCTGGGTTTTGGTCCACTCTAACCCTTTAACTGCCATCCTACATAGATATTTTGTCACTCTTGCCAGGCTATTTTTAACCATTTTTCACTTTATAGGGTCTTTATAGTCAGTGAGCAAAAACGTTCAGACGGAGTGCAAACGATTCCGCATGCGTCTATGTGCATGATTCATGGCTGTATGCTCACCCAGGTGCATGTGCATAACGCATCATATGGCAAGCGCACAGGAGCAGTGCAATTTGTACCTTCCACAAGGTAAATCTACTTTTTTGAAGAGCAAATGGCCCTGCCCCATGTGCATTTGGCCATAGTGACTTGATCTCTCCTGCTTCTGTGTTTTTTGAGAAGATCTATTCGCCATTTCAGAGGGTATGCTCTGAACCTGTGTTCTCCATTTTTTTGGGGGCGATATTCTGATTTCAGTTAACCCTTAATGTTTTGTTGCCAATCATTTTGTGCCAGATGTTCTCTTGTTTGGTTGCATATTAATGTTTAATAATTTAATTGTAATTTTTGTTTTTGCTAAACTTTGGGGCACAATATCCACATTTTTGTGTTTGTGTTTTTTTTAAACTTCTTATCATTTTTTTTTGTAGGAACCCAAACCAAAAAAAAGGTTTCAATCTCTAAAGAGAACTTGCGGTTGACACTTTCATTTTTCATAAAAAATTAAACAGTTAAAATAAAACGGTGTGGGATCCTCCCTCTCCAGCAAAACTAGCCAGGAAACCAGCTATGCGGACGAGCGGTCAGCCCTTGGCCCTAAAGACTACTAGCCTGCATAGTCAATTAGGGCTCTTCTGTACTGCCCTGGCCTTTGGGAAAGCAGGTAATGGAGCGGGGGTTTCGGCAAGTCATTTGCCAGCCCCTCCTGACCTGTGAACTGGTACAGGGGTCTCAAGGACCCGTTACCAGTTCACAAATGGTTAAGTGTAAAAATACACACACACACACACACACACTTGATAAATTCCTATAATTATTTTTGTTCTTACTATTTACCTTCTTCCATTAGTGATCTCCGTTCTGACAGCCGGTGAGCGGTGGAAGCCAGGAGTGGCGCAAAAGATTGGTGTCCTCATTTCTAGCTTCCACCACTCAATCCGGCTTTGGCTCTGACTCCCACTGCAGGGAAAGGGGCCTGTTACATCGCAGTGTGAGCTGACGTCAGCACACCCACTGGAATAAAAGACCCCTCCCGGTGGGAGGGAGCTGTCAGAAGCAGCACGTGGGGGCAAAGAATCCTTGTTTCGGCGGAGGAGAAGACCCCTGGCACTGGATCCTGGATGAAGGTAAATTTTCCATTTTTTTTGGTTGAGTCCCCATGTCTAGCAGTTAATGGACAAACAACCACATAAATTTCATGTGCTTGGTGTTGAGTGCAACGTAAGTCTAGCCAAAGCTGGCCCTCACCACCACCTTCTCCCTGCCCTATTCTGAGCCATAAAAAAGGAGCAGCGATCCTTTCATATTGGCTGCCCTCATCATGACTGACAGCTTGTCAGTTAATCAATGTGGCAGCGAGCAGTGGTGGACAGGTAAGCTTTGTTTTTTTCTTTTTGTTAGCCAAATAAGGTCCTGCCTTGGTGGTAGTCTGCTGTATATACTAGGGACTTAATATACCACAAAAATAGCAGTATTTATTTTCTTCCCAGGGAGCGCTTTTACCCAGCCCTAGCGTCTATGGGGATGCTAGGGCTGGGAGCTAAGCATTCTGGTCTACTTTAAAATAACTAGTCATAAAAAAGGGCTTGTTGATTTTTTGTGTGTGCACTTATAGGGGACCTCAGGTCAAAAAGTTGAGTCATTTGCTTCCCAAAAGCCCCTCTTTGACGATTAGTGATGTGTGCTGTTTAAGGGCTTAACCTCATGCAGAGAGAGTGGTCATCTTTGATTACACCTGAGAGTCCTGCTTACACATGCACAGGGGATGGGGAGAGCATTTGCTAACACACAGACACACTGCAGTCGAGCATCCCTATGATGAGTCCAACAAGCCAGAGAGAGATTTTATATGTTTCCACACAGAAAGTTAGGGGATAAAATCCTTCTCTAGCTGGCTGCATTGATGTAAAGATCAGCATGGCTGCAGGGTCTGCGAGAGATTTGCATCAGAATGTCAGGTCATTAGAGAAACAGGTATAACCTGGATGTGTTTGGAGGAGCCTATCATCAAGACAAAAAAATTCCAAATTAATCTGCATGTATATACTTGAAGAACGATCAGCAGTGCAGTGAGCATCTGTAGGGTGAGTGTGTGTGTCTGTGTAGGAAATACAGTACATTTTTATTTAGGAACATTTGAAATGCTGAAATGCCACATTGACAATTTGTAGCATGCATTTAGTGGGATATCAGTCAGTAAGGTCATTTAGAAATTTGCATGTGTGTGCTTGTTAATTTTTCCTGCCTAAAGCACATACTGGCATCAATAGGAGACCATGAGGCCCATGCCAATAGGCACAATGACACTGCCCAGGAGTTGCAGGGGTATCAGTAAGTCACCCCCCAACCCTTTGACGAACACATTTTACTATACTCACTTCTGCGCACTCTCTGTGCTCAACTGCTTCTGTCACACCTGCAGTACTGGTCAACTGGCCTCTACTATTGCCATTTGATTTGAGGGAGGTCAAAGGTCCCCCACATTCTACCATGGCATCCAACTGTAGGGAGTTTTAAATACCCCAGAAGCATGGCCACTGGTGACTCTCTTCTATGAAACACTGCATCAGTGTGGATTGTAGGGACATGGAGGTGAAGCATGGTCACTTTGACTTTAGTTACTGCTGACAGGACAGAAACCCTCGGAGGAGCCACTGGACACAGTCCAACACTGGAGAAGACATTGGTGGGGAGTATATAACACTGTGTGGAGATTAAAGTTATATATAACTCTTTGTGAACTGGTTAGCCACCCCCCCCCCCCCCCCCAGGGCACTTGATTACCAGCTCCTATGCCTGTTAAAAAAATGAAAAAAGGGTCCTTTTATCCGATGCATTGCCAAAAGCCTTACAAAACAGGCTCAGCACTGTAAAACCAGCACACAGACATCACTTGCTTGTTAAAAGAAATACCCTGCTTAGCACACCTGTAAACAAAGTGAGTTTTGTGCACATGAGTTTGTGCAATTTTTGCAGCCTTTTATTGCATCGAGACCTTAATGATAGAATGAGGGTGCACAACCTGAAACTAAGAGGCCGATTCATTAATAGCGCCAGGTAGCGACAGATGAGCGACAGTAGCGGAATTTTCAGAGCGCCCGCTAGTAGTCGCTGTGCTTGGCCGTTGTTCTGTAGTTGATAGCGACTCAGTCGGTTTTCTGTAATATTGAATATTGGGTGAGGAGTCGCTATTTGACAGGTTCTGCGCTGTATGGGAGCGCATGACAGCGAATGGCCATAGTGAACGGCTCCCAGCATATTCATTAACAAAGGTAGCGAGAGGTCATACCTGTCGCTGTTCAAGGTCGCTCGCTGGCGCTGTGGGGTGAGGCTGGAATAATGATGAATGATTCGCTATCTGGCGCTCTGTCAGTCGCTAAGCAGGATCGGCTTGATAAATGTGTGATTGCGGAGGGGAGCCAGCGTTCTCGTGGCGGTGACCGTCATTACCGTTCGCTCACCATTCGCTACCTGGCGCTATCCCTTGTTAAATAAGGGCCTAACTGAGGGGGCGATTAAAGCAATGTCAGAAAATATTTTATTGAAAGAGTAATAAATGCTTGGAACAAACTTTTGGCACAGATAGTTGGAAATCAACAGTAAGGACATTTTAACATGCCAGGGATAAGTATACATACATAGGAATACATCTATTCTAAGATAAAAGAGACCATACACACATATAAGCAAACTAGATAGACTATTTTGATCCCCTTCTGTCTTCGGCTTCTATATTTCTAAAAAGAGAGCCCAAGCACCTTTGAAGCCTTGATATTCTAGACAGGAAACAAGCATCCAGTAAACCTGTGAATCATATACTAACCAGATGCTGGGTCCTCACCAGGTTGTTTTCCTTTAGATGCTTGCATATGTGACCCTGGGTGTCTACATGATGTCTGCTTCTGTGTAGACGTCACAGTCTATATATGACTTCAGACATCTTCTCTGAATGCTACAACAGACAGAGCACACAGACTATTTACTAATGATTCAGCCATTTCCTTCTACATCATTACCCAGCTATTCCGAGTCATCTGTAAAAGAGTTAAACAAGTGAGGCCGTGAGTCATTCAGTCAGCTGTCTGCTGCCTCTGCCACACTTTCTTTCCCAACCTTTGCCCTTGCTGTGCAGAATGGCATGTTTCCCTTCTGAGGTTTATATCCAAATAGGGGGTGAAGTCAGACATTAATAGCTGAGGAAACTTGTTTCTATTTGAATCAAATGAACATTCATGTCTGATCCAGGCACAAACAATCAAAGTCAAGCTCTACATCAGAATCATTGTATGACAAGGCTGCATTCTTTTTTTTGCATGGGAATTTCAAATGTTTAGGACAAGCTGTTGAATATAAACATGAATCATAAAGTCAGATGACAGTTTCCCTAACATATTCACGTGATCCATCGCTACTTCCAAAACTGTCCATATATATGCCCAGTTGAGAGGACTTAAAGTGATACTGCAGGCAAAGGTAATTGCTTCGGACTATACCTGGCACTGTCCTAAACTGTTTTCCGTTTTTAATTTGAAGCTGAATGCCAGAGATATTGGGGTTTACAGGTTCAGCCAATGACATTCTATCTTTCATCCTGTCCCCCAATCAGCTGAGCAGAGCGGGACAGGATAGCTTTCTTCTTCAATTTAAAACAGTTTAGAACAGTGCCAAATGTAGCCCGACGCAATTGTCTAACAATTACCTTTGCCTGCAGTAGCACTTTAAGCTGGGATGCATGCAAGAACTAAGTCTGGGAGCCTCACACACGCACTGCTAGCTATGACCAGGTTCCTATGCTTAATATAAAATAGTATGCAAGAGTATGAACAGTTCCACCCTTTATTAAATTAATCATGGCAGAGTAAAAAATAGCCCTCTCCCCAAAACCTTAAAACGTATCAGGAGAGCCTTAACCCCCCTGGCGTTATGATAGAGGCAAATGTAATGGTAACGAAAGCGTTACCATTACATTTGTCTCTGAGGCACGGCTCCGCCCCCATGAGCCTCTGCGGCTCACAGAGACGGAACCCGGAAGTGCGACGGACGCCGCAGCCGCGGCTCTCACCTGCGATCGCAGCGGGGACATCGCTGGATCGCAGGGAGAAGGTAAGGAGACTGCGCCGCCCTGCTCCTCGATCCCGAGCGTGACTCGGGGTTACCGCTACTTACAGCGCAAATTAACCCCGAGTCACGCTTGGGATCACCGCTAAGGAGGTTAAAGAACTTAATTTGTACAGTCTGGAGGAAAGAAGGGAGAGGGGGAACATGATTGAGACCTTTAAATATGTAGGATATAAGGATTGAATAAGGTTCAGGAGGGAAGTGTTTTTAAGAAGAAGCTTAATGATAGAACAAGGGGGCACAACCTGAAGCTAGTCGGGGGGAAGATCAGGAGCAATGTTAGAAAATATTATTTTACAGAAAGAGTAGAAGATGCTTGGAACAAACTTTCAGCAGAGGCAGTTGAAAAATCAACAGTCACTGAATTTAAACATGCCTGGGATAAGCACACATCTATCCTAAGATAAAGAGTACATACAGTTACATAAGGGCAGACTAGATGGACCATATGGTCTTCTTCTGCCGTCAACCTTCTATGTTTCTATGAACAGAATGAGAATTTACCTTATCTCCTTGAAAGCCTGTGGACTGCCCCTGCATCAATAGCAACGTTTTAGCATTCCTAAACCCCCCCCCCCCCATCCCGGTCTAAACCACTCAACCATGAGGTGCCCTCTGTACAAAAAAAGAAAAAACCTTAATCATGGCAGGATAGAAGTAGACCTTCCCTTCTTCTCACTTCTCAACCATGAGTGCCACCACCTCTCTGTGCCAAAACCCCCAACCATGACATGGTGCTACCAGGACTTCTCTCCCCCAACAATCACAGGATGCTAGCAGACCCTCTCTGTACCAAAACCCCTCAATCAGAGCAAAGTACTAATGGGCTGATCCCAGATTTCTTTAATCATAGCATTATAAATGAACACCCCTTCCTTTAAACATAATGTAAATGCAAAGTACAGACCATATTAATATCAAATGCATAGCAGTGTGTTTGTGGTCTGGCTCTCCCCACAAACTCCCTTAACCCTGGCAGATGTAACAAACAGTCTCCCACACTGCCAACTTATAATATTTGTAGACTATATGCTGACCTGTCCTCCCCTTAAAGGGCCAGTCCAGTCAGAATGCCCGTTTGCCAGTCCTCCCCCGCCCTGTCACCCTCCTGTAGCGCTAAAGCAGGGCGGGGGGGTTAAAAAAAAAAAACACTTACCTCGTCCGCAATCCAGTGCCGATTATCTGGTTTTTGCAGCGCTGGACGCTCTTGCTTTGGCCTTCCTGCTGCTGGACCTGCCTGCACCTGAACTTGCCAAACATAGTTTACTTCTGCCTTCACCAGCATAGGTATATCTGGCCCTGGCACATTTTGATGTGATTCTATAAACAGTTAAGTAGCATATTAGCAATGCATCTAACTGCCCAGGACAGAATGGATATAGGGAATGATAGGTTCAGTGTCTCAGTATCAGAACAGAAAACCATCAAAAAGGTAAAACCCATAATTTATATTTTACAAGGATATATTTATCCATGCCAGTGTGGGATATTAAAGGATAGTGGCAACCAGTCTTTAGAGAACCCACAATACTTAGTATGATGTTTGAAGCCAATAGCTTGGAGAAATGTCAATTGTAATCGTTTGAACTGGCCTTGAATTCTAGCACAATTCCTCAAACACTTTGAGGTCATTTTGAGCTTGTTTTTCTTTTTTTACTTGTCTACAAGCTTTCTGGGCATGACATTTCCTGAAAAGAACTTTTTAAAAATGTGTCTACATTGTCAGTCATATCTGAGCCAAGCTGTAAAAGTATACTCAAGCTGCAAAGCTTATGAAGTTAACATAAAAGCTTTACACATTGGGTGGCACTCTTAAGCAACATAAAATAAACACTCTATTGCAAATCAGTTCTTAGCATCATATCAGCTGCTAAGGCATGGCGGAGATCAAACCTTATCCTCAAGTGCTACTATTTATTAGCATCAAAGAACATGTGTTTGTGGCCAACTCTAAAACAAGTAAAAATGTGAATGATTGCTTATTGCAATATAACATTTCCTTGTTTGGCTATCACACAGAGACATTCCAGGATCTAAACTGAAGGATGGAAACTGATAGACTGTGACCGTTATGTTAATTATTTAGAGAACTGTCAATTTTTGGAGAAGCTGAGGTTTGATTCTGCAACTTAATACAGGAGAAACAGTGAATTTTGATGTAGTACTTGGACTCTGCTCCCACACTGCTTCTATGCCAGGATAATGGTGGGTGGCTCTCATGCCTTACAACTACCAGGCACAACCCCTGTGTTGGCGCCCCAGCTGATTGGGGGGGCTGCTGGAACTGACATGCTGTTGGCAGTGTTGCCAGTGTGTGTTCTGTCCTGCAAGATTTGTCTGATTTCCTCTCTGCAGCCCTTTTTATGACCTTAACCACTTGTCTGATCACACATAATTACTGTAACAGTCATTTTGGCAAAACTAATCATGGCTACTGTTTGGGCCATGAGATGTATTTGTGTTTGGTCCTAGAAAGTAATAATAGACAAATCAGGTAAATGCTAAGGTTTCCAGTTAGGCATTGTTACTCTTGCTTATATTTACAGAACCAAAAATACCGCATCTTGTTTTCAGGATTTTGACTTTTGAAATTTTGTATACCAGGTGTCAATGTTCTTACATGTTATAGAACCTGTGTTGGAAGATCTAACTTACCATATCCTATTTTGGCAAATGAATTTGACCACAAATGGCAGCAAAATCAAGAACATCAACGTTACCCATGAGCTTACCTGGAGATGAGACTGAAACACTTCATGTTGAAGAACCTGTCTGACAGGGTACTTACCCAGCCAGAGATGGAAGTTCTGGTCAAGGGATTGAACTATGTAATTGTACCCAAAACCCAGTAATGGAAATTATGTCACTCACTGAAGCTTTGATTCATAACAACAAAGTACCATGGAATGGGTACAAACACCTTGTAAGGTTTCAGCAGCACAAGTTAGTGCCAATCCATTTCCATCCATTCTGATTACACAAGAAAGGAAAGCTTTAACTTCCCTCAAAACAGACCCACATATTACCATCTTGCATGCTGATAAAAATGCAGGGTTGTTCCTAAAACATCTGACTTACCATGCTGAGATGGCCACATTGATTAGAGATAAAAACACATATAAAGCTCCAAGAAGGGACTTATGCCCTTATTCATCAAGCGATAGCGCCAGGTAGTGTCTGACGAGCGCCAGGTCCCGCCAGCTAACCGCGGCTACCGACTCAAGTACGCCCGGCGTCGGCCACAATGACGCATTTATCAAGCTAAATGAGGCTAGCGCCGGCGAGAGCGACAGCTACCGCGGGATTCATCATGTAGCCGACTGCAACGAACAGCGCCGCTGCTAATCCCATCACAGCGCCAGGTATGACCTGTCGCTTCCTGGCGATGTCCAATGCATTTCAATGGAGCAATCTTTAAATAATCATAATTAATTGCTATTAATGTTTTTTTTTTTTTTTTTATGTCAAAAATTCTGTGACCACTTCTGCAATGTTAGGATTTTTTTTTTAAGGTAAAAAAAAAAAAAAATGATTTTGTGCAGAATTGATATTACAGGTCTGATATTAATGTATTCATATTACAAAATGTTTATAAAAACTTGTATAATTTTACAATCAAAAAATATGGTTGTTTGGGGGTTAAAAACTATTTTAAATCCATCGCCGCCAGCGCTCTGGGGTTTAAACAAGGAATTCACAGCGCTAAAAAATTCGTAGTGTGATTTGTTAATGAATCTGCAGCAAGCCGTTCGCTCTGGCCATTCGCTGTCAGGCGCACCCATACAACGCTGAACCTGTGAAACAGCGACCCCTAAGCCCGTATTCAACATTACCGCACACCGACTGAGTCGCGGTCAACAAGCAAACCCCGGCCAAGCACAGCGAATACTAGCTGGCGCTGTGAAAATCACGCTACTGGCGCTATTAATGAATCGGCCTTTTAATCAATAGTTACAAGAAGAAGGTGATAGACTTTTTACAACAGCTGCAAAAGACAAAGTTATAGACAAGCTATGTATATACTTTAGACTTTACCCTAATGAAGCCCCTTCTTATATATATGGAATTTCTAAGATAGATTTGGACACAGATCAGGCTGATTGTCAGCAGCAACAATTCTGTTACCTATAGTGTGGCAAAATACCTAGCCAAAATTCTGACCCCCTTGGTTTGCAATTTCATAATGTACAACATCACAAGATTTAGCAAACAAAGTCTATAGATTAACACTGGGCACAGAAAAAACACATGTCCTATGATGTAGCATCTTTTTTCAAATCTATACCCACCTAAGAGGAGGTTCAAAAAGTGATGAAGATGATAAAAATATGAAAGCAACTATGGCCCATTGGTTAAGGGAGCGAACTTGTGACTGTAGTGTTGCAAGTTCTTTTCCCAGGTGTGTCCTGACTTAAAGTGCTCTTGAGGCTCTTGATCAAAGCACCTAACCCCCAACTGCTTCACGGGCGCTGTTGATGCAGCAGACCACCACTCCAGGCACTTGTGCAGTCACCATTCACTGGTGGGTTTGCGTTTGCTCTCACTGCACGAATGAGTTAAATGCCAAGGACACATCCGTACACATCCGTATATTTGTGCAGAAAGCAAATAAACACATCAAAATATCATATAATTGTTAAACTTGGCAGCAGAATGGAGCTTAACTCAAATCAAGGTTGTTCCTTGCTGGACCTTTATCTAAATCCTGGCTACTTCAACTTCACTTTGGCTGTGCCATGGGATCACCAATTTCACCTATTATTGTGGCAAACGTCTATATGGAGGAAGTGAAAGGGAAGATGTAACCACCTTCAAGGTTCAGACATGGTATGTGGATGACACCTGGGTCAGGTTCAGAAACAGATATAGGCTTTTACTAAACACATCTACTCAGTAGACCACGGCATAAAGTTTGCATGAGAAGATATAGAAAAAAAACACGCTCACCTTCTTGGTCTAATAACTAGTAATCAGGGAGGATGGAAGTCTGAATATCTTCAGGAAACTTACTTACAAATTAAAGGTCTAAGATCAAACCCTTTCGTAAGAGGAATCCTGAACCAGGATGCTCTGAAATGTAAACCCCATCTAGTCCTGGGATCCAGTGGCAATTATTGCTGTTGCTGCATCATTCAGACAAAGAAGACACAGACAGGGGTTCTGAAGTATGGCCGGGGTGAGGACATGGAATGAAGTATACAGTTGGATGCCATCAGCATAGAGATGGTACTGAAAAATGAATCTACTGATTTTACAGAAAAAATGGGAAGGATCAAGGACTAAACTCTGAGGAACCCCAACAGCAAGAGAAAGAGGAGACACGGCAGAGCCAGCCACTAATACCCTGAAAGAGGATTCAAACAGAGGAACAAGGAAGAAAACCTTGTGTCTTTAGGACCAATATGTTTTTTCATGCTGAGTAGGAGATGGGGCCTACAGTGTCAAATGCAGCCAAAAGATCCCTCAGAATGAGAAGCAAGTAGTCACCATTGCATTTGACTGTCAGGAGGTCATTTGCCATGTTGGTGAGAGCAGTGTACAGTGTGGAAACCAGATTGTAAGGGGACAACTAAAGAGTCTATCACTAAACCAGACCAACAGCTTTGTGCAGTTGAAATAAAAACTCCCAAAAACTCACTTGCCCCATCTGCAAGCATGATAATGAATCAATGTCAACATTTACAGTTGCTCCTGCATCCACCCAAAGCTTAAACGTCACCTCCCTGATTTTTTTTTTGGTTGCGACCATCTTGAAGCACCCCAGAGACTTCCTTTTCCAGCTTCCCAGATGTACTGCTGCCTTGATTTAACCAATATAACCCACAGTGCACAGTGGCAGGAAAACCAGCAACACTTCCTCTTTGCAGGTTACCTACAGCTCCATAGGACACCATTTTGGTGGTAAAAGTGACCACAGAAAAAACTACAAAAAGACTAATTCATTTTTATTTTCAGCAATCTGATTTGCCCTGGGGAGGGAGGCATATGAGCACTGTTTCTTGTAAGTGTGTTGATCCAGTTTAATGTTATTGTTCTTTATTTCAACAATGTACAAAGCATTTTATTGCTTGTACCGTGCTGCATGCATTTACAGTATGTTAACTGGAGTTCTTATTTAACATTTTTGCTCTATATTAATCTGCTTTGTAAAATCATGGCATGGCCTTATTTTATTATTGCAAAAGAATAAAGAAGAGATTGATATACAGTGTCTCTTTTGTTTTCTTCCTCTTTTATGTATTTGTTTTTGCTACATGATGTGTTGTCCTTTAGGAGTTGAAAGAATTCCTGACAAAGAGGAACCTACAGTAAAACAAAGATTCTTTGCCCAGTGTTTGCTTTGGTCACAGCACCTAGTGTGTTCTCCAAACAAATGGATGCTAAGGAAGAACAGCCCTGCCGCTTCTCCTCCTCGGATCTGTGATCAGTGTTTCCTCACTCTACTCTGGGCCGGGTTTGTCAAAATATCAGTACACTAGGGAGCCCCTGATTAACATGTAGCTGGTAAAATAACTCAAGGAATGGGACGTATGGAAGTTTAGAAAGCCACTGGTAATATTTTCAAGAAATATTCTTTATTTCTCGACTCTTAGGGTTAATTGCATGGACACGGCCTCAGGGTGTGCTCGAGAAATCTCCCACACTCCAGCTGTGTGGGATGAGTCCAGCTGCTGGCCCCAATGTACACTCTTTTTTCCGATGAATGGGGAGAGGAAGGATACATTCTTTTGACCATGAGCCAAGGGGCTGTTATGAGACAATGACCTCACTGATCTGACTTTTGCCACGGATGCTGAGCTGTGACAACCGCTTTCCTCTATACATTATTGAACATAAAATACAGCAACAGATGTATATTTGTAAAACAGATAAACAGTACAGATGGACACAAGTAACAGCACTATATAAAAAGGAATACAAAGAAATTAACCTCCTAAATAAGATTGATAGAAGGGCATAATGCCTCAGCCCATGGGGTTCTAACAACGATTGAGATTGGAAAGCTAAAACATTGCAGAGACAGGTCATGAATATGGACACATTTGAATAATAAAAAATTTAATTGCCTAAATAAGATTGACAGAAGTGTTATAGTGGCTCTAAGCATGGGCCAAAAATCAAAAAGAATTTGACTGACCCTAGACACCCCATAAGCTTCTAACAATGACAATGAGTGAGTTTATAAGGCTAAGATTTTGCAGGGACAGGTCATGGATATGAACACTTAAAGAGGACCAATCAACTCAGCATTTGGACTATGCACGGTTTTGGTCCAAATTGTAAGGCCCTTCTTTGTTACCCCTAATAATAAGAAAATGCCATGAGGGACCCCTATACCAGTTCATATGTTGGTGGGAGTGGCCAGAGCTATTGTATACAGCATTCGGGAATACAGAATCCTGGATACTGGGGACTATCCAGCCGTAGGGCAAAGCCTATTGGTCTTCTGGTAAGTAATCTGCCTGGGGCAGTGGTATAAGCAGTGGCTGTGGGGTTATGGCTGGTCAAAATTGGGTGTAGGCTCTCTTTTAAGGACAACTATAGGCAAAGTTGGGAAACTTCGGTTTTAATAAGTACCTTCAAACTTTTCATTCTGTAAGAGTAAGACATTTTCATTTTGTTTCCATAGCTTTGTTTTTCCTGAAAATCTTAGCTGTCTCAAATAAGGGCCACAGTTTACATCTCTCAGCTCAACTTCCTAAGGGTTGCATAAAATATCAAAGCAGATATCAAAGAACAAAATATTTAAGGCATAATTATGGTAAATTGTTTAAATTAATAACAGCTATTTATGTGGGAAACACTTTAACTGCAAGATATTTAAAGGAGCACAGGTCAACAACACACTAAAACAGTAAAGAGCTAAGAAAACAAAATTTTTAGCTATAAGCTATAAGACCATGTTCACATCAAAGTGATGCAGTGCAATTGCATTACAATCCCTAATAACCAGGAAGCCAGTTTCATCCAGTGCTGTCATATTCCAGAAATGGAAGAGAAGCGAAATGGCTAAGGTAAGGAAGCCTGAAACCTGACCAGTAATAACCAAGGGCCTTATTCATGAAGGCATAGCGCCAGGTAGTGACTCTTTAGCGACAGGTATCGGCAAGAGAACGCCGGCTCCAGCGCGCAATTACACATTTATGAAGCCGATCCTGTTTAGCGACTGGGATAACGCCATGTAGCGTTAGATTCATCACTATCCCAGCCTCAGCGTACAGCGTGACACTTTCACAGCGCCACCTATTACCTCTCGCTACCTGCCGCTCTCCCATACATTTCAATGGAAGAGCCTGAAATTCCATTTCTCAGCCACATTTTTTTTTTTTAATAAAATCTTACAAGTGTTTAATACATTATTAATACATTATTCCTGAATTGTATGTATGTTTTTCATGTTTTTTTTTTTTTTTTTTAAAAAACCATTTTAGAGTCATAGTGACATGTTATAGTGACATATTGGATTTTTTTAGTTTTTTTTTGTTGCTAATGTTTTTTATTATATTTTATGTTTTTATAGGATTTCTGCATATAAGAATACGACTATGCCTTGAGTGCAAAAAGCAGCATAGTGTTGGAGGTGAAAGCCACAGTGTCCCGGCGCTTTAAGACGGATTTATCAGAAAGGTCTATTATACAGAAGTGGTTGGATTTCAAGCGGGACAATGAGGGCGTTTACAGGCTCTATGATGCCTACACCTCAGGTAAGTGTTACATCACTACATGCTTGTAATTAATATAATGTAGGATGAGTAAGGTATTTTTGTGTGATGTGTCCTTTTTTTCCTTTTGTTTCCTCTCCACAGATAAGCGTCCTCCCCTGGGAAAACACGGGAAGGGAGTCCTCCCCCACACAAGAGGGTCCCTCTCGTCGGTCCTATCTTGAGGACCCAGGGGAGAAAGGGGATGACACCCCAGAGGAGCGTGCTGCTGGGCTGAGGGCAGTATGGAGCCTCAGCTCCTCACAGTCGGAGTCAGCTGAGTCTCAAACCCCTTGTGGCCACTCTCAAGTGGGGAGGACGTGAGGGACTCACCCACACTCGAGGATCAGGGAGTGAGAGGGAGGAGGGTGGCTCATCGGGTTTGGGATCTGCTGGGCCTATTGTGAGGAGTAGAGGCTTCACACCTCCACCTCAGAGCCCTCCCTGGGATACCAGCAGCAGCTCATCTCCTGGTGAGTGCATTTATTATTGGTGTTTGTATGTTCCATGGTGATTCTGTACTTTCTTCAATATACCGTTCCAACTTTAACTGTTTTACAGGGCATCATAGAGCCGGCACCTCCACCAGCTATGCTGCAGAGCTTGCATTCGGGCATAGTCGTGGTAAGTGTATTTTTTATCTGATTCACATGGTGTATTTAATGAAGTTTTAAAAGACATACACATATTATTCTAAGTATGTCACACACCCCGCTTCAGAATAGTCATTACACCTGGGTTATACTGACCTGTAGAGTGCGATCTTGCAGAGATGTAATGAAAAAAAGGGAGCCCCTCCCGGTCCATAAATACCTGGGACCTCCCACTCATTCCCCAGTCTTTCATCTCTGCAGTCGGCGAGCAAGTCAGAAGATGGATGTCTCCTCCTTGCAGGTAGCCGGGGTAACTCCCAGCCCTCTTGTTGGTCTATTCCTGCCTGGACCCACTTTTATTTAAGTATCCCTTGCCTCCCAGCCTAGGCTGCTGGGTCCAGGCAGAGGTAGACGGCACCTTACGGTGCTCAGGAGCTCTGCTCCGCCGTGAGACCCCATACTAGGGGGTAGGCGGCTGTCCGGGTTGGTGATCCCGGAGTGGGATGCCCCGTCCCAGGCCCCTCCACTTCTAAGTGGGTTTCCCCCTCTCCCGGTCACCCATTGCTCCCTTATTGAGGGGGGGGGAGCGCACACCTTCTCCCTTGTGAATTATCTCTGTGGATGTTATTGAGGTGTGTGTTATTTACTCTTGTGTGCTTTTCTGTTCACTCTTGGGCGGCGCCGGCTGTGGCCGCGGTGCCGGCCGTTTCTGGCAGCGTTTTCTTGGGGGAGCTTCTTCCCCTCAGGTTCCGTGTGGGGGGGGCGGGGCCAGGCGCTCGGCACGCTCCTACGGCCCGCCCCCTGTGCTGCTGGCGCTGCTGCGGAGCCCGGCCACTGGCCGGGAGCCGCGTTCTGTCAGGGGAGGGGGCGGTGCTGGGCGCGGCGCGCGAACCGCGCCGGCCCGCCCTCCTTCTTCCTCATCTGCTCTCTGCTTCGCATCGTGCTCTGCTGTCGGCGCCATTATAGTAAGCACCCTGTGGGCTCCATATTTTACATTATTTCATTTTATCTGCTTGTTATGGATGTGTATATATGTATATATATCCTCTGGCTCTGGCAGTGGATGCCATGTCTCTGAGCTGGAGGGATCTGGGGTTCCTGTACCTGTTCCCTCCATTCCCTATGGTGGGCATGGTGGTGCACAGGCTGGCACTAGAAGGGGCGCCAGCAATTCTGGTGGCTCCAAGATGACCAAGGCAGGTTTGGTTCGCAGACGCCGTTCGGCTGGCGGTGGATCAGTTCGATCTGCCCCTTCTGCTGGATCTGCTCACTCAACTACTTGAGGTTTCAGGGTCAACTACTTTACCCCAATTTACCAACGCTGGCTTTGACGGCGTGGCTGCTGAAACCTCCATCTTAAGGGAGGAAGGTCTTTCTGATGCTGTGATTCAGACTCTTGTTAAGGCTAGGAAGCGGTCTTCCTGTACCATCTATTATAGATCTTGGAGGTCTTATATTGATTGGTGTGAGGCTAGGGCCTTGCCTTGCAGGGTGTTTTCTGTTCCTAGGATTTTGGATTTTCTGCAACACGGTCTGGACTTGGGGTTCCAGCTTAGTACTTTGAAAGGGCAGGTTTCTGCCCTGGTGGTTTTCTTTCAAAGGTCTTTTGCTCTTCATCCTTTGGTTAAGACCTTTTTCCAGGGTGTTACGCATGTGCAACCTCCTAGGAAGCCTCTGCTCTCAGTTTGGGACTTGAACTTGGTTCTTTCTGCTCTTTAGGGTCCTCCTTTTGAGCCGTTGCAGGATATTCCTCTTTCTATGCTTACTCAGAAGGTTGCTTTTCTGGTCGCTATCACCTCAGTTCGGCGTGTCTCAGCGTTGGCGGCCTTGTCCATTCAGGCCCCTTACGTTGAGAGGCATCAGGACAAAGTTGTTTTCCGCTTCAAGCCAGATTTCCTTCCTAAAGTGGTTTCTGCCTTTCATCTTAATCAGGACGTTGTTCTTCCCTCCTTGTGTCCTAAGCCCAGCAATGACAAGGCGAGGCTCTTGCATTCCTTGGATGTGGTTCGCTGTGTGAAGTACTATTTGGTGACTACTTCTTCCTTTCATGAGACTGATGATTTTTTTCGTGGTGCCCTACGGGCCTAGGAAAGGTTTGGCACCCGCCAAGTCTTCCATTAGTAAATGGATTCGCCAGGCCATTGTTGGGGCCTATTCTGCTAAGGGGAAGATTCCCCCTTTTCGTGTTACTGCTCATTCTACTCGTGCTGTTGGGGCGTCCTGGGCTTTCCAGCACCAGGCTTCTGTTGAGCAGGTTTGTAAGGCTGCTACTTGGTCTTCGGTTCACACTTTTTCCAAGTTTTACAAGGTTGATGTGCGGGCCTCAGCGGATGCTGTTTTGGCCGCAAAGTTCTACAAGCTGCAGTGGTTTAAGTTTGTGCATTATTGCCTTGTTTTGGATCCCCGCCCCTTTATGGACACTGCTATTGGATGTCACAAGTGTCATGATTATTCTGAAGCGGGGTGTGTGACATACTTAGAATAATACCATTTTGTGATTATTCACCTGTAAAATGGGTATTATAAGTATGTCACACAACCCGCTTCACCCGGCCCTTTGGTATTCTGGATCCTTTATATGGTGAACCGTTTTTACTGTTACTGGTTATAATTGGCTCTTCCTGGTCCCTTTTTCCTTACTGCTGTCTTAATACTGGGGAATGAGTGGGAGGTCCCAGGTATTTATGGACCGGGAGGGGCTCCCTTTTTTTCATTGCATCTCTGCAAGATCGCCCTCTACAGGTCAGTATAACCCAAGTGTAATGACTATTCTGAAGCGGGGTGTGTGACATACTTATAATACCCATTTTACAGGTGAGTAATCACAAAATGGTATTTTATGCTACACAGCATTATATATTTGCAGATTTTTCAGGCACTTCTTTCACACAACTCCAGTTCATTGCAAATTACAGTAGGGCCAAATAGGTTTTCAATTTATTAAAGCATCATGCTGCACTGCTAATGTGGTAGTAAATGTGCATCTTTTAGTGCTGACCCATGCACAAGTCTAAAATATCAATATGTTAAGTGAGTTTATACTACTGTAATTCGCACTTCTGTGGCACTGTTTTCAAAAATTGCCATGAAAAACAGGACTATGGTATTGAGTGGACCATGTGGACTACTTAAATGATACAGCTGTACTCATGAACCAATAAATACCATGCTAATGTCTTCTAAACATGTGTTAAACCTTGTTAGAATAATGAACGAAATGTGTGTTCAAATATTTTCGAACATTTCTTTTGCAGATTTATATCATACAAAAAACAGGTGTTTGTGAATTAATAATATTCAGGAACCAAGCTTATGAAGTTTTCTTTTGTGCTTTTGTCTACACAGATGTTTCCACGCAGACGGACCCGGTCACCATACTCCCCACCCCAGCTCCAGGAACCCCCAGCAGCATGGTCCCTAGCCACAGCTGCGATAGTGAGTACAATGACGTTAGCAAAACATACATTTAAACCATATGTCTAGAGAGATGACCCCGCATAAAGGTTAATGTCATTATGGGGTTAATTAGGAGATATGTAGATGACATTTTGCCTAGCCAAAGTTATAACTGCATGTATGAATGCGAGATTGGTGGCTCCCCTTTGTTTACATAGAAACAAAAAATACATTCAGCCTGTGAGTGAGTTTGGTCATTAACCAAATCATTTAATAGTAAATTGCATAACTAGATTTGTAATAGATGAAGGTTTTGTTTATTTAGTACTATGGACATGAGTAATTTAGTAACACAGGAAATACACTCTTCAAAAACTTAAATAGCCTTATTTGAATATTTGAGTTAATGTAAACATATAGGGTAGGATGGAAAATAGCAAATGGTAGGCCACAAACAAAATTAATGAACCAATATATTGGAACTAGCTTCATGTCAAAAATCCATACTATTTAGAAACAACAATCTTTAAGCCATACAAATCAATACCTTTCATAGTTAGTTATATTTTTTGCCATGTCCAAATAATAATTACCTTTCTTTCTCCCTACAGCTTGCTATTATGAGCATCGCAGACTGTGGCAGTACGTCCAACGGACAAGATTTATGCTGCTGGGGAAGGGGGGGGGGGGTATGCCGCTAGCCGGGTTTCACTTTTGGCCATGTTGGCCTTCTTTATAAAAGCAAATAAAACTTTTATTATTGAAAAGTACATTTGTTGTCGGAACTTTATTTCACATAAAACACACACAACAACACAAAAAAATTGGCGAAATAAGCTTATATTGGCTATGTGAGCATAGACAATATAAAATTATTCTAAAAAAACCCCCATCAAAATACTTTAAAACCCAACAAAATATTAGCTTTGGGTGAGTAATTTTATAGTGGCTTCATAGCGACTGTAACACAACATATTCACCATTAGAGGCAAGGTTATTATAGCGACTGAGGAGGTCAGAAATAGCGACTGACGGCTGATCGGGGCGGCCACTAGCGGTCGCTCATAGCGCCGCAATGCAGATGCTCATCTGTTGCTACCTGGCGCTAATGATGAATCAGCCGGCAAGACATAATGTTAAATGTCGAGATTGGGTCAAGAAATATCTGGAGATGTTTTAATGGTTTTATAGACTCAGGAGATGACAGTCTTGATAGACCAGATGGATGAGCCCACGGCTGAAGCAGTAATGGGCTCATAGCTCCATTTCAAGTCAGATGCCAGCAAGGTGGAAGTGGGGTACCACTAGGGACAGGTATTATTAAATATAAGCTAGCTTTTTTCAGCATCTTTCATCAACGTCTGTTCCTGATGACAAACTGGGAGGGAAACCTGATCTGTCTAGTGGGGGAGGGGGGGGGGGGGGCAATACATTTGTTAAATCTTTCTTTCTTCCTTCAAAATATAAGAAAATTGCATAAAAACGTTTCAGATATTGATTTAAATATTTCAAATAGAGTCCAATATGTAAGGTACATTCTAACACTCAATCCAATTTACCTTCAAAAAGGTTTATTCTGATTATTTAAATAACCACCCAGGCCTTATCAATTAGCAAGGTGTGAATAAACAGAAGTTGTTTACCTGGGGTGTGGTCGCTATTTTTAGACTTCACACCTACATAAGCCTTTAATCTCAAACCCTTTGATGCAAGTAAAAGATTTTTAGGAAAGGAAAGAGTTTAGAAAAGAAAAAACATTTTGGCAACTGTATGAGCTCTATGGCAGATCTATATGCACATACACAAAGGAACAATGATATTTAATACTTTGGCTGTAAAAATGATGTCTCTGTCTAAAAATATATGTCAACCCTAACCTCGTGTTGTGTATCATGCCAGTACAGGTTTTTATTTTACATGCCTACATATAGGCTTAAAAGGGATCATCTGGGCATATAGTTAAAAAAAAAACACTCACCTTTTTTCCCCTGTAGCTGCCTGTGTGGGCTCTGGTCAGTTGTACCTTGCCATTTGGCATCCACCATTCATAGGGGATTTGGTGGACAATATTCCACCCCCGCCTCATCATAGTGTATGGATTGTGGTGCTACATTCACTTTGACAGAGAGAGCATGCCAGCCACTGCCTTGGTGCAAACCCCTTGCATGATATGGTGGGGGCACAACTGGATGCAATTTGCTGAGTCCTTGTACAATTTCGAATACCCAGGCTGCTTTGAGGGGTAGGAGTAGAGTTATATAAGTAAGAACCAGGAAAGTATAACCCATTTATTTTTGTTTGTTTAGAGAGCAAATGATGGTATGACTCATATACAATCAGACGATTTGTCATCAAAATATTTGTTAGAGTGATCGTAATTTATTTTTGTATTGAATATATCCCTGTAATCATTTTTGCAGTCGATTTCTGTTTGCACGTGCCGTTGTTAATGCGGCAAACAAGAAATTTTATGTTAGCCAAAATGATACAATGCTTAACCAACAAGTAGTTGATCACTTGATTACAGGGGGCATTTCCACGGATCAATTATCATTGGGGCTGCCCTAATTACAGCGCCCAGGGAGCAGTTGGAGGGCTTTTGAAGTTGCCGACTAATGGACCACAGTTAAGGTAGTTAAAAATAAATTTAGGATGTTTATATCAATCCCCTTAGGGTATCTTGATCTGGGACACCCTTCCAATTAAATCTTCCTACTAAGCTGAGCCTTGGTTGAATGAATTATCTTTTCCACTCACTATTCCTGAGCAACCAAATCTTGCACGTTTCCCTCTCTGCTCATGGATGTAAGGGTTCACTCGGGACACTGCACATCGCAGCCTTTGTTTGTGTGTTGGGGTAATAGACCAGATCGGTCAATGAGGATGATTGGCAGCATTGCTGTTTCAGAAGCCTCTTTCCTCCAGGGACAGCCCTTCTCCTACGGCGCATGTCTCTGAATGTGGGCGGATAATTTCTGCTCTGAGTTTAACATTTTCAAGGATGTCCTTTTGCGTTTGGGAGGTGGGGTGTTTTCTAAGCTTCCAGCCCCCTGGCCACACTCCTTCACCTGCATGACACACATTATTGACAAGATCTACCTCTGGGTTTGACACTTCACCTAGTGCCTTGTGTTTGGAAAGCAGCTAATCGGATTCAAAAACTCCATATAAATGCCCCCAAAATAGTATAGAACTATCTTATCTGTGCTTCCACAGTACCCCGCTCATGTGACTTCTAGTAACCAGGTGTGTACAGCATTAGACATGACTAGCAATTCCCAAAGTGCCTTAATGTGCCTAATCTTTATTGTGTGTTTGTAACCAACTCCCACATGTTGGTTTTGGCAGCCTGCTCCCCATAATCCCCCCCTCTGTAAAACAGCCCCCTGTAAGCCTTAGTACTAGGACAGATCTTTTAGTAAAAGGTTAACTAATTAATTAATAATTATTATTTTTCCCTATGCTGTTAGAATAAGCCATGAATTTTATAGGTTTTGTTATGTATCAAACAATAAAGTATAAGCTTAGCTCAATCATAAATGAAGTCATCCTGTATTACCTAAAAGTCCCACAAAAATGTGTTGTGATTGTCATTGTCAGACTGGAGTATCTTTGACTCATCCTTCAACTATATTAAATTCATGCAAGACCACCCTTGAAGGAACTTTAAAGTCACCAAATTTACTGTTCCCTCCCCTGCCCTCATTAAAACCTCCCCCAAACCTCACCGTTCTACTGCCCCACATCTCTACCTTTGGGCAATTGTTACTCACCTCACCAGGGCATGCATCTTCTGGGTCCCTCGGATTCCAGGTGACCCCCCGACGGCCAGCGCCATCTTGTATCCCATCAGGCACTGTGCGTGGCCACCATGCCTGCGCAGTGCCCATGAATGGGATGCAATGGAGCCACCCGAAATCCCACAAGACTTCGCTGAGCTGTGAGATTGCCATGGGACGTTGACAAGCATGGCTAAGAGGACGGCGGGGTCTCGAAGCAGCCTGATGTCACCGCAGCAGCCAAAGGCGACATCCAAAGGGTAATTAGGGGCGATGGGAGGGGGGTTTTATTTTAGGTCCGATGTTCCTCTTTAAACAAAGAAATAAGATCTGGACATTCAGATATATACTGTAATACAAAGGTGATCATTGTCACACTTGATCTTATAACTTAATCTTATGAATCTAATAAGACTCATATAATCTTATACAGGCAGATGCAAATGTAACATGACGAAAACAAAAATAAAGATACATTATATGTACACAATCCACTTGGAAAGTTGCCAAGAATCATGGTGCGTCTAATACAATGTATAACTCCAAGTTCACACTCTGGATATACAATCCACTGCAGAAATATTACTTGTAAAAATAATACCAAAAAAAGAAAAGACTATGAACATTTATTTACAATGGCACCATCTGACCCCTTCAGGGTTAGACTGATAGACTTTATAAATACAGTGATAATATGAAGTCTCTATCACAAGGGTAGACTGCCTCTCCACATACACTATTACCATCACTTACACTGCCCGATTAGGGGATGAGATTAAGAAATATGGTCTGAGATCTACTTTGTCATTAAGACCTAATGCAGCCACATACTCACCTAATTGTGTGATCCAGTGCTGTTCAAATGTGGCCACGAGTAGTGGCATCCCTCCACTATGTGTGCTCCCAATATGCCCCTAAGTATGCATTCTGTTTTGACTTTAAAATGAACTGAATCCTGCGATTTTGACTATCCCTAACTGATGTAGGACGCCCTGCTATGTGAAACCCCCTGCCACTCTACCCCCTGCCGCTGCCCTCTACCACTCACCTAACCTCTCCACCCCCTGCGCTGTCCTCTACCCCCTGCCGCTGTCATCTAACCCCTGCCACTGTCATTACCCCCTACTGTATTCTATACTCCCTGCTGGTCTCATCTGCCCCCTGTCGCTGTCCTAGCCCCTGCTGCTGTCCTCTACCCCTCACCTAACCCCTCCACCCCCTGCCACTGTTCTCTACCCCCTGCCATTGTCCTCTACTCCCTGCCTCTGTCCTCTACCCCTGCCGCTGTCATCTACCCCCTACTGTGTTCAATACTCCCTGATGGTCTCATCTGCCCCCTACCGCTGTCTAACACTTACCTGGCCCATTCTTCCCCTGTCTTCTATCATTCACCTAAACCTACCACCCCTGCAGCTGTCCTCCACTATTTTCATAACCCCTCCACCACCTGCCAGTGTTCTCTAACACTCACCTATCCCCTCCATCCTCTGTAGCTGTCCTCCACCACTTTCCTAAACCCTCCACCCCCTGCCACTGTCCCCTAACACTCACCTAATCCCTCCACCCCCTTCTGCTGTCCTCTACCACTCATCTAACCTTTCCTCCCCTTCCACTTCCCTCTACCAATCACTTAACCATTTCACTCCCTGTTGCTGTCCTCCACCACTTAACCCCTCCACCCCTGTTCTCTGCTGCTCTGCTAACCCCACCACCACCTGTCACTGTCTTCTACCACTAATGTAGACCCTCCACCCTCTTCCGCTGTCCTTCACCACTTACCTAATCCCTCCACCCCGACACTGTCCTCTAATACTCACCTAAGCCCTCCACCCATTCTGCTGTCCTCTGCTTCTCACCTAACCCTTCAATCCCCTGCCTCCCTCCTCCTCCACTTACCTAACCCCTCAACCCCCTGCCGCTGTCCTCTACCACTCACCAAACCCCTCCAATCACTGTTGCTGTACTCCACTTCTCACCTAACCCTTTCACCCCTGCTGCTGTCCTCCAGCACTAACTTTACTCCTCCACCCCCTGCCACTAACTTTCACCTAACCCCTCCACTGACCTAACCTAGCAGATGGCCCAGCAGCAGCAGCAGAGTAATAGGGAGAAAAACGGAGGACTAGACAGGGGCAGCAAGTACCAGAGGGCAATCAGCAGCAGAGAAGCCTGGGAGACTGACAACAAGGATCTGGAAGTGGTGGTGAGTACTAAAAGATTGACCCACAATGCAGTGCAACAGGAGTAACTGTAAATACACCTCGCCCAGTGTGTAACCATTTCCAGGTCCCCCTTTAAATAAAGCACCAGTAGAAATAGGTAGGTATATTTGCACTGCAGGGCTCACAGATGGCTGAAGAGGGAGAGTTAAAGAGGATTTTCACTATCCTTGTGATTTGACGTATCTCTAGCAGGACACCCCAATATAATGGAAGACCATAGGACAGCTGCCTAAACTTTAGAGCTGGCAAAAACGAGTTTGGTCCTTGTAAAAGATAGGCAGTGCGGCAACTGAAATCTGAATGGAATCAGCGTAGTTGATTAGCTGAGTGGCACATGTAGAAACAAGGAAGAGGTGAGTTTTGGGTGATCGGTGTGAATACACACAGTGGGGCATCCCACATTGGGATACCTCACCAGGGAGCAATGTCTGGGACCTTCAGTGTCATTTAATGAAAAACCCAAACCCTTAAAAATGATTCCCCAACATCTAAAATTAATATATTTAATGTTTTTAATAACTTTTTATTCTTTTCCCCACTGGCCTGCAACTCTGTTCAGCACTCAGCACAGGATACGGGTGCCGCCATGTTGGCTCAGTAGCATCAGATACTGAGGAGAGGGGGTAAAAGTACAGGGGGCAGGCTTATAGCTGTGCTTTGCACAGACAGAGCAGTGCTGGGGTCAGAAAAAGGTCAGCAATCCCAGAATGCAGAGCAGCACAATCAGAAGACACTTACTGTTTGCAGGCAGCCTGAAACTCCATGGGCTGCCATCTGGAATGTTTAAAGTAGATCAAAACCCTGCTGGATCGGCCCAGGAATCTACCCTTCTCGCGGGGCATCCAAAATCGGGATGCCCCGCTGTGTGAAACTCCCCAGGTCGCCGACTACACCTGGATTCCGGTCCAAAGGCGCATGCGCGGGTCGCAGTCACATCCCCGGCATCCCTCTAGCAGGGCGCGTGTCCGCTCCGGCCATTTGTGAATGCGAGATGCGGCCGCCAGCACACTTGGAGCCGCTAAGGCTAAGATGTCTCTTAGATGTGCATAGCTCAGCGGATCCGACCGCGCTGATAGGAGCATGAGCATGCGCGGTAGGACTGCGTTGAGGTGGTGAGTTTATTCAGGAGATCTGGGGGGTTTCACATAGACCGGGGAGTGGACCAAAACCCAGGATGTTCAAAATCCTGGGTTTTGGTCCACTTTAAAGGCTCGGAAAATGCAGTAGATGCAGGAAGGATCATTTTTAATGTGGGCAATCTGTATGTACAGCGTGGGGGAAACATGAGATATGTTCTTATTCAGGGTGAAGGTCCCGGTTTAAGGTCAGTACCATGATAATAAAAATGAAAGAACCATATCCAATATGTGAAGGCCTAGAAGCCAAGGTAGTAGGTTTGTGGTTGGGGTATGTAAATAATGCTCCAGGTGAGCAGAGCCTGATTCACTGATGTCTTTTCCAGATACAACATTTCATTTTATTGCTCCAATTGTCATGTCTGTGTTGGTAAATTCTGCTGTTTCTAGTCCCCTGGCTCCGGTGTGTCAGTGTCTGTGGCCCGGCCTGTTAGTCACACACGATGACACAGGGGTTAACTGAGTCAGCCTTCTGCAGAAAGGAGGTCACAAGAGAAACCTTTGGGAGCTGAGAGAAGGCTTGTTCGGGGGTTGAGCTGCCTCCCCACCCTGTGAGCGTGTCTGGAAACTATTGCTAAGTATGAGGCAGAACATGATTCCCCTCGAGAGAAAACCAGATCTCTATGCAGAATGTGGTAAAGGTTTTAACCCTTCCAATCCAAGATAACGAGCCTGAAAAATGAGGCCTTGTCAACAAACATTTTGCAACTTGTCTGGGAATAATGACACCTGACGTGTTTCTGTGCTCTGGGCAACACCTCTGCTTTCCTGGCTTGAAGCTCAGTATGCATGAGACAGGCACTTCATGATCTAGATACACATTCGTATCTATAGGCAGATGCAGACACCGATGGCCGACTAGGACTATCATCAGCTTGACAGGTTGGAAAGCCTATTCTGAGTGCTACAGAGCTCTCCCAAAGATCAGCAAAGCCAGTAAATGTCTTTATTGTGGCTTTTCTTCCTTAATCCACTCTCTAAAGTAGAGCTCCTGGCTACAGAAATATAGATTTTCTTTTTTTAAATAGGAAGCGCACAAAAATGTCTTTCAGAGAAACTTTCTTTTAGGTTTATTGTGTAGCCTAAATGATGCAAGATTTCCCTGAGATCTGTATTTTGTTGCAACTGTTACACTGAATGATTGTAATTATGTACAATCATAAAATGATGGTATTTAAGGGCACATGCCACAATGCTCAATACTGAATACCGTATCCAACCCCTCATCCTTTAGACTGTAAGCTCACAAGGACAGGGCTCTCTCTCCTATTGCATCTTATATTCAGAATATTCATTGTAAACTCTGTAACACTGCATTTATAATATTCTATATACTGTATGTTTCTGTAATTACTACTTTGTACAGTGCTACGGAAGATGATGACGCTATATAAATAAACAATAATAAAGAATAATAATTTATGAAGTGAACTACAATATAGAGGATGGAATTTTACTGCAAAGCAGACCTTAACAGCCAGTGGAGCCTTATTGTACCGCACCTCACATTCTACATAATCAGACCCCAAAATGCCCATCCACTAGAAACCCCGTAGGAAGCCCAAAAGTTGTGCAGACTATGCACCATTTTCCAGTTCCTGGGGGTGTAGCAGATGTGTCAGAACGTTCACTGCCATGGATCAATAGGATTTCTTCAATGGCCGTGTACACAATTTGTGGAGCATCGTGCACACTGCTGGCAATCAAATGAGATACACGTGTGGCATAGCACCATAGACATTGTGGTTTTTCCTGCCCGATTCTTGTCCATATGGGAATGCATGTGGACAAGTATTACAAATTATTGCATGTGGAACCGTGTAGATGGTAAGGGTCTGTTTAAGTAGAGAAAAACCTATATTATAACCCTCCTTCAGTTTAAATACTCCCCTAAGAGACACCTGGATTTGGGATGCCCTGTAGCAGAATACCCACTCGGCAGTTAGTGGAATGTGTTTGCTCAGTGCACGGAGCAGATATGCTCAGTGCAGCTCTACCTAGGGTTGCCACCTGGCCGGTATTTTTTTTTTTAAATTTACTGGCCACTGGCAATCTACTGGTAATTGCAATTACGGGTATACTTTTCCTATCCTCAGTTACCAGTAACAAAACAAATACTGACACTGCCAGGCCAGTGGCCAGTAAATTAAAAAAAATACCAGGCCAGGTGGCAACACTACAGCTCCACTGGATCCTGTAATATGAGAGCAGGGGTTACAAAAGCAATGAACCCAGACTAGAGTCACAAACATAAAAACCCACATGCATATACACATAGCCTAGCCCTCAGCATTATGTAGCACATTAGTGGCTTGCAGGTAGCCAGAAAATGAGCCTGTTCCTCATGCACTGTCATCGCTCCCTGCTGACAGACTTAATAATTAGCACTCTGCCCGTGCCCAGTGTCTATGGCTTCCAGGGCCCCATCACAGTCAGTCTGAATGGTAAGAGTGCTCAATCTTCTATTGGGCTAGTACAATTATTGCCACAGGTGATGCAAGGCTGGGGAAGGCAATGTGCGCTGGACCTCCTTCTGCCATGGGCCAGTAGCACCTGCCTTCCTTGGCTCTATTGTATGTACACCCCCTCAGGTGTGGATCTCTACCAATACAATTGTAACAATATCATTACAGATACACAAATCTATTAAATACACCATGAAATAAAAAAGGAAAGAATAATCTGCAATGAAAACCAAGAGAAGAGTGTCTATTTTATCAGGTTCCTGAATCTGGCCGTGGTTTAGGCATTTCATTCTGGAATGGGTTCAGTAATATATCATGGAAATGAATTAGAGTTTGACAAAGTATGACGAAATACTAGAGTCATTCAAAATATGACATCAGTTTCTCATGTTATATGGCATCATTAACATGTAACATAATATGGTAAAACCATGTTTCAGGAAAAATCCCCTTTGGGAGTCCCTGTTCGCATACTGGAACTTTCCTAAATAACTACTACTAATAAAATGGAACCTTCCTTAAAGAAAAAGTCTTCTTTCAAATGTGGGTTTTATGGAAGCAGTTTTCACTGGCAACTGTACACCAGAAAAAAGGGATCCCTCTCCCTCCCGCTCACTCAACCTTACCCATGCCCAGAAGCAGTGCACAGGGCTCACATCTCTCTTCTTGTAGATCTTGCTGTAAAACTTAGCAAATTGCAGATAGTGCTACTGCTTCTATAAAATACACACTTGCTAACATAAGAAAAAAACTATACTAGATTAGATCATCATCTTGAGGATATGATTTTGGCACACAAAAAAATATACACTTTCAAAAATTCCATTAAACGTGAACATTTCCTTTAAGAGATCTGTCTGGAGCTGTGTTTGTACTCCTGCAGTGTGTGTAGGCCTGACAGCGCCAACATTACACAAGTGCCACATAGGACACACCAACAAGAACAATCCACACCCTGCATGCCCTGTTACTGACCCCATGGTCGTGTGCACAGTAGGTTGAAGAGTACAAACTTTGCAGGCCAAATTGGATTATCAATAAAAGTATTCAAAAGCAGGCTGCCAATAGGGTTTCAGGTTATGAGGTCAAGAAGTAAGGTTAAATTGGCTTACAGAAACATACCCAGCCAGGTTCCATTGAGTACACAAGTGTTCACTTACTCCATTTATTTATCAGTTATCAGTAGTTTTAGTGATTAGTGATCAGGCTATACTTTACTATAGGTACACAACATACAGGCACAGTAGGTAGGCATGAAGAACTGATATACACTTTTGATGTTTTACAGTAGGCATACTTCATCAGTCTTGTCTTTGGCTGGAATCCTGAACACAGGCTCACAATAATACAATTCTGTGAAACTCACCTGTAGAATTGTTTTTGAATACATCCAGTCCAGGGCATCCCAATATCCTTACAGATGGGTGTTCTCCCCCAGGGGGCGCTCGACTTCAAGATCAAAGATGTAGCTCCTCCCGGCCTCCTATAAAGGCAGCTGTCCCTCTATCATTCCCCAGTGATTAAAAAGTAGTATTAACAAGAGAACAGGCCGGGAGGCCTAAGAAACCATGTTACTTCACATAGCTTCAGCTTGTACTCTTTCTAGGCAAAAGATTAGAACAAAACAATGTCCTATGAACAGAAAAAAGGTATATCACCATAACAGGCAAACAGGACATAATGAACACAAGGGCGGGGTGGGACAACCTGGACTGGATGTATTCAAAAACAATTCTACAGGCGAGTTTCACAGAATTGTATTTTTCCCTACATCCAGTCCAGGTCGTCCCAATATCCTTACAGATGGGACATCTAAAAGCAGTGTCCAAAAGGGCGGGATCCCTAGTGCGGAACAGCATGTAGTTCATTTCACTACCACCTGAAGCACCTTTCGGCCAAAAACAGCGTCAGCTGAGGCCCTGACATCCACCTTGTAAAACTTTGTAAAGGTATGAACAGAAGACCAAGTTGCGGCCTTACAAACTTGTTCCACCGATGCCTGGTGCTGAAAAGCCCAAGAGGCACCAATAGCTCTGGTATAATGAGCTGTGATCCGAAAAGGGGGTTCCTTCCCCCTGGCAGAATATGCCTGTATCACCGCCTGTCTGATCCACTTACTGAGAGTGGACTTGACTGGTGGCAATCCCTTCCTAAAACCCTCTGTTAGGACAAAAAGCAAATCCGATTTCCTGAAGGATTCAGTCGCAGCCAGGTAATACTTTATGGCTCTGACCACATCCAAAGCATGGAGGGTCCGTTATTCTTAGTATACAGTACGTCCTGCTCCAGATATAGTACTTACACTTGGGTTATCCTCCACCAGATGGTGCTGCACTGCTCCTCCCGGCCCCTCAAATACCCAGGGACCTCCCACAAATCCCCAGATTTCTCTGCAGTGCCAACTGCGAAGACATGAAGTCTCACTCTCTCGCAGGTGAGCGGGGCTATTAAAGCCTGTGGCCCTGTTGGACTAGTCCCACCCGTCCTCCCTGTGATGTGCCTCCCAGCCTGGGCTGCGCTGGTCGGGTGAAGGTAGGCAGCACCACGCGTGCTTATGGAGCGCTGCTCCTCCGCAGTCCCCCACCAAAGGGTAGGCGGTGTAGGCTGATGGTGAGCCTCTATGGGATGCCCCTCCCGCATTATTGTCCCATGCCCCGTGTAGCGGTGGACCCTGTACCAAGGGCCGCCATCCTCCCTCGTTCCCCCCCGTAGTCGGGGGGAAAGAAAGGGGGGGGTGTGCCTGTGTGGTCTGTATTGGATTCTTGCACTTATATGGCCTTTGTCTGTCTTTGGACTCTTATAGATATGGTGTCAGCCGCCGCGCCCTTTTTATGTATTTTACTTGCATGACTGCCGCCGCCACACGCGCTCCTTTCCTTAGTTGAAGGCTCCGCGCCGGGCGGCGGTGTTACCTCAGACACCTACGTGTCCTCATTGGCTGTTGTTGGAGCTTCGCGCTCTTCGGGAGGGCGGGGTCTGTTTTGGCGCGCTCCGCGTCATGGAACGCTCTGGCCCGCCCTTCGAGGTACACGGCGCCATTTTGTCTGTTCGCGCGTGACGCGTGGGACGCTCCTGCTTACCGTGGTACTGTAAGTGCCCTTGCGGGCGGCTTATTCTCATATATAGTTCTTGGTTCTGACCCCATTTTCTTCTCTTTGTGTCTTTCAGACTGGTGAACACCATTGGCTTCTCCCGGCCCGGTGTAATTTATAGCGGGCCTTGTAAAATTCTCCCACTTCCCTAGCGGGTCTTTGGGGCATCCAGGGTTGCTTATAGTGTAAATCCCTACTGGTATATTGTCCCTTAAATAATCACCATATGGAGGCATCTCAGAATTATGTGACCAGGGTCCCTCTGGGACAAGACCGGCTGTGTATAGCGTGTGGACAACCCCATGCTGGGCAGGGCACGGGTCTGCGGACCCTGTGTCCCGAGCAAGCACTGGCTCTGCAATCAGGCCTGCCAGTGGCTGCATCTTGCTTCATTTCACCTATTTCCCCATGCTTAAATCTCACTCCTGCTGAGTGGCATACAAGGGGGGATTTGCAGCCTGTTGTGTCTTCCAGACTGCCTACGGCTGAACAGATCATTGCGAGGTTGTCAGAGCGCAAGGTCCCTGGTAAGAAGCGGCACTTGACGTCTCCGGTTTCTGTTTTTCCTATGGGAACTGAGGAGTTTTCTACTCCTTGTGACTATTCCCCTTCTGATGAAGGAGAGCTATTCTCTGACTCGGGCTAATCTGATGAGAGGCAGAGGAGTCATGACGATTCTGGACCTAAATACTGGGCCCAGTGTGACACTGACGATTTGTTGATTAAGGTCTTTAAGGCTTTGTCTATCTCTCTCCCGGGTGAGGCTTCCAAGCCAAGAGGGGAGTGTTTCCATACAGCAACAGCACGTTTGGAATTCCTAGAGCAGGCCCACTTCCATGCTCTTGTTCTCAAGGAATGGGAATGCCCCATTAAACTTTCAGGGGTCCCAGGGGACTGGGATAGGAAATACCCTTTTCCCCCTGAGGTGGTTAATTGCTGGTCATCCCCCCCCGTCCTAACCCCCCCTTTATTATGGCCTTTATTATGGCCCCTGCTCATTTTACCCTTTGGGATGCTGAGGACCGGCGCATTGAGCTGCTGGCCTCCCATGCCTTTTCTTGTGCAGGGATGGCGCTGCGCCCGGTATGTGCTGCGGCTATTACTGCAGTGGCCGCTAGAACCCTCGTCAGAAAGATGCTTGATCATCACGCTGATAATCTCCCCTGGGAGGTGTTTAATGCACTCTCCAGCTGTGATCTGTTTGTAAAATTTACCCTATTAGCGTTGGACGACACCATTAGAATGTGTGCAAGAACTTCTGCCCTTGCGGTGGCTATACGTCGCTTGGTTTGGCTGCGACAGTGGGGCGCTGACGATGCTACTAAAAAGACTCTTACTAGGCTTCCCTATAGAGGGCTACGCTTATTTGGGGCCTGTCTAGACCTGTTTGGTAAAAAGGGTAAGGCACCCCAATGCAGGCGGCCGTCTAGGCCCCATCGGGGCAGGGGCACCCCTACTTCCCCCTTCCTTAGTGTTAAACAAGAACCAGGGGTGTCCTTTGTGGGGGCTTGCGCAGACTCCGGCCCCGGGAGCAGCAGACAATGCTCTGGCCCCTCCAGCAGGGCTAAGCCTAAATCTTCCACCAATCCCCCTAAAGCGTGATGGGGCGCCCTCGCCCGTCTGGGTGAGGGGATGGCTGCGGCACTTTGCTCTTGTCAGGAGGCTTTACGCCTCATAGTGGTGGATTCAGGAGGTTGTGTCCTCCAGATACAAGATAGAGTTTGCTGCGCGGCCTTCCCCAGGTTTATCAGGTCCCAGGTACTCCTGGCCCCTGCTGCTGTTCAGTTGCTGGCACCGGCCATGCAAGGCCTGCGAGGTCTGAGGGTCACTTGCAGATTGCCCTTAACAGGCAGAGGCAGGGCCCGCTACACCAACCTTTCCACAGTCCCCCAAAAGGATGGGTCAGGCTGGCCCATTCTGGATTCACAGCAATCCTCCAATTACAGGCAGTTTCTGCATGGAAACTCTGAGATGGGCCATCAGCGCCTTGCGCCCAGGAGGCTTCTTGCCGTCTGTGGAGCTCTAAGATGCTTATGCTCACATCCCTGTGCCTTCAGGACACCGAGGCTCTTCAGGTTCGTGTTGGAAGTCCAACACTGCTAATTTGTGGCCTCGTTATCTGGCCTCTCTTCAGCTCCCAGAGTGCTCACCCAGGTGCTGACGGGGGTGATGTCTCTGATGAGACCAAGGGGTGTCCGCGCGATGACCTACCTGGATGTCCTTTTTCACTTCCCAGTCTCTACGTCAGGCTAAGTTGGATACCCGGCTGGTGGTGTCCATTGGGAGTCATTTGGATGGGTGCTCATTCACCCCAAGTCCTCATTGTCCCCTTAATTGGTAACTCCATTGCTAGGAATGAATCCGGATTAGGTTCAAATGATAATCTTCCCTTCTCAGCGAAAATGTGGACAATCTGGTCACATGGGCTCAGTCCCTCATTGCTGTCCCGGTCCTTTCTCCAGGCAGGGATGAAGCTGGTGGGCCCGTTTGTGGCTACCTCGGTAGAGGTCCCTTATGCTCAGTTCCCCTTGGGCCCTTCTGAGACTTCTATTGTTAATACAGGACAGGGATTCAACATCCCTGGAGCAGGGTCTGCGGGCCTTCCTACCTGGTAAGGAGTTCTCTCTGGAGTGGATGAACTCAAGGAACCTGTCTGGGGGCAGTTCCTTCTTGCCCCTTCCTGGAAACGGTCACCATGGATGAAATCTATCAGGTTGAAGGGGGGGGGGGTTTCTTCTGAAACTCCCTGCGATTCTGGGGAAGGTGGGGCCCATAGAAGGTCCTTACGCCTATTGATGTTTGAAACTGTGAGCGTTTTCAGTTGGTTCTATCTCGCTTGACTACTTCTCTTCGGGGCCTGCCTGTTTGGGGGCGCTCGGTCTGTCTGACGACAGTGTCCTACATTAATCATTGGGAGGGGCCTGGAGCTGGAGGACCCCCCAGGAAGTGTCTATATCCTAATCTGGGTGGATACACTGTTCCCTGCATATCAGTGATATTCGCTCCGGTGGGAGTCCCTCTGCGACAGGATGTGCTAATCCCTGTGTCACTATGGGGTCCAACCAGTTGTGGATCTGTTTGTGTCCAGTCACTATCACAGGCTCTCGGCCCTTGTTTCCCTGTCCCAGGATCCTCTGGCAGTGGTCCGGATGCCTTAGTAACGTCATGGTTGAACTTTCGGTTCTGTATGTCCTTTCTCTATTTCCCCTGCTAGGCAGGGGTCTGCGCAAGATTGCTCTGGTAAGGAGACCAGTGATTCTGGTGGTCCCCAGGTGCCCTAGTAGAGGGCAGTAGTGTCTACGTTCTGCCAGGAGTGCCAGCTCACTCAGAGCCCCTTTGCGTCACCCCAATCTACAGACTCTGGCCTAGTCAGCCTGACTGCTGAAACATTCATCTTGATGGAGACAGGCTTATCTGTCTCGGTGATTGAGACTATGTGAAGACTAGGAGCAAGCTTCTTCTTCTTCTTCCATCTGTTATATGGTATGGCATACCCATATTGATTGGTGTGAGTCTAGGTCTCTTCCCTGTTGGGTGTTCTCGGTTTCCAGGGTTCTAGAGTTGTTTCAGCACGAGTTGGAGTTGGTTCTCCAACTCAGTACTCTGATGGGTCAGGTTCTGCCCTGTCCACCTTGCTTTAGTAGTCTCTTGACCAGTCTTCCTTGGTTAAGACTTCTTTCAGGGGGTACTCATGTGCGTCCCCCATGTAATCCTATGGTCCCTGCTGGGATTTGATTTTGAATTTGATTCTGTCTGTTTGCAGGGTTCTTTTCCCTTTGGTCCTATTCAGGATGCTGTCTGGCTGTTCTTACCCTCAAGGTTGTCCTTCTGGTGCCTGTTACCTTGGTCAGACGTGTGTTGGCGGGCGGCTCTGTCTACCTAGCCCCCATTCTTGAGATACACCAGGATAAGGTGGTGTTCCGCCTGAAGTCGGACTCTCCGCATCAGGTGGTATCTTATGTTCATTGTTTCGAGATATTGTTCCTCCTGCTGTGCCTAATTCCTAGCAACGCTGAGGAAAAGGTTCTGCATTCCCTGAACTGGTGTTGGAAGTTTGTTCCGTGGTAGTCACTGTGTCCTTTGGGAGAACTGATGTTCCTTTGGGCCTATGGTCACTACATCCTGAATGTGCCCGATCTCGTCTGCTCTCGGGGAGTTAGGCGGCTTTGGCCCTGGTTATTACTTGAATGGATGTTCCTTCTGGTCCTTGGAAGGGTTTTTTGGCTTCTGCCAAGTCTACTGTTAGCGATTGGTGTCGTCAGGCTGTTACTCAGGCCTATTCCAACAAGGGGAAGAATCTTCCTTTTCACTTTGATTCTTATTTTACTTGTGCCTTGGTGCTTCTTGGGTTATTCAGCACCAGGCTTCTGTTGAACTGGTTGCTAGGCCGCTGTTGGTCTTCTGATTCATACCTTTGCAAAGTTTTACAAGGTTGATGTTTGGCCCTCAGCTCATGCTGTCTTGGCCGCATAGTTATGCAGGTGACAGTGGTTTTAACTGTCTGCTGTTGCCTTTTTTGTTGGGGATCCCACCCTACTTTATGGACACTGCTATTGGATGTCCCAAAAGTAAGTACTATATCTGGAGCAGGACGTACTGTATACTAAGAATAATACAATTCTGTGAAATACTCACCTGTAGAATTGATATTATTGTATACAGTACGTCCTGCTCCACCCCACCCTGGTTTTTGCATTATTCTGGATCCCCTGTATGGTGATTTTTACCATTGTTATAGTTACCAGTTTTCGGTGGTTAATTCTCCCGGCTTCTTATTCACTGCTTTTCAATGCTGGGGATTTGTGGGAGGTCCCCGGGTATTTGAGGGGCCGGGAGGAGCCTGTTTTGCATGTCTCTGCAGTGCAGCGCCATCTGGCGGAGGATAACTCAAGTGTAAATACTATATCTGGACCAGGACGTACTGTATACAAATAATATCAATTCTACAGGTGAGTATTTCACAGAATTGTATTTTTTGGAATTAGCCGGTGCTGGACACAAGGAAGGTAAGACAACTTCCTCATTAAGGTGAAAGGGAGAAACAACCTTAGGCAAAAAATCAGGTTTAAAGCGAGAAACCACCTTATCCGTATGCAGCTCAAAGTAGGGTGGTTTCATACAAAGTGCGGCCAGCTCTGATACACGACGCACCAAGGTAATCGCTACCAGAAAGACCACTTTGAGGGTCAACATAGACAATGCAGCATCGCACAATGGCTCGAAGGGAGGACCCTCACCGGTAATACTGATCTACACGGTGGCCGGGCATGGGTAACTCCCTGGAAAAAAGCCTTGATCAACCTATGGTTGACAATGGATATCTGGAAAAAGATGGCCAAGGCTGAGACCTGACCCTTGAGGGTGCTCAGCTGGAGACCCAAGTCTAAGCCGTTTGATTGTCCGAGCGAACCTGGATCCCTCGACCCCTTAAATGGGGAGTCAAGCGTAGAAGCACCAACCGGACCGCTCTTAGCTCCAGGAGATTTATGGGTAAGCGGTTCTCCTGTGGACCCCACTGACCCTGGATCTTCTGAGTCTGCCAAACGCCTCCCCAGCCTGTCAGACTGGCATCCGTGGTAACTATCTCCCAATGGGGAGTCAAAAAGGACTTGCCCACCAGCAGGTTCCAGGAGTCCAACCACCAAAAGAGGGACTGCCTGGTCAGGGGGGACAGCGAAAAGCAGAGTTCCAGGGTCCGATTCCAGCCGGTCAGCAGGTTCAACTGAAGAGGTCTCATGTGAAATTGAGCGAAGGGCACTGCCTCGAAGCAGGACACCATTAGGCCCATCAATCTCATCCCCAGACGTACCGACGGCTGCTGACACCGCTCTCGGCCTGCTGAAGGGACTGGGTCGCAATCAGCAAGTCGTCCAGATAGGGTAACACACTAATGCCCTGGCTCCTCAGGATAGCCATGATGCCCGCCAGCACCTTGGTGAACACATGGGGGGCTGAGGATATCCCGAATGGAAGTGCTACAAACTGGTAATGCTGATCCTCCAGAGCAAACCTCAGGAACCTCTGATGTCCTTGGAAAATCGGGATGTGCAGGTAAGCATCCCTGATGTCCACCGTGGTCATGAAGTCACCGGGCCGAAGCGATCTTACCGCCGACCGTAATGTTTCCGTGCGGAAATGTCTGACTCTGACCAACCTGTTAAAATCCCTGACCCTGTTCCTGCCGGGGCACAGGGCAAATCACACCTGTCCGCAGGAGGTGTTGCACAGCCGCTCTCAAAGCTTGAGCCTTTAGCAGGTTTCGGGATATCCTTGAACGGAGGAATTTTGTGGGTGGCCTGGCTGCCAGCTCTATCTTGTAACCGGAGGACACTACCTCCTGAATGCACCGATCCGAAACGTGACATCTCCAGATCTGAGCAAACAGCAGAACCCGTCCCCCACGCGGATGGGTGAGTGCGCCCCCTCAAGCCTGAGAGGGCTTGGCGGTGGGCTTGGACTTAGCTCCCCAGGAGGGGTTGGGTAGGCCGCGGCACCTACCTCTGCCCCAGGTATCTCTGCGGCCACCTGGAAATGAAGAACCTCTCCTTCCTCGAAAGAAACGATAGGAAGAGGGGTTCCGAAAGGACCGAGCAGCCTTCCTTCTCTGACGGAGTCTACAATACTTGACCAAAAGGTCCAGGCACTCCCCAAACAGCCTGCTCCCCACAAAAGGGAGACTCGTGAGAGACTTCTTGGCAGCCACATCAGCTGACCACTGCCGCAGCCAGAGCGAACTGCGGAGAGCAACAAGCAAAGCCGAAATCCTGGCACCAAGTCCGACCACATCATCCATGGCAGTAACAACCAAACCAATGAAATCTAAGCAGGCCTTGAGGTCCTTAAACTCCTCAGCCCACCTGCGAGCCTTAGCTCCAGCCACAAGGTGTCTCACCTTCCTTCTGTTGGCTAGTGAGACAATTGCCGAGGCGCACACAGGACGAAAGAAAGCACCAGCAAAGGTGAACGCATGACAGACCAGCTGGTCCATGCGCTTGTCCGCAGGGTCACGTAAGGAAGCATTGTCAGGTGACGGCATAACAGTATTGTTGGACAGACCTGACACGGGAGGGTCCACCTCGGGAGGGTGAGACCATAACTGAACCAGCTCATCAGGGAAGGGATACCGCCTATCCAGGACCTTAGGGACTGACTGTAACTTGTTAGGCCTTTCCCATTTCTTAATGATCATGTTAGAGAAGTGAGGCTGCTCCGGGAAGACCCGCCTTTGTCTCTCAAGCCTAAACAAATCACCCTGCTTCCTTTTAGCTGCTCTGGAATGAACAATGTGTTGTGTATCAAACACTGAGGAAAGAAAATTCTCAGTATCATCCGGGAGCCACGAATCCTCATCCGAGGAGGGACCCGAAATACTGTCATCGCCAGCAGAATAATCCACTGTGGAACGTGAACCATCTGGCAACTCACCTTCCTCCGCAGAGCTCAAACCATCAAAAAGATCATCATCATCCGAGTAAATCGGCTCCAAATGCCGCTTCTTACTCGAGGCTTTCTTAGGGGCCGTCAACGAGATCTATCTCTCGAGACTGGCCAGCCTTTGCGCAAAGTCAGTATGAGACCCCCTGCTGGCTCCCCCTTCGCTGGGGACTGAATGCAGCAGCGGAGGGTCCGGAGAGGCCGATGGTAGTACAGGGCTAGGGTCAGGGACGACCGCCCGCTCATGGTCCAAAATAATGCCTCTGGCGCATGTGGTACAAACAGTGCTGAATCCGCCCAGAGGATTCCTTCTGCACAAGGGGCAGAGCCCGTCCTGCCCAAATGGGGCCCCCAGCTCACTGTCCACTGATGCCTCCATTATGGTGATTTAAAATAGTAAAATTCAATAAGGCTACAAGACTCTACTGGCCCAAGCCTATAAAACGACCCCTCTTATTAAAAAGGGGGACCGGGAGGAACCACAACCCTCAACCACAAGGCCACGATCTATACAGGAGAAGAGAGAAAGAGCCCATGATCAGCCTAGACATAATGCAACAATCAATGCGGCAAAAAAGAGAGGGACTCACGATACCGACAGAGGGACTCTGCAGCGTCTGCAGCCAGAAGGCACCAGCGTGATCCCCCAGCAGCATCAGCAGAGACGCAGCTGCAAGTTCTGCAGTGTCCAGTCCAGGCCGGCCCTCCGCGGTGCATCGTAAAAAGACGCCTGCCCCATCAGAAACACTGCTGAAATCTGCTAAAATGGCGACGGCGGCGCCCGAGGCCCACCGCACATACAATGCCCTCATGCGTTTCTCCCCCCCGTCACAGACAGCGCCACACAAGCGGCGATGCGGCAAGCCCGCAGAACGCGGCCCCGCATCCCAGGCAGCCGACGAGGGAGCGAGGGAGGTGAGTGAGAGGCCAGAGCGCTCCGCGCTGAGCCAGCGAGGAGCCAGATTTAGAAGCACAATGAGTCCACACAGTAAGACACAGCAAAAAAACTCAAAAATAAAGCTTGTGGGCATGGAGGGATACAGACAACAATATATATAAAGTGGTTCCCCCTCAGGCTCACCATAAGCCTGCGGCCGGCTACCTTTTAGCATAAGGTCTGCGGCCCAGAGCCTAAGCTCTGCCGGATGCCACCAGACCCCGGCGTTCACCCTACTGTCACGAATGCCGTAGCATCCAGAGGCTGGAGGCAGGAGTGGGTCAGGAGGGATCCATGGAAATAGAGTCCGCAGCGGCCGAGGGGCTAGGTGGCCCCGTTCTGCTGCTATTGTCTGAGAGAGAGAGTGCCAACGATCTGATGCAGCCAAAACTGCAAGATGAACAACTGGGGAATGATAGAGGGACAGCTGCCTTTATAGGGGGCCGGGAGGAGCTACATCTTTGATCTTGCAGTCGAGTGCCCCCTGGGGGCGAACACCCATCTGTGAGGATATTGTGACGACCTGGACTGGATGTAGGGAAAAACCCAGCTGCGCACATACAAAACTCATAAAAGCCACTCCAGCTTGATTATGGCTGAAATTTGTAACTGTTGTATGAATGCCATTTTCAGTCTGTCAAATTCAATGCCTCAGTCTCTGAGATATGACATATGGCATGCTACAAATAGTTTATTTTAATCATTTATTTGTATGGGCTGACTCATATTCCACAGGACTTTAAAGCGCACATAAAATCAATGTATATCAGTTCTTATTTGTGGTTTGTTTTAGAAATTGGCCTCAATTATTCTTAAGAAGTTACGTGTCAACAAAAGGCATGCCTCCATCTGATAAAGTAAACATAGCTTTCAATTCATGTATGTGCTGGTGCGATAAACCCAGGAAAGGAACCCTACACAGATTGCGTACTGCTCTATACCTCCCACACTGGTTGTATTTGTCATAATCATTACTGTGCAAGCGCTTAGAGACACCACTAAATTATGTTTTTTTTTGTAATGCCATTGTAAATGTATTAATACACCAAATGTACCCACGGTACACGCAAGGTGCCCATAATACAGGTCATTCTCTAAGGCTGGTTTCATACTGCTGCCGATGCAGAACACATATGCTTCTCTGAGCGCTCCGCAAAAAGCCTTGCCTGCAGCGTCTGGAGGCCGCAGTGCTAGCGATCTCCCCTGTCAGTGCAGAGCGCTAGCGAGTAACACCTTTCACAGCAGTTGCCGGGCGCTCGACCAAAAGTGCGAGTGCTCCACAATTGCGGCAGTCTGAAATTAGCCTAAAAGGAGGAGGCTACATTCTCCAATATCACAAAGTGTGACACTGATGACAAGGGTTAAGGTTCCATACCTCTCCCAACCAAGATTAAAGGAGTAGCTCTGCATCTTAGGATAATGTCTGAAGGTTTTACCCTAGTCTCAGAAATAAGTCCCAAAAGCTAACTACTGGCCAGGAAGGAAATTAAACAAGGTAGTCACACATCCTTCCTTAGAAGTTTGGAGGCATGACCCAAAGGGCACAGGTCCCCTTTTGGTTCTTTCTCTGTCTCTCTCATTTTATTCATTTTATTTTTTAACTACAGTCAATTTGAATGGTTAATAAACCTCAAACCTGAGTATTTCTATAAGAAAGTAAAAGTGAGGTTTTGACTTTTTACGAGAATATTTATGTCTGCAGATATTATTGGGCATCTGTTGTGCAAAAGAATTATGTAACTAAAGAAAAAAGGAAAATTATGCAATCTCACTGTTTTCATCTGTGAATTTGAGAATGATAAACAACTCAAAAATTTCCGAAAAACAATCCTCAAATGTCCGAAAATTAATATAGCCTCCCTTCTTTTCAACAATAGTAAAAAGTTCTATATCCATTGAGTTAGTTTCTTCATTTCAATACATTTTTATTCAAGCTCCAAAATAGCAGATTACAGTGCAATTCTTGAAAATTAGTACATTTACCATAGCTAGCCATTATACAACCCCAATGGCACATTCAACAGTTAACTTTACCAAACCAAAAGAAGTGTTTTTTAAAACATGAGCAGAATTCACCCCTTTCAGAATGTAAGCAGCTGCTTGCGGCCTGGCTGCTAAAAAGAAAAATATACCATCTGGGACCACTTTCGATCGTGTTCACAACACCTTGTCCAGAACTCAGCTCTTGTTGTTTAAACATATAAATCAATTTTACATTGAGTAGTGGTGCAAAGAATAGACAGATGACATCATAGTTAGTTACACAAAAGAAGAAATTGAAGGAAAAAGGAAAAAAGAAAATAAAAATAGAGGACAGATCAGACTCTGAAAGCTAGATGGTAGTACATTGTCTATCCACTGTGACCAAGTCCTCTCAAATTGCGCCATCCTGTCTTGGTTAATTGCTGAAATTTCTTCCACAGCCAGAACATTTTCCCATAAAATCCCAAAAGGTGTGTTGCACAATTGGGTTAGATATCTCATTCCTTGACTGGGGAGTCATCCAAAGTAGGTTATCAACCCATAGTGGGAACTCTAGCATTGCTTTAATACTTACCCAGTAAGGGGCCTCCCTTATGGCATGTAGCACAACCAATTGTGTAACCTGTGCACCTTGGTAGCAATTTGCAAAGTTCAGAGCCCTTCATCCTCCATCACTTTTTAGCCTGTGAAGGACTTGCTTAGATACTCTGGCTCTTTTGCCAAGCCAAATAAAGTTGAGTACCCTCCGCTACAATTTGTTAGTGGATGGGGGTTGTTACTGGAAGCATACCTTGCGTAATACAAACAAAATTTGGGTGAAGGGTCAACTTTATGGCATTCATTCTACCTTCTACCAAAAGTTTCTGAAACAGAGGTGGGTAGGTTGCTGAAAATAATTATTGGTCAGAAGACCACCCAGATACTTCAGGTGTTGCCTCTCCAAGCTAAACTTAAAAGAAAGTTGCAAAACTTTCCAGGTTTCATCAGAGGTCGAAATTTTAAACGCCCTGGATTTAGCCATATTAACCTGGAGGCCCGGAAGAGATGCTAAACTGGCCAAGACATCCAAGAGGTTGGGAATATAAATCTCTAGTTCAAAACAGACAGTATGACATAATTCGCAAACATACAAAGTTTGTGGGTCATTCTATCGATTTCAATGCCGGAAATATCTCTGGAATTTCAAATTGCATGAGTCAAGGGCTCCTTTGCCAGGGCAAACAGCAGTGGTGACAACGGGCAACCTTGTCTAGTGCCTCGTAACAAGTGATAGCTGGCTGATTTAAACCTACAATATTTTACATATGCCCCAGTTTAAAGCAGAATTCCAGTGGACCTCCAGCCCTGCCACCCTACCATCGCACTGAGGCAAGATGGGGAGGGATTACAAAGAAGAAAAAACCTTACCTTTTCCAGGGGCCAGTGCCGCTCCTCCTAAAAAAACTGGAGAAAAATTTCTTTCCTTTCACTAGTCTTAATAAATCTGACATTTATACGCATAAACCATTTTAGCAATTCAAATTCACAAAACACCTAAAACACTGTCCTAATTGCAACTTTTGAAACAAAAATGTTAAAATTTTCCCCATATCAAATGCAGCCAAACTCATTTCCTTCTCTTGAGAAGCCTGGGAGCTGCCAATATGAATAATAACATAAAAACAGAGGCGTAACTGAACAGGCAATATCCCAAACTGAGGCCCCATCATAGCCTGTCCAATGCAATGTTTAAGGCTCAGCTCCAGCCATGTCCATTTTCTTGGAGCAGGGAGAGGCTAGAGCCACTGTTTTTTTTTTTTTTTTGCTAACTGCAATCCCCTCATAGAGATTAAAGGAGCACTATCATGAAAAAATTGCCCAATGATAGAAATCCATATAGATATGCTGGATGGTGGGGGGAGGGGGTCACTTGTATACCCAACATCAAGAAATATCCAGCTAGACTTGTTTCTTGCTTTTACTGGAAAGAAGAGAAAATCTGGGTTCTGCCCCCCCTGTCACCCCTGGAAACTATTCCTACCAGGAGCAGAAAACCACCATCTTGTCTGGAGTTGTATTCAGTTCTGGTGTATAACTGACCCCTCCTCTCATTACCCAACGTGTTTATATGGGTTTTTAATATTACATTCCAAGCCACTCATATGACACAGTGGGAATGATTATGGGACCCGGTAGTGTAGGGGAACCCGGTAGCACTGGAAATTCCCTGTGCTTCATTACTCGTGCACATAACATGGGGAGTTGACCCGTCCCATGGGACTATCCCAGGAACACAGTCCATACACTTGGGACCCCACAGAAAGTCCCCAGCCGAAGGAGGCCAGAGTGATACAGGTGAGATATATTATCTTCTTTTATACAACATCCACAAAAAATGATCTTCCGCAGGTTTCCTATATGGCTGGTTTGGAACACATGCTGATAAACCACACACATCAACCAAAGTCTTGGAAAAATATGTTCACACTATCACACTCCTGTCACTGTCAGCATGTACTGCACAACCCACAATACAGTACTGGCTTATTATTGTGGAGAGGTTTGTTATTTCCAATTTAGGACATATTTTATTGGAGCAACATGAAAGTGCCTAATACATGTGGATATATGGAAGCCTCTGACATCAGCACCACTTTCTTTGTTGTGGTAAATGACATGTGCAGGATTATTTCTCAACCTCTTTGTTTATGTTCGGCACATGTCAAGTGATGTGTGGTTACAGAAGATTCCATGACTTTGCTGCCCTGTCCTCCCTATACCCTACTGTGCTGTTTAGTTTTTACACATTTGATGCCTTACGTGCCGGAGTTGTCACATTCTCTTGGGTCTAATTGGCAGAGTTTATTTCTATAATGCACTTGCAGTTCTTCTACAATAATTATGTTTGTATGCGTCTCATTAAATCATATAAACTTTTACCATTTGGCTGATACACACAATTCCCTTGGGAGAAATGGGATAAAGGAAGTCACACTAGTAAAATAAACAACTGCTACTACAAGAGCATCGGCGTAGGCAGTGTCCTCAGAAGTCCTCGGCTCTAACATGGTTTTATAATGTTCAAACTTTCAAGACAGTAATGAGATGATGAAGAATAGCTGCCTAGGAAGGGTGGAGTAGGTTGTTAGAGGCAAATGTTATTGCTGAAAAGTGTTTATTTGTGCTTTCCTTTTTCACTGGATCCACAAAATATATATTTGCAAGGTGTGACCTTAATAAGAGTGGGTTATAGCTGTGCTTTGGATAGACTCCACGGGTCACCATCTTGGATGTTAATAGGCTCAAACAACACAATAGGTGCAGATAGGATGATTTTTAATGCGGGCAATCTGTATGTAGGGGTGGGGGGAACATACAAGATAGGCTCTTATTCAGGGTGAAGGTCTGGTTTAACTAGGTAGATCAATGCAAATCATCTGTTCTTGTCTGTTTCTTGTGCTATCTCAAGTACTCAGAATAAGCCAACCGAATGTGCAATGCTTTAGTATAGCTTCTAATATACTGCTTCCTACTACCCAACCTTTAAGGTATTCATCAACTTCATCAAATTAAATCAAATAAACTTTTACCATTTGGCTGTTACACACAATTCCCTTGGGAGAAATGGGATAAAGGAAGTCAGACTAGTAAAATAAACAACTGCTACTACCAGAGCATCGGCGTAGACCGTGTCCTCAGAAGTCCTCAGCTTTAACATGGTTTTATAACGTTCAAACCTGAGACAGTAATGGGATAATGAAGAAAAGCTGCCTGGGAAGGGTGGAGGACCATGAAAAGTAGGTCGTTAGAGGCAAATGTTGTTGCTGAAAAGTGTTTAATTAGTGGTTTCCTTTTTTCACTGGATCCAAAAAGGATATATATGCAAGGTGTGACCTTAATAAGAGAGCAAGGCAGGAATATCCATTATAGATTGCATTGTGTGGCCTGAGTCATACTTAAAAGGATTTTCCAGTCACAGTAGGAGACACACCTCTGGGTGTCAGAGTTTATAGAACCATAGACCAGGCAGCCATGGAAAACACCAGACTAGCTAGGGATCTGGTTTCAGAGGACGCCAACACATTACTTCTTTTTAAATCAAACTAAGAAGCAAGCCACTTTAGGGAGAGACCCATGTTAGGCTTGTTAGGTGGTGGTTCAGTTACTGAAAATCTGCTTACCTTGCCTGGAATTCAGAGCTGTTCCCCGGCATTTCTGGCCCAGGAGTGCTGCCATCTTGACAAAGATGGGGGGCAGACGAGTGCACAGAGCACAGGAAGCCACTCTGCGCAGCCGATGTGTACTGCCAATCAGCAGTTCTTTTTGTAACCCCTCTGTCCTGCCTCAGTGACGGGGGCGGAGGTTGCGGGGTTGGCAGGATGGGAGGATTAGTAGAGATTATGCAGGTAGCCTGAGACTCCACGGGCCAACATCTTTGATGTTAAAAGACTCAAAAAACACAATAGGTGCAGGTAGGATGATTTTTAATGTGGACAATCTGTATGTACAGTGTGGGGGGGCATACAAGATAGGCTCTTAGTTAGGGTGAAGGGTGCTTGTTTGTCTCTTGTGCTATCTCAAGCACTCAGAAAGGGCCAACCGAATGTGCAATGCTTTAGTATAGCTTCTAATATACCTCTTCCTACTTGTAGATTAATGCCCAACCTTTAGACATTTTGATGTGTGTTGGTCTATGAAAACTTGTACATAGGTGCTAATGTAATGATTCAATAAGATTAGGGCAGATGATCAGTTAGTCTCAGAATCGAGACAAAAATAATTAGTCCCTTGCTCAGCTGTTGAAAATGTGGTTGGGCTTTATCCTACTCCAGCTGTCAGCTCTTAACACCTTGCAACCTACCTCGTGCTTCCCTTTGACTGTAAACTGTTGTATTACACTCATTTCAAAGGTTTCCAGGGGATAATAGGTCACCCTGGGTGTAAACAAACCATGTGTTCCTGCTGACTAATATTTGGCTAGAGTTTGCTGAACTAAAAACAGCAGAGGTCCATATCTAAATGTACATATCTAGTCCAGTGCCCAAACTATTGCACACTATAACCAACTGGTTGAACAGGGCCTCCTTTTAACCCACTCTTTGGCCTGGAAACCCCCTAACTTTGGATATATATATTTATTTATTTTTTTAAACAAGAATCCATGTTTAGCAGCAGGAGTTAGTTGAGTAAAGCTAATGATCCACTTTGGGTTTGATACCCTGTTCCCTAACAATCAGATCCACTAACAAGCTTTTAGATGGAGAAAAATGCCCCAGGAACAAGAACCACAACCCGGGATAGTAAAAATTCTGGGTTTTGGTCCACTTTTTAACTGCAATACAGAAGATACATCTTGGTGAGCTCATGAATAAAAGTCGTGTTCAAGATCAGGATGCCCCAGGGAAAAGAACCTATAACCAGGACAGTGAAAAAATACAATTCTGTGATTACTCACCTGTAGAACTGGTATTATATGTATACAGCACGTCCTGTTCCAGAATATTCCTTACTCCTGGGTAATACATCCACAAGATGGCTCTGGACTGCAGAAAACAGCTTGTGGCTGCTCCTGGCCCTATATAAGTCAGGGACCTCCCACAAATTCCCTAGTATTGACAAGCAGTTAACAAGAAGCCGGGAGAACAATAATAACAGGAATTCAAAAATGAACATATGAACAATCACCATACGAGGTAACTAAGAATAATGATAACAAGGGTGGGATGGAACAGGACGTGCTGTATACATATAATACCAATTCTTCAGGTGAGTAATCACAGAATTGTATTATTCTAAGTATACAGCACGTCCTCTTCCAGAATATTCCTTACTCCTGGGACATCCAATAGCAGTGTCCGTAAGGTAGGGTGGGATCCCCAAAAAGTAACAGCGGGCAGTTTAAACCACTGCCGCCTGCAGAACTTTGCGACCAAAAGCAGCATCAGCTGAGGCCCGAACATCAACCTTGTAAAACTTTTAAAAAGTATGAACAGAAGACCAAGTAGCGGCCTTACAAACTTGTTCAACAGAAGCTTGGTGCTGAAAAGCCCAAGAGGCACCAATAGCACGAGTAGAATGAGCAGTAAGGCGGAAGGGAGGCTCCTTCCCGTTAGCAGAATAGGCCTGTACCACAGCCTGGTGGATCTATTTGCTGATAGTGGACTTAGCTGGAACCAGACCCTTCTTAGGTCCAGACGGGAGCACAAAAAGAGCATCAGTCTTCCTGAAGGATTCAGTAGCCACCAAATAGAACTTCAGAGTCCTGACCACATCCAGAGAGTGTAAAACCCGCTCCTTAGGGTTACTAGGATTAGGGCATAGAGAAGGCAAAACAATGTCCTGATTGAGATGAAAAGCAGACACAACCTTAGACAGAAAATCAGGCTTAAAACGAAACACCACCTTGTCCTGGTGTCTCTCAAAGTAAGGGGGTTTGATGGAAAGCGCCGCCAACTCATAAACACGCCTAACAGAAGTGATGGCCACCAAAAAGACTACCTTAAGAGTCAAAATGGACAAAAGGGCCTCACGCAAAGGCTCAAAGGGAGACCCCTGCAAGGCAGATAAGACCAAGTTCAAACCTCAGACTGGTAACATAGGCTTACGTGGAGGACGCACGTGAGTAACCCCCTGGAAGAAGGTCTTGACCAGACGATGGTGAGCAAAGGATCTTTGGAAGAAAATGGCCAAAGCAGAAACATGACCTTTGAGGGAACTAAGTTGAAGACCCAAATCCAGACCATGTTGCAGGAATTCCAGAATCCTAGGGATAGAAAACACCCGACAGGGAAGCGACTTAGACTCACACCAGTCAATGTAAGCATGCCAGACCCTATAGTAGATGGATGACGAGGACTTCCCTGAATCATGGTATTAACAACAGAGGCAGGCAGCCCCTTTTCCATCAAGAGGGAGGTTTCAGCAGCCAGGCCTTTGTAAATTGGGATGGCGTAGCTGCCCCTGAGTGAGCAGGTCTGGATCCTTGGGCAGAGCATACTGATCTACTGCCAACTGCACAACATCTGCGAACCACACCCTTCTTAGCCAACAGGGGGCAACCAGAATGGTTGGCACCCCTTCCTGAGCAATCTTGCGCAGCACCTTGCCCAGCAGAGGAAAAGGAGGGAACACATAGAGAAGCTGAAAGCTCTTCCAAGACATTGCTAGTGCATCCATGGCCAAGGCCAGAGGGTCCTGGGACAGAGATACAAAGACTGGAAGCTTGTGATTGTGACGGGATGCAAAGAGATCCACATCTGGCTGACCCCAGCGGTGGCACAGGGAGCAAAACACCCTGCTGCTGAGGGACCAGTCTCCCAGACGAGAGGTCCCCCTGCTGAGGGAGTCTGCCTCCAGATTCTCCACCCCCGGGATGTACACAGCTGAGATGCAGGGAACATTCTCCTCCGCCCAAGACAGTATCAGGGACACTTCCTTGAGGGCCCTCTTGCTCCGGGTCCCTCCCTTATGATTGATGTAGGCAATCGCCGTCTGGTTGTCCGAGCGGACCTGAACCGCCTGACCCTGAAGGTGTGGAGTCAATTGGGCGAGAACCAACCTTATCGCCCTCAATTCCAGAATGTTGATAGGGGTGTGGGCCTCCTGAGGGCCCCACTGACCCTGGAATTTCAGGAATTTCCAGAAGCCCCCAACCTGTCAGACTGGCATCTGTGTTGACTGTATCCCAGAACGGGGCCAGAAAGTATCTGCCCACCAACAGGTTTCTTGAGTCCAGCCACCACGAGAGAGACCGTCTGGCCAGAGGGGAGAGAACCAACACCTGATCCAGGGACCGAGGGTCCTGATCCCAAACTGACAAGAGGTGAAGTTGAAGAGGCCTCATGTGAAACTGAGCGTATGGAATCGCCTCGAAGAAAGACACCATCAGGCCCACCAGCTGCATCCCCTGCCGGATGGAGGGATGAGGGCAAGACATAAGGAACCTGGCTTGGGCCTGAAGACTCTCCACCTTCTGCTGAAGGAGAAAAATCTTAACCTGAGATGTATCCAGAGTCATGCCCAGAAAGGACCTCACCATTGACGGTGACAGGAAAGACTTGGGGTGGTTGATCACCCAGCCGAAGGACTCCAGTGTGGACACCACCAGCTGAGTATCCAGCTTGGCCTGCTGGAGAGATTGGTAAGAAGTAAGGAAGGATGCGAATGCCCTGAGATCTCAGCAGAGCCAGTACGTCCGCCAGTACCTTGGTGAATACCCTGGGAGCCAAGGTGATACCGAAAGGCAGAGCCACAAATTGATAGTGCTGATCCTCCAGAGCGAACCTGAGGAATCTCTGATGACCTGGAAAGATTGGTACATAAAGGTAAGCGTCCTTGATGTCTACAGAGGTCATGAAGTCCCCCGGGCGTAGTGAATTGACAGCTCAGCGCAGAGTCTCCATGCAAAAGTGTTTGAATCTGACAAATTTGTTGAGGCACTTTAAATCCAGGATAGGTCTGATGGACCCGTCTATTTTGGGAACAGTGAAAAGATTGGAATAGTAGCCTCTGCCCCTTTCACTCAAAAGCACCTGGCAGATGACCCCCAACTCCAGAAGGTTTTGGACAGCAAGGCACAGACCCTGAGCTGACAATTTAGGGTTTAGAGCCATCCGGGATTTGATGAACCTTGGGGGCGGCCAGGCTGCAAACTCTATCTTGTAACCGGAGGACACTACCTCCTGAATCCACCGGTCTGAGACGTGAAGCCTCCAGACGTGAGCAAAGAGCCGAAGCCGTCCCCCCACCCGGATGGGTGAGGGCGCCCCTTCATGCCTGAGGAGGCTTGGGTGAGGATTTTGGCTTAGGACCCCAGGAGAGACCAGGACGGCCACGTCCTCTGCCCCTTCCCCAGTGATCTCCGCGGGCCCCAGTAAAGGAGACTCCTCGGCCAGGTCTGGAACCACGGAAGGATGGGAGAAGGGCACCCATCCCCCGAAAGGACCGGGACGGCCTCCTACGTTGAGGTAACCTACCGCCCCTGGCAAACAAATCCAAGCGTTCACCAAAAAGGCGCAGGCCCTTTAAAGGGAAACCAGTGAGAGCCTTCTTAGCAGCATTATCAGCTACCCACTGACGTAGCCAGACAGAGCGGCGTATAGCCACCAACATACCTTTTGTCCCAACTCTTGGGCACCCCTGGCAGCTTGCTAGGCCGCTCCCATTCTTTGAGCCCCAGATTATTAAAGTGAGACTGCTCCGGGAATTCCAAACGTGGTTTAACCATATGAAAGAGCTCACCCTGCTGCTGCGGAGCCACGGCAGGAGGGGAGATACAGAGCACTTCAAAAATATGAGCCAAAAGCCTGTCAGTGTCATCTGAGGACCATAGATCTTCCCCAAAGGGAGACCCTGTACCACCACAAACCCTAGGCTGCCCCTCAGATGATTCTGAATCAGAGAACAATTCCCCCTCCTCCAGGGGGGAATAACCAGTAGTGTCAAAAATGTCCTCAGTTTCCACAGGAAAGAGGGAGACGGTGGGAGATAAATGCCGCTTCTTAGCAGAAGCCTTACGCGAGGCAGACAGCAATATTTTTCTCAATGCTGGCCACCCCTACAGCCAAATCAGGCTGAGACTCCCCGCTGGTATGCTCCTCGTAGGGGTCAGATGCAGGCGTGGGGGGGAAGGCAAAGCCTGAGGGGGCGCAGGCCCAGCAACAGGTAACCCAGACTGCAGTGCAAGTACCTGCTGGGCGCAGGATACACATACCCTGACATCATCACACATTGGGGATACCCCACACGCAACACATAGCCAGGCTTGTCCCCACGGAACCCCAGGTTCATTATCCCCAGAAGCCTCCATATGGTCATTTGAAAGGCACAGTAGGCCAGTAAGGGTTAATGCTAAAGAGCTACCCGGGATGAACCAATGAACCGCTAGGGAAGTGGGAGATAATGAGCGGCGAGGGCAGGGAGAAACCACAGGACCGAAGCTTTACCCCGCCTGAAAGACACAACAATATATTCCAATGAGAATAAGGCATAAGAAAAACCAGAGAAAAATCACCCCACCGGGGAACTCACAGACCACAAGGAGCCAGTAGCGACAGGAAGAAGACAAAATGGTGTCCGCAACCTCGAGGGGCGGGCCGTGGAGATATGAGGTAAAATGCATCATCCATAGAGCCCGCCCCCCCCCCTGAAGAGCGCGAAGCGCGCCCAAGTGATCCAGCCGGCCAGTACCGGCCCGGCAGCTCTGAGGTGAATGGGACTGCCAGCTGCGGAGCGCAGTACAAACGCGTGTCGGCGCGTTTTAATAAAGTGACAAGCACAACATATGTCTACAGTCTTAAAACACTAGACAAGACCCAATCCCCCCCCCCCCGGAGATCTCCCGAAGGGAGAGTGAGGGAGGATAACGGCAGAATTCCCAGGGGGAAACGGCGCCCAGGGGCTAATATGAGAAGTGAGGGTGGAGGGGGAAATGGGAATAAGGTTTAACTGCACAGGATAACCTGGCAAAAACCATGAGGCAGTGGGGGCATCCCAAAAGGCTCACAATTAGACCACATACCCTGTTAGAGCAGGGACTGCGGTAGGAGCCTAGCTCCTCAGCACCATAGTACTTCAATAGCCTATCTTCACCCGAACCTTATCAGCCGAGGCTGGGGGGCAGTAAATTGGACGGAACGGGTGGGAATAGCCCTGCAGGGCCGCAGGCAATAAGCCCTGCTCACCTGCGCCACAAGAGAGCTATCTTCTATCTTCTCAGACTGCAGAAAGAAACTGGGGAATTTGTGGGAGGTCCCTGACTTATATAGGGCCTGGAGGAGCCACATGCTCTTTTCTGCAGTCCAGCGCCATCTTGTGGATGTATTACCCAGGAGTAAGGAATATTCTGGAACAGGACGTGCTGTATACTTAGAATATCCTGGCGATAGGTCCACGTTAAGGACTTAAATGGATGGCACATCTCAAACTAAAGCTGGAAAGCTGTTACTGACTGGTTAATCAGATTTTAGGACGCTTGCTCTGTGTTAGAATAGATTAGATCTATGATAATAGACATGAATAGGATATTTATCACATAAAACATGATAGCAGCAACAGCAGCAATGTTTTGCAATAAACTTTCTTTATCTACCATCACCAGTGCCCTCGAGCACAGCACATACAGCTTATCTTAGATAAAAAAAAAATAACATTCTGAATTCTTTAGTTATTTACTGAAAATCATAAGATGTCTGATACTTGTTCATAGAAATCCTCAAAGGAGGGTTTGCGATTGTCCATTCAATTATTAGCTTTGCTCCCCTGGCTTTATTGGTGTTCATTTGCTCCCAGTAGGGTGCTGGATCTGGAATGCCATTGTGTACAAGAGGACCTTGTGTATAGGATGCTTGATTGGAGGATAATTAAAATGTTTGACACCGCAGGAATTCAAGCCTGACTTTGAAGCCCTGTTCCATGTATAATTAGGCGAGATCACCCCTTGTGCCTTTGTTTACAATGATAGTGCTAGTCAAAGTAATGAAAAATGTGAAGTGTATTAATTCAAAGTAAAGTTGGTCATCCATTAACAGACTTGATTGTTCACTTCCTAAACAGACCCTTCGCCAAGATTCTTTTTCTGTGAGGCAGTTATTGTGGGGGGGGGGGGGGGGGGTCAGAGAGGGAAAGCAGCTATTTTGATTGGATTGAGTCTCTCTGATCACATCTGTTGGCATTGGTTAGCCAACAAAATTATTGGGGGGGGGGGGGGGGGGAGGTTAGGGCAGGCAAAAGAGGTTTATTTCTCCAATATAAAGCAAACGGGGCGGTGCAGACAAGAGGCTTGTATAATTTCTTGGCAAAATGGTGCTTTGATAGGGAATAACCAAGGTACCAATGAGGGTATCAATTTACCATGATGGTATAACACAAAGTCCTGCTGGTAATGAGTCAATTATATAACTAAAGGGTTGCAGGTTCGATTCCCATCTGGGACAGTGTGACAGCCAGAAAGCGCTGTCCCTTTAAGGGGGGCAGCCCACATGACTGGCCTGCGTTCCGTCCGGAAGCAGACCAGCCATGGGGGAAGTGGTCACTGGGGAAAGTGACCTCAAAGGGGAGGGGGAGTATAAAAGGGATGTTTGTCCCTCTCCCCTTCCTCTTTGACCTCCGGCGTGGATGACGAGCAGTCTGACTGACGCTCGTCCACCCAGGCAAGTGAACATGGAGGCCCTTTTTGCTGCTCTGCGCAGGGAGGCCGGGCGGCGAGGCGAGGACTGGGTGAGGAGCTTAATACCACCCCAGTCCGCCTCGCCGCCACCCCCCTCCCGCCCCCGATGGGCACGCCGGGCCATCGCCCGGCTCAGCCCTTCACCACCCCGCCGCCACGTGCGGTGGGGGACGGACGCGGCGCCTGCTGCTCTCCCCCACCCTCCCCTCCCTACGCGGCGCGGCCACGGGAGGTCTTGCACGCCCGCACGCTCTGGCCGGGGGGAGGCGGGTGCTGCTTGTGTGCCTCCCCCGTTGTCCTCCGCCGGCCCGTCCATCCGCGGCCCGAGCGCCGGAGCGCGGGCCGCACGCCGGTGTCGTGCGATCGCCTCTCCCTCGCTGGCCAGGGAGAGGCCTCTGCTGCCGGGGCGCTGGCTCCGCCCCCGCCTCCCCCGAGCTCCCGGTCTACGCGCCGGGGCTCTGGCCAGAAGAGGCCTGCCTCCCCCTGCCTCGTTGCTGAGGTTGAGGCTGGCGCGTCAGGGCGGTCGGCTCCGCCCCCTCCCCCTGTGTCTAGCAGCTCGGCCCGCAGGAAACCCACTGCTCCCCGCCGTCTCCGTGGGCGGGGAGCGGCGGCTCTGTCATCAACCCCCCCGGGCCCGGTTCGCTCGCAGCGAGCTGCCGGGATTGCCCACGTGGACGCCCCCCCTCCCCACGTACAAGCCTCTTTCCTCCCCTTCCTCCTTTCTCCCTTCTGCCGGGGCCCTCCACGGGGGTCAAGGCTCCGCTCCAGTCGGAGCGGAGGGCGGCCATGGGGGAGGGGACACCCTCCTCCCCAGGTCTAGTAGTGGGTCCTTTGGGACGCCGGCGGGGGCTCCCAAGCAGCACACCACACATATACACTCGACACACAACTTTTTTTCGCCCCCCGCGCCGACCCCCCCTTCTCCCATAGCGCATGCCCCTTGGCGGGAGCACCTCCCCCGCTTCCCCATGGCCCTTTTTTCTCTCCACTGGCGCCCCCGCCGCAGCCCTTTCCCCCTGCGACTCGGGATGCCCCCTCCCCCCCATGGCTCCCTCGGCCTGGCGGGTCCCCACGTCCCTGAGCGCCTGGCCCTTTAACCTGGTGGCCCCCCAGCCTGGGGAGTTGGTGCGCATGGCATCCTCCCCTGCCCATTCCCATGTAGGTCCAGGCACTGCGGACACGCGCGCATGCGGCCGGGGGCTCGGTTTCCCGGCCAGTACCAGCTGCTCGCCTCTCCTTTTTTCTCCGCAGGCGGTCTGGGGCGGCGATCGGCTGCAGGCCGCCATCATCTTCCGGCAGCGTGGTGGCGGCACCAGGAACTGCGGTGGCGTCGGGACGTCCGGCGGGAAGCGGGTCGCTGGACCAGTCGGGCCCAGCGACTCAGGATTTGGATCAGCGCACGGGAGGACCAAGCGGCGGGATCGCTCTGCAGGGTGAGCCACAAATGATTGCTAGTGTCATGTCAGTATCGCAAGCTAGGGATGGGGCGTCTGGGGGTGTTGGTGCGGGGGTGGCAGGTTTTATGGCTGGGGTGAGGGAGTTGTTAGCCAGGTGGGATTCAGGGGAGTGCGGGGGGTCCAAGGGGGTGCCGCAGGGTCCGGCGGCAGTTTGGGCACCAGGTTGCCGGGGGTGACGAGTGGCGCCGGGGGGCTCTGGAACAAGGGGCGGCGCAGGTAGATAGCGGGAGGGGGGGGAATTCGGAAGATACGAGGTTGGGCGAGTTGGGGGGGGGGGGGGATAGGTCCCTACCGATTTCGGATTCGGCCAAGGGGAACACTTACGTGTGTTTCGAGGGTCCGCTTGGAGGGCACTTAAAACAGGAAGTGAGGGAAAAAATATGGCGCAGGGAGTACGTGGATATATTTACGTTACTGCCCTTGGAGCGTTTTGGGATTGAGGGGTGGGAAAAAGGGAGGGAGTACCGGAAGGAAGAGGATGAGGATAGGAGGCGTTTTCGGTTGATCCCGAGGACTTTCGGGAATTGGCTGCAGGCGTTTGCTATACTGGCAAGCATTATTGGGGGAGAAGAACCCAGAACACTGCTCATCGCTTTTTTGTTATTTGGACGCCATTTGGGAGGCTCACCGGGTGTATGGGGGCTTGGCCTGGCTTCGGTACGATGAGCAGTTCCGGCAGCGGATGTCGGTGAGTGAGAGGTTGGGATGGGATCATAGGGATGTAGGGCTGTGGTTGAGGGTGATGAATGCGAGGGGGGGAATATACCCAGCTGCCGGGGGGGGGGGGATCATCCCCCTTTCAAGGGGCCGCCACTTCAATGGGGTCGGGAGGGGCGGATTTGGCCAGGCTGGGTTTGTGCTGGGCCTTCAATGACTCCTTCTGCAAATGGGGGCCCACGTGTAAATTCAGGCACGAATGTTCAGGCTGCGGATATGTTTTAAGAAGGGACGGGGGGGCGGCCGCAGAGGGGCCGAGGGTACTGGGAAAGGGGGTATCCCCGGTGAGAGGGGCAGAGATGGGCCCCTGGCTAAGTAAGTACCCTGATCAGGGGATGGCTCGATTGCTGGGCGAGGGCTTCAAGTCGGGTTTTCGGATTCCATGTGCAGCGCCTCCTAGGGGGCGCTCGCTTAAGAATCTGAAATCGGCTCGGGAGCGGCCCAAGGTGATTAAGGAAAAGTCGGTGAAAGAAGTTTCTTTGGGGCGGATGGCAGGCCCATTTAGCGACCCCCCTCTGGAGGATCTGGGGGTGTCCCCATTGGGGGTTGTGCCCAAAAAGGAGAGAGGCAAATTTCGCCTCATACACCACCTGTCTTTCCCGAGGGGTGGGTCAGTGAATGATGGGATAGACAAAGAGCTGTCATCGGTGTCTTATACGTCGTTTGACTTTGCTCTGGCTATGGTAAGGGAGGCAGGCCCCGGGGCATTGATGGCAAAAACCGATATTGAATCCGCGTTTCGGCTGCTACCAGTGCATCCGGATAGCTTGTATCTTTTGGGGTGTTTTTTCGAGGGGGGGTATTACGTGGATCGGTGTCTCCCAATGGGGTGTTCAATTTCGTGCGCCTACTTTGAAGCCTTTAGCTCGTTCTTGGAGTGGGTGGTGAAGGAAAGGGCGGGCGTGGGGTCCGTCACTTACTACTTAAACTATTTTTTGTGCGTAGGGCCGGAGGGCACCAGGGTGTGCGAATTGTTGTTGGCAACCATGTTAAACTTTTTATGGGTTTTTGGGGTGCCGGTTGCACACGACAAGATGGAAGGTCCAGCAACCATGAAAAAATTCCTGGGGATCGAGATCGACACGGTAAAAAGGGTATGTAGGCTGCCGAGGGATAAAATTGAGGATTTGGTTGAGGGTTTGGAGGGGGCCCTGGGGGTCAAGAAGGTCACATTGGTGCAGCTGCAGTCAGTGCTCGGGAAGCTGAACTTTGCGTGCCGGGTTTTGCCTATGGGACGGGTGTTTACCAGGTGTCTATAAATGGCGACGGCGGGAGTTCGGGAGCCGCATCACTTCATCCAGTTGTCGGCGGCGATGAAGGAGGACATCAGGATATGGATCATTTTCCTGGGGTCTTTTGACGGGCTGGCGTACTGGCTGGACCCGGTGAGGGCAAATGACAAGCTTGAGCTCTTCACAGATGCGGCGGGCTCAGTCGGTTTTGGGGCCTACTTGGGGGGGAGATGGTGCGCGGGCCCCTGGCCAGGGCGGTGGAGGGACTCGGACCTGGTGAGGAATTTGGCTTTTTTGGAATTATTCCCACTGGTGGTGGCGGTGACGTTATGGGGAGAGGTGCTGAGGAAGAAGGCGGTGTGTTTTCGGTCAGACAATATGTCGGTGGTGGCGGCAGTTAACACACAGACTTCGTCTTCATTGGTGTTGGGATGTTTGCGGTACAATGTGTGGTGCAGGGCGGCGCATGTGCCCGGGGTGGAGAACGGGATAGCTGGCGCTCTTTCTCGTTCGCAGTGGGAGCCCGAGGCGAGGGAAGTCGGCAAGTCATGCCCCAGTTGGCTGCTGGAAATCCTGTAAGACGCCTGTTTGGCTTAATTCGAAAGTCAGTTGCACCATCTACTTGGGCGTCGTATGTAAAGACGTGGCAGCAGTGGTGGACCTTGGTGGAGGAGTTCGGGGGGGCCTGGAACGGAGGTCGATAGGCAAGGGTTGTTGATCTGGTGTGTCAGCGAGTTGTTGGCGGGCGGCGCGACCCCGGCTTCGGTTGACAAAAAGATGTCGGCTTTGGCGTTCTTGTGCCATATGGAGGGTTGGGTGGATATGACCAAGGCGTTTTGGGTGCGGCAGGCACTGAAGGGTTGGCGGAAAGAGCACAGGATGGCTGATAACAGGCGGCCTGTCTCATGGGGTTTGTTGGGGGGATTTTCAGTGTTTTATCCTGGGTTTGTGCGTCGGGTTTTGAGGTGAGTTTGTTTAGGGCTGCATTCTCGCTGGCATTTTTTGGGGCCCTGAGGGTGGGGGAGTTGGTTAGCCCTAGCAAGCGGGTACCTGGGGGGTTGGGTGTGGATGACGCAGTGACGTCGGAGGAAGGGGTGGTGTTACGGATAAGGCGGTCTAAGACAGATCAGAGGGGGCGGGGGGTTAGTATCTTTTTGGGGAGGTTGCGGCAATGTGATTCAAGTCCAGCTGCTGCCGTCGAGGAGTTCCTGGGGGTAAGGCCGAGTGGGAACGGTCCGCAGCTCATGCACGAGGATGGTTCCTTCTTGTCGCGCTTCCAGTTTTTGGCGGTTTTTAGGAAATGTCTTGGGGAGTTGGGGTTGGCAAGCAGCGAGTATGATACCCACTCATTTCGTATTGGGGCCGCAACAGAGGCGGCTAGGCTGGGGCTGCCGGATGACATAATAAAGAGGCTAGGGAGGTGGGAATCGGCGCGGTTTCGGCGGTACATTCGGCCAGACAGGATTGATCAGTTGTACAGGTGATTGGGTGGATCGGTCGATAACATTTTTCCCACCTCCTTCCCTCCCCTTATTTTTTGTTTTAGATTCGGCATGCTCGGTCATGATCGTCGGGCACTCATATGTTTACTGGTCGGCTCGGCGTGCGGTGGTTCGGAGGAATGGAATGCAGCTGGGCATTCCGGAAGATCGGGCTCGGTTGAGCTGGGCCGGTGTGAGAGGCCTGTGCTGGGAGGATATGCAGGAGCACACTATGCGGGCGGCGGCAAGGAGGGGGCCACCGGGGGTTTCGGTTGATCACGCAGGGGGGAATGACTTGGGGAAGGTGCCGATGCGGCACCTGATTAAGTCCATAACGCAGGATTTGTTGTTTTTTCTGGGTGTATTTACGGGGGTGGTGTTGGTGTGGTCTCAGATTGTCCCCCGTTTTTCCTGGCGACACGCTAGAGACTTGGTGGCCATCAAGAAGGTTCGGGTTAAGGTCAACAAGGCGATAGCGAGGTTTGTGAGGCTGAATGGGGGTTTGAGTGTGCACCACATCGAGGTAGAGGGGATCAGGGGGTTCTATCGATCCGATGGGGTTCACTTGAATGACATGGGGAACGACTTGTTTAACATGTCATTAAAGGAGCAGATTGATATGGCGGTGGAGTTGTGGCGGGCTAGGCAGTGCTAAGGTTTTAGCGCTGCCTGGCTTTGGCGGGTCTCCTCTCGGGTTTCGGGTCTGAGGTAGCATTTCCATGGGTAGGGTATGTGGCTGTTTCCGTGGAAACCGGCCAGGACGAGTTGGTTAATGAGTTTCGGATGGTTGGCGTTCTGGTAGGGAAGGGGATGTTTTGGTCACTGGCGGTTAGCCCGATTAAGCTCCCTGGTCTAGGAGGTTTTGCGGCCGAGTTTATGTTGGCTTCCGCTTGGTGGGGGTCGGGATGTTAATTTTGTTCCCTCCCCTTCCCATCATTCTTGGGATTCTAGGCTTCTCAGACCAGGAGCTATAGGGGGGACTCTATACTGCTTGTACAATGTTGTTATATATGTTGGGCTGTGGCTGATTAAATTTAATCTTTCCAACGACATGGTGGTCTGGACTCGTTATTTGGTAGGTGAGAGGTATGACGCAGGGCATATGGAACGCTAGCCCAGTCATGTCCTTTTTGTAGCAGTCCTATACCCACAATAGAAACCTCCCATGTCACGTTCCTTCTCTCCCCCCCCCATGTTTTTGTTTTTAGTACTCATTTTTAAATACTTACCAAAAGTAGCCCTGCCATGGCCAGACAAATAAACCAGATGATGCAATTTACTGTCTTCAGTACACATTTGCTAGCATTAGAAAAAGAAAGAATGCTAGATCAGCTCAGTACCTCATTCAGACATCATTTTGCCACACAAAAATGTACACTTTCAAATAGTCAACCAAAAGTGGACTTACCATTTATTGATTAAAAAGGAGCACTGAAGCACCCAGCCAGTTAGATAGGCTGGGGGCAGAAGTGAGCCTCAGATTAGAGGCAAGCCAGAGGTGCGGGCAGCTGTCTTGTCACAATTGAGATCAGCCAATAGGCCAGAAAGGGGAACAGACCTGGTGTTGCAGCAGAAAGAGATGATCCCTTTCCTGTTTTGAAAAACAACTGTAAGAGGTAACACTGGGGGATGTTTAGTTGGAATAGTGACTGTGGAAATTGGCTGTTCAATAAAGAAAATGTTAGAGACTGTCAGCACCGACCATTCCCACACTTGCAACCACAGGACACCCGTGGGCCCAAGACATGATTCTCCACTCACCTTAGTGATAGCCCCAAGTGTATGTGTGTAGCATCACTACCCCCCTGTATCCTTATTTAAAGCAGGCCAAAAAAGCAAGTTCAGTAAATTGCATCCCTAAAGCCCCACTCTGGCAATCAGTGACATAAACTATTTGAGAGGGCATAACTCCATGCAAATGTTATGGAATAGCAGGCAGATTCTATGCTGCATAACTGCATGGGAGTGGCCATCTTGCCACATACATGAATCCAGCTTTTGAAAAACCCAATACTACAGTGCAGTGCAATACAGGCGGTGTGCGGGCATCCCCAATACAGGCAGTGCATTGGCATCCCAATTACAGGCAGTGTACGGGCATCCCCAATACAGGCAGTGTGTGGGCATCCCCAATACAGGCAGTGTGCGGGCATCCTCAATACAGGCAGTGTGCAGCATACCCTGAAAAACAAGCAGAAAAAAAAAAACTTGCCATACATTCCCCCGGCATACCTGCCACTGCCCGCTGCAAGTTCAGAGCGGGCCATTTCCGGCCTAAGGGGGCGTGGCCTGTGACTCCTGCCAGCGTCCAATGGCGCTGGCAGGAATTGCAGGCCACGCCCCTGAGCCGGAATCGGCCCGCTCTGAAATCACTGACTGCCGCTCCCCGCCACCGCTCCCCACCGCCTTTGTAGGAGGTGGCACGGAGCTGCGGCTACGGAAGTGGCAGTCAGAAGCCGCAAGTTCAGAGCTAGCTGGTTCCGGGGCAGGCGTGGCCTGTGACCCCTGCCAGCGTCATTGGACGCTGGCAGGAGTCACAGGCCGCACCCCCCGTGCCAGAATCGGCCCGCTCTGAACTCACTGACTGCCGCCATTCCCCACCGTCTCTCTGTAGAAGGCAGCAGGGAGCTGCAGCTACGGAAGCGGTAAAAAGTCAGCCGCAAGTTCATAGCGAGCTGGTTCCAGCTTCTGGGTGGGCGTGGCCTGTGACTCCTGCTAGCGTCATTACAGGCCACGCCCTACCTAGGGGCCGGAACCGGATGAAGGAGAAGGTAGGCAGCAGCGACTACGGAGGCGGGGGATCCAAGGAATGTACGATTTTTTGTTCCTTTTTTTTTACATTGGCCTGATAAGACGCACTGATACACCCCCCCACTTTTGATGAAAAATAAGTGTGTCTTATAGGGCGAAAATATGGTATATAACAAAATACACAAGCTGTCAGTATTTCTGAGGCATTTACCTCTCAGTTTGGTGTGGGCTGCTGCTGACACAATTCTCCCCCCATGCTTATGTGTGTGACAAGATGGCAGCTCCCATGCAGTTTGCAGCAAAGAATCGGCCTGTTAATCCAGAACATCTGCATGTAGTTAGTTGTTAGTTTCTTTTTTTGACTTTTGGTCCGCTTTAAAGAGAAACAAAACTTGGGATTTTCACTAACCCAGGTTATGTTCCTCCTGCTTGGTGAGCATCCCGACATGGAATGCCCCACTATGTGGCTCCTCATATATTCTGTAAATGCACAGTGAAAATTGGATTCTGTGTAATGTATACCCAAACTCTGCAGACTGCTTTAGAACCATGGCGCTACAAAGCTTATTGCCAAGGGCCGTGTTGGTCCTCACCCACAATCCCTTATAAAGCTGACTGAACATCAGTTAAGGTGCACCAAACTTTTAAAGCCAACTCAGGTTGCAGAACAAGGATGGGTACCGTGTGTTACGTTATCATATCAGGAAATGAGAGCAGACACACAAAGGAAACGTGGGAGCCCTAAGGTCTATGTGGACACTATACACTGTCAGCGCATCACTTATTAAAATCTCTTATGTGGATAGCTTAACTGTACTACTTAATATACCTGGTACTTGCTACATTTTAAAGGAGCAGTATCGCGCATTTTTCTTGGTGACATATTTAAATGGTACTTTGAATGTAGGTAAGTGTTGGAGTAAGAATTACAAATTTAGAAAAAAATGATGTCAGTGTTGAGCAGCTGGAGACTAATAGCTCATGTTTATGTCTTCTGAGTGTCGGAGCCCGACACTCTGGCCTGTTCCATGCTGAGGAGAGGGGTGAAACAATGTATCAAAGTCTCAGCTGTTCAGTGCTGGCAGCCGTCCAGCATAAGATAACAACATTGCAACATTGCCTGGCCAGAACTTATATATCTAAAACAGAGAGAAAAGCTCTAGAAGTCATTTAGCTGATGACAGTTTTCCCTTCATGTTGGCTCTGCTGCAGAATCTTTCAGTTTACCATTTTCTCTTTCATATTCTTATTTTTCATTTTTCCATATGATCTTTCTTTCAGCTTTGTGTGTTTTGAGCAAAGCCCAACCCAGGTTTTTTCACTATCTGGAGTTTTGTTTTGTGCCCCTAGGGGCATCCCGACTTGGGATGCCCTGATATGTGAAATCCCCAAGTTCGCCTGTGAAAACGTACCTTTCCCTGTCCCACAGCGCATGCGCGGGCTCTCATCCAATCAGCGCTGTTTGCACACAGATGGGGAGCCTGAGCAGTAACCTTCCTGGCCGCCCGGCCTGTCTAAATGACTCTCTGCGTGAGCGCGCCAGAAAAATGGGGGGATCTTTGGTTATCCAGGGGTTGTTTCACACAGTGGGCATCCTGATTTAGAATGCCCAAGGGGCAAGATCAATGGCCGGGTCTTATAGACTTCAGGGTCGGCAACTCAGTGTTTTGTTCCACTTTAATATCTTTAGATTTTCCTGCACAGTTATTCAAAGAAGAATTTCAGTCGTTTTCAGTCAGTTTAGTTTATTTTGTATAGATTTTACACATTTGAGTCACCTGGTCTCATAACAAAAGCAGCACCTCACACACACACAGCTGTTACCACTGATTACAGTGTCAGCCTCTGAGGTAAAGTGTTGCTAGGAGACCAGTGAGCTAAATGAAGCAGCTCACTAAAAACAACCCAGCAGATCCCCCTATTCAGCAAATGGACTGAGCCATTGTAATTATACAATTTAAAAGAAAAGCATATATTTTTTCCTTTTTCTATCGCCAGATTATTTATACACATGTTAGAGGCTATTGTGTGGCTATTTAATTATTTATCTTGTTTAATGCAAATTTCGCGATACTGCTCCTTTAAGGAAACCATGCAGGTTATATTAAAATGCATATTTCATCTTTTGCTTGCTTAGAATTATGGATCTATATGCTAGGTTAATAAGAGATACATTCTGTAATCCTGTACACTAAAAACTGTGGCCAACAGCTATGAATGTTGGGGGACTGCTCAGCCTAAGCTATCAGGTATCAGGACCAAAATACAGAGCCACTTAGACCCCAACCGATTTCTCTGCAAAAGAGTTATTTATATTGGAATAAAAACTAGACGCTAAATCTGATAGAAGGCCATTTTTTCAATCACAGTAGCTGTGGGTAACATAGTTTATATAGGTCGTAAGTAATAAAGGGATCAGGGTGGGGATTTAAACTTTTTACTTAAATCTGACCAAAACCCCCCAAAACAACTCAATCTATCCTCCCTCCCCCACCTGGTACATTACGGTTTTCAATGCTGTTTGGTATTCCTGTAAGAGTAATTGCTGGAAGCAATTAGTGTATATTGAAAATAGAATTTAAGCACCAAAAAAAGATTTAACTTTTTCCTTAATTTTCCCCTAATTTTTACTTTTTAAAAAAATGTTATTGAATGAATTACCAGGACACTAAAGGGAGTTAATACATGTTTTTTTGTTTTATTTAACCTTCCATTGGACGTGGTTGATCCTCTTTAAGTAAAGCATTGCAGCCAGAATCCATATGCATTAAAAGGCAAAGTAGAAACTCTAAGCAGCAGACATCACTGTGTAATTGGCGGTAATTAAATGTACTGAAGGCATTTGGGTATGTTCTTACCTTAGATGAACTATAGTGAGGACATGTATCAGAGCTGGAAACAAAATACTGGTAAACTATATCTGGTCATGACTGTCTCCCTCTTCCCGTAATACCACAGACATTGAGGGTTAAAGGTTCACCCCCTTCCCTCTACTCACCTCTGCTGCACTCATTGCGTTACCTCAGTTTACAATACAGTCAGACATTCATACGGTTTACTATGTCTGGCAATGTCCCTAAATGTATCTGGACAATGTAATTATCATTTATAAAATACACAGACAAGTATACAGACTGAGTATACTATATATGGCATACTTAACAAGCTATACTTCAATGCACATATTTCTTTAAAAACACAAGCTCATTCTTTTAAGTATACTTTTATTCAACGCACAGCAAGATAAATATAACATAAAGGTCTTTGAGCAGCTTATGACTTTGGTACAGAGATAAAAGAAAAGGAGTCTGCCGTACATATTTTTTTTTAAGTCATACAAGCCATTTAAGCAGACCTACACCCTATAGCAGAAACTTTTCTTTGTGTGGCTAAATACCGCCTCCAGCCATATTTTTGCAGCCAGTTGGTCCTATGTGCATGTGCGTTTATGTGCGCAATTCTTCTGGATGTGTATGCGTGAGTGTGCATAAACAGGTATACTCTTGTGCACATGGCCCTTTAAATTCTGGCAAGCCCTGGCCATTTGGTCCTTGCTAGCTCTTCTCGAGTTCCAGTTAAGTCCCAGCTTGTTTAATTGACTTCAATCCAAGTCTCTGTTGCGACCTCGGTCTGTCTCAAGATTCCAATCCAGATCGACATGCCCACAATCTTGGCCTGCCTCTCCACTTCCCTGCCCACACACCAGGCCTGAGGACTACTCTTTCTTGGACTTTTGGTGCTCCAGTACTGGTCTGCCTGCTGCAACAGTTCTTGTAAAACCCACTTCCTGGTTCCCTGACCTGGGGCCTTCCTGCAGCCCAGCCAATCCTTCCTTGTTCTAGTCAGAACAAGGACAGACAAGGTTGGTCCTTGGACTATAGGCATCCAGGTTGAGAGGAGAGCTGATCTGTACCTCTCCACAATCAGGGCTCCACCCATGGTAGCATAACATGTCGATAATTTGTTAAATTTTCCACCTCAACACATGCAAAAGGGGTTAGCATTGCAGAGTCAGTGCCTCCTTCTGGAGAACGTCTGGCAGCCACAATTCTGTGCCATGGTTCCTGGTTCCTACAACCTGTTTTTTGGAGAACCTTGTTCTTGATTCTGTTTACTGGTTATTGACCTTTGGTTGGATTTCAAATTACACCTTTTGCAGTCTGCCTATGACCTTCACTGCGGACTTTCGATTATGATTTTTGCTGGCCCAAAACTTCTTTCTAAGGAGTCTGACTACGATTACTCCCTGCTGCCTTCCCACACCCTTGGCTCACATCTGATCTTGCTGCTACGAGTACCGGCACTCGTAGGAGCTTCGGTACCAGGTACTGGAGTTTCGGTACCAGGAGATCACTGCTTGCCTACCCTGACTCTTGATTTCCCTGGTAGCATGACCTGGGGTTTCCCACAGGGCCTGGCCTACCCTCCATTGCAGGGGACTCTAGGGAAGAACGAGCACCTGTGTAGAGTCTTGGGTTCTGGGTAGTAGTCTTCAGTGCCAAAGCTTACTGGCAGTGAGACTAACCGCAGACGTAATAACATGGATATATCTACTTGCCTAATGAGTGGAGTGCAAAATGCTGGAAGAGTACCTTCCACTAAACGCCCTTGAGCTAAGACAGAGGCCTTAAGTTTGGGCATCCTTTTGCCACCTGCAGTAAAAGGCTGATGCAGCACGTATAGTGACAAATTACAGTATTTAAGCTGGAAGAACATGATATTGGAACTTTAGCATGTGTAAAGCATTTGTGTCTGATACAGCATGCAACCCGAGGTACTGTGTATATTATATAAAACCAAGGCCATAAATGTTGGAACCCCTGACATTTTTCAAGAAAATTAAGTATTTCTCAAAGAAAAGGATTGCAGTAACACGTTTTGCTATACACATGTTTATTCCCTTTGTGTGTATTTGAACTAAACCCAAAAAGGGAGGAAAAAAAGCAAATTGGACATAATGTCACAACAAACTCCAAAAATTGTCTGGACAAAATTATTGGCAACCGGGTGCACGCACTTTGGAAAAAATAACTAAAATCAGGGGCTTCCTATAACCATCAATAAGCGCCTTACGCCTCTCAGCTGGAATGTTGGACCACTCTTCCTTTGCAAACTGCCCCAGGTCTTTCTTATTGGGAGGGCGCCTTTTCTCAACAGCAGTTTTAAGATCTCTCCACAGGTGTTCAATGGGATTTAGATCTGGACTCATTGTTGGTCACTTCAGAACTCTCCAGCGCTTGGTTACCATCCATTTCTGGGTGTGCATTTTGACGTATGTTTGGGGTCATTAGGCTCGATTCAGAGACACATTCGTCTGGACTTCCGTAGCTGTCTGTGAAAGTTTTGGTGGGTGTTTGTCATTTTTTTGCTTTTTTTCGTTCATTTTTCATTCGTACGAACGTTCGGGAATGCGCTTTCGATGAACGGAAGCAAATCGGAGCATTTCCGTTAGTTCGGATCATTTTCCAAACAAAATCGGAAATTTTTTGTTCGTTCAGATAACTTCCATTGTTGGGATGGGTTTCCGTCTGATTCAGAGAGCTGATTTCCGACAGATCACCACCCTATAAATCCGTTTCATTTCCGATCCACTTACGGGACCTTTGAGGGCTCGGATTGCTATTGTTGAACATGTTTTGCGGCTATGTGGAGGAGTCTGCGCGCCTTTAGCACCAAGGCATTGCATGTATCAGCATGGCCGAGGCCATAAATTGTATAGCAATGCATACCTGAATCAATACATTTCATGTATGCCTTATAGATGCATTTTAATGCTGACCTTAATTAGTCCTTAGCATGTAAACATTTATTTTCCCACACATCCATATAATTGCTATTTTTTTAGACTTATGTCCTTTGTGAACTATATTTGGATTGTTGAACTTGAATCTTAATTTGTTGGAGTTATTGTTTTAGTTGGTTACCTTTGCTTTGTGTAATTATTTTATATTTAGTTGCAGGAACCGCAAGATGTGCCACTCGCCCTTGCTCCTGATGCCCGTTCTTTGCCTGCAGAATGCGGGCCAGGGGTTCTCTAATCGGGCACTATGCAAAACCCGGCCCGTGGTGGCGAGGGTCCTTCAGTTGGTGGGCGAGATGCAGGAGCTGCGCAACTCGTTGGGGACCACAGATGAAGAATAATGTTCTGTGGCCTGCCATTGCTATGTATTTAGTTTTTTATAGTTGTAAAAATGTGAAATTTTCAAAAAATGTTAAAATTTTATATTTTATGATGGAATAAAAAAAAATGTTACATTGTCATTTCATTTACAAAATACATTAACACAAAACTAATGGGCCCAGAAATATTTAAAGATGAGTATTCACACGAGAAGTGATTTGGGTAAGTTTTAGGGGGCTAAAATGGAAGAAGAACCTAACCGAAAAGTGGTTTGGGTGAGCTTTAAGGGTCCAAAAGGGAAGATGGAGGATAGTGCTAAGTGATTTAGCTAAACATTGTAGTAGAAGTGAGGGTGGCAAATATGTAGGCGAGCACTTTAATGAGTTAAGTTTGTAGTGCGCAGGCGCAAGATCGTAAGGATTTCCGTCTGGACGATTATTTATTGAAAAAGGGAAACAGAAACTAACGGGAAACGTAAAGGATTCGTGGGAGGATACGATGGGAAAAGGCCAAAAACTAAAGCCTACGTTGTAACATGTGAAAATGAAACGGAAAAGTCTTGATGGAAAATGACATCCTCGTATTCGTAATCTGCCGTACGAACGGACAGAAACTTTACAGAAGGTTTTCAATGCATGCATAGAATCGGTCGCACACTCATACAAGAGCGGAAACATTTCCAAAAAAAACAGATCGGAACTAAAACTGAAGTTTTTTTTTGTCTCTCTGAATCAAGCCTATTGTCCTTCTGGAAGACCCAAGATCTCAGATGCAAACCCAGCTTTCTGATACTGGGCTGTTCCAGTTGTATTCATCCTCAGATTTTATGATGCCTTGCACACACTCAAGGCAACCAGTGCCAGAGGCAGCAAAACAACCCCAAAACCTCATTGAACCTCCACCCACCATATTTCACTGTAGGTACTGTGTTCCTTTCTTTGTAGGCCTCATTCTGTTTCAGGTAAACAGTAGAATGATGTGCTTTACTAAAAAGCTCCATCTTGGTCTCATCTGTCCACAAGATGTTTTCCCAAAAGGATTACTCAAGTGCATTGTGGCAAAAGTCTTGCTTTTTTATGTCTGTATCAGCAGTGGGGTCCTCCTGGGTCTCCTGCCATAGAATTTAATTTCATTTAAATGTCAATGGACTTGTTTAGGGCTGCTCATCCACCATCCTGCATTGATACCTTTCATCAATTTTTCTCTTCCATCCACGCACAGGGAGATAGCTACAGTGCCATGGGTTGCAAAGTGTCTGATAAAGTTGTTCACTGAGGACAAAGGCAAATCTAGATCCCTGGAGATGGACTTGTACCCTTGAGATTGTTGATATTTTAGTTCTAAAGTCTTCGGACAGTTCTCTTCTCCTCACAGACACACAATGGAAAAACTAAGGAAACTTCTCACCTTCTTATCTGCTTTCACGTGTGATTTTTATATTGCCCCCACCTGTTACTTGCCCCAGGTGAGTTTAAATGAGCATCACATGCTTGAAACAATCTTATTTATCCACCATTTTGAAAGGGCCAATTATTTTGTCCAGCCCTTTTTTGGAGTTTGGTGTGACATTATGTCCAATTTGCTTTTTTTCCTCCCTTTTGGTTTAGTTCCAATACACACAAAGGGAATAAACGTGTATAGCAAACCATGTGTTACTGCAATCCTTTCTGCGAGAAATGCTTAATTTTCTTTGAAAATTTCAGGGGTGCTAACATCTATGGCCATGACTGTATATTTGGGCCTTCCTGCCTATCTGTATTAGAAATGGAGTCAGCAGACTAATGCTGCGTGTGGTGTGGGGCTTTTTCAGCCACCACAATATATCTCATTATTTTGTTTAACCTCCCTGGCGGTGTTCCCGAGCGTGACTCGGGGTTAATTTTCGCTGCAAGTAGCGGTAACCCCGAGTCACGCTCAGGGTAGATTAGGCAGAGGAGCAGGAGTCTCCTTACCTTCTCCTTGTGATCCAGCGATGTCCCCGCTGTGATCGCCGGTGAGAGCCCCGGCAGATGCGTCCCTCTGACTTCCTGGTTCCGTCACTGTGAGCTGCAGAGGCTCATGGGGGCGGAACTGGGCGGCAGATTCAAAAGTAAAAGTGACAGTAAAACACACACACAAAGTGATACAGTGAAATCCTGTGAGATTACACTGTATCACCTCAGATTTGACATTGTATTTGCCCTTTGATCATCCTACACTGCCCTGCCTGCCCTTTTTCTGCCCATAAAAAAAATAAATACATTTTTTATCATGGCATCAAAGCGTCACTTTAGCATCTCCAAAGCGGTTTTGGATCAGATAAGTGACAGCGGCAGCGACACAGAGCCCCTCGCAGAAATGAGCGATAGTGATTCGTGGCAAGATTCGTCATCTGACTCTGACACTGACCAGAGAAGTGGCGACAGCGACAATTCTGCACCCGATCTCAGTGATGTGCGCACTTGGTGCCCAATTGATTGCGGTATGGATGAGGTACCGCCGCCAAGATTTCCTTTTACTGGATCACCTGGGATGAAGGTAGACGTTGAGCACAATGATCCTTTGGCGTACCTAAAATTATTTCTCACAGATGACATCATTGAAAAGATTGTCACGGAGACAAATCGCTACAATGAGCAGCAATCCGCAACTCTGCATAGCAAGTTTTCCAGGAACAGAAAATGGGAACCGGTGACTAAAGAGGACATCTGGAAGTTCCTGGGGCTAATACTTCTTACTGGGGTGGTGGGGAAACCCCTGCAGAAATGGTACTGGACTACCAATAAATTGCTGGCAACCCCATTTTTTGGCACCATCATGTCCGAGTGCCGATTTTCCCTCATAATGAAGAATTTGCACTTCACCAAAAATGAGGAATTTGACGAAGCCACACATCCAGCGCCAAAACTCAAGAAGATCTGGGAAGTATACCAAATGATCCTAAAAAATTTCCAGCAGTCCTATGTGCCAGATAGAGACATCAGCATTGATGAAAGTCTGATGGCTTACAAGGGACGCCTCAGCTGGATTCAATACATCGCATCCAAAAGAGCACGGTTTGGAATAAAATCCTATATGCTCTGCGAGTCTGCCACTGGCTAAATATGGAATTCCGTCATATACACCGGTAAAGGAACACAATTCAACCCCAGGTACAGCGGCTATGGGATGGCAACGTCATCAGTCCTCACACTGCTAGAGCCATTGCTGAATCAGGGGTATTGTGTGACAACGGACAACTTTTACACATCGCCTGAGCTGTACGAGTTTCTGATAAAACACAAGACTGATGGATATGGAACCGTTAGGCCCAACCGACGTGACCTGCCATCTATGTTTGCCAAGAAAAAACTGAAAACAGAAGAAATGGTTTCCTGGCAGAAAGGAAAGATGATGGCAATGCGTTGGCGTGACAAAAAAGACGTGTGCCTAATGAGTACAGTGCATAATACCTCCACTGTTATGGTCCACACAAGAGGTGGGAAAGATGTCATGAAGCCACAACTTGTGATTGACTACAACAACACCATGGGAGGAGTCGATAGAGCCGATCAGTCGATGACATTTTATCCGGCTATGTGGAAACAACAAAAAAAATATTACAAAAAAATCTTCAGGCATCTCCTGGAACAATGCCTCTGGAATGCCTATACACTGCACAGAGGAAAGAGTGACAAGCCTCTTGTTCATTCTGACTTTATCTGGAAGGTGGCGGAGCGGATTTTTGTGAACTTCCAAACGCCATCAGTGGCCGTGAACAGATCTGGACGTCGTGCTGTTGACGTTGTCAACCCAGAATGCCTGACTGGTCGTCACTTTATGGACTACATCCCGCCAACCGCAAAAAAGGCAGCACCTACAAGGATGTGCGTAGTTTGCTGCTCAAAGCGAGATGGCAATGGAAAACAAAATCAGAAAGGAAACCAGGTTCCATTGCCCTGATTGTGACATCGGTCTATGTGCAGTCCCATGTTTCAAAATTTACCACACCCAGGATGTTTACTGAATTTTCTTTGTTTGACAAATTTCATTATTTATTACATTATTGAATAAAATTATATTATTTATTAGATTATAATTCATGATTTTATGTTTCGAACTTTATCACATCTTAGAGGTCTACTAGAGTCTTCTATGGTCAGGTTTAAGTAAGTAATTACTAAGAATTGCAGGCCTACAATACATAACACCAAATTTCCATACAAAAAAATGGTAACGCTTTTGGTACAAAATTCCAGACATAATCATAACGCCAGGGAGGTTAAACAATTTCCCAACCTGCAGTATGCATACCCCAGGGGGTCACAAGAAAGTTCGGAGGTGCACCAACAGCAGGGATCTGACAGCCTGGTTTAAACCATTATTCCGTCTTGGCTTAAAGTACTAGAAGATTTGTGGCCTACTTATTTTGGCAAAACGTAATACGGATTCCCTCCTCGGGGATACTCTGATGGAACCTCTTGTTGCTAGAGGGTAATTGGCATAAAAAGTTATGGTTTGGTACCGGTCTGGATTGGTATTGGTACAGTGCCCGGCAAGGGCCTGTGGTGTGATCTTCACACATAAAAGTACTACTGACACTAGTGGCTGCTACTAAGTAAATCAGTAAGTATTATCTAAGTATCTAAGTATTATCAGTAAAACGGGGGTGAATAGTAAGAAGCAAGCTGCATGTACTACTTACTACCTCATGTGCAGATTCTGTGCTATGCTCTCAGCTGCCAGGTTTCTCACTTGCACAGGTGCTATAAATCAAGCCCTGGGATTCTGTATATGTGAAAAGAAAACACAAAGTCTGGGGATAACCCAGTGATTGAGCAATCTCAAACGCAGGGAAGCTCGGCAATAAGTAACATAGTGCACTCAGTATCCAAAACAAATAAAAGCATCTGTATGCAGCACAGCAGCGAGCTTAGTGACATATCTTAAATTATATAAGCCGACCAATAAAGGCCCGTACATCCTAAATGATGTATATGAGGACTACAACTAAATACACATTGCATCATAAGTATAACAACACGGACACAATGAATCACTTCCCCAGTGAGCCTTGCTGGGGCTCAGAAGTACAGAATATTTTGCCAAGTTACATAGAGCCAGCTGTGATTATCAAAATTTTTCCAAATTAGGATCTTTAAACTGCCTCCAGCAGCACGGCCAGCTGAGGGCCAGGACTAACAAAATAGCGCTCAGCATGAAAACTACTTGTCGCCCAAACAGAGTGATCATCTGTACTCACACTGCTGGGGCAGCCTCATCTGCCAGCATTATAATGACTTGTACCGCTAAGATGGACTTCATCAGACTTTTATCTTAAATGATAACTTACTGAAGGCCTTATCACTACAACAGAGCCAAGAAATAAGGGGTGAGGACATACAAACTCAATGGGCATTGATGTCTCTGCCATTGTGCCATAAGGTGGTCACCAAATTTCAAAATCCATCTCCAGTATAAACTTTTCAAACCTAAAGAAAAAAATAGAACTACTCTGAGGTTCCTTTTGATATCCTTGTGGATCTGTCCTTACTTCCTGTTTGGTCACCAGAGACTAAAAGTATTTTCACACAAAACCAATGTGAGTCACCAAGACCTAAGCCAGCACAAAGTCTGGGCAGAGAGACACACATGGCTTTTTTGTTAAATGCACATTGTGTTTGGCCACTGCAGACTTGCTATTGGATTTGGACTTTAAAGTTTAACTCCAAATTAAGTGGACCAAAACCCAGCTTATTTATACCCGGGCCGATCCATTCCCTCCCCGCGGGGCATCCAAAATCGGGATGCCCCGCCTTGTGAAACCCCCCAGGTCACCTGCTACACTTACCTTAATCCCGTGGCCGCATCCCCGCTATCCCTCTAGCAGGGCGCGTGTCCTTTGTGAATGCCCAGCACGGGCGCGCTCCGTTAGAGGAAAGCGTGAGATGGGGCAACCAGTGCGCTCGGAGCCACTGAGCTAAGACGTCTTTTAGACATGCATAGCTCAGCAGCTCTGAGAGCGCTGATTGGACGAGTGGCCACGCATGCGCCGTAGGACTGCGGTCAGAGTTGATGCAGGGGGTTTTACAAAGTGGGGCACCCCCAATCGAGGTGCCCCGGGGGAATGCACCAGAACCCAGGATAGTCAAAATCCTGGGTTTTAGTCCACTCTAAAACCCATCTCCAGACAAACGTTTTTCTTATTTGGATTTGGATAGGGTGGATAAAGGTTACAGTCACTTTTGTTTGGTTTAGGATGGTCACCCACTAAAGGATTAAAACTGTTGTTAATGTTGGAAGAGAGAATTGATTTTTTAATGCTTTTATTTCATAGGGAATGCAAGCTGATGGGTGAGTGGTAAGTACCAGTGGTGCAAGTCTGAAGGAAAAGAAGGAGCACACATGGAGAAGGCAACTTCAGCTCACAATATTGTGCTGGAAAAGATATCCAGGAGATTAGAAGAGTTGATATTTTTCAGTTTACAGGCATTAAAAGTACTGTAAACCTAACAGCAATAATAATGTAGAAAGAAGCTTACCTGATGCCTATTCCATGTGCCTCTGCTCTATTTCCTACAGTGCAGGGTAGAACCCATAGCAGGACTCTAAATGTGTTCCTCCTTTAAATTTTATTTCTCCAGAACTACACAAAAAAGGGCAACAGCTATTTTGTTTCTAGAAGCTCTCAGCGTGAGCAAGCAAGGCAAGCCCCAGTGGCCTTACAGCTGTCTCTGATCACAGCAGAGCTTGCTTATGACTCAAAGCCCATGACACGCCCTTCCCAACCACAGCCTAGAAGTTAAAGCGAAGAAAGCAGCTTTGCTTAGAATACATAAGGTATTCACATATAATAAGAGATTTTGAGATGCTATTAATTGGCTCAGTTTACACTGTTCCCAATAGGGGTAAGATAGCATGTTTCCGGACAGGGACTTTAATGTCTGAATCTTACCTTGACACCAGTAGTTACCTATCTCCACTAATCCTCTTTCATAACAACTGTGTCCATCCATTGTAGTGTTGGCAAAGCAATACCCCTTTACAGCAAGAAGCTCAACAGGTAAGACAGACTTCTACTGGCAAGTGGGACCCATGAGGATCAAGTAAGAATTTTATGTTCGCAAAAGGGGGTCATTTAGGCCACATATGGCTTTAAAAATAGGCAGAATGGCTGATTATACAAATATTGTGGACTAAGAGATGAACAAAACCCATGATTTTCACTATGCCTGGTTAGGTTCCTCCTCCCTGTGGCATCCTGTTGTGTGTATCCCCCAGAATGACCCTTCCCTTTCCTCCGATTCCTACGATGACCAGTCATCGACTCCAAGTTCCATTCAACTTTGGCTTTGTCATTCTGAGTGGCAAGCAAAACTGGATGGCGTGCGCGCCGCTAGCCGCACCCCCCACTTAAACCACCAAGCCTAAATGTCAGAATTAGGTAGAGGGCAGTGGCCATTCTTCCTACAGTTGTCTTTTATTTATCTCCTGAAAATCAGGACTGTATTTATGCTGTATTTCAGGATAAGGCATGAATTAAAATAAAAACTGATCCAAAAAAAGAAAACATAATACAGGAATTCATAAATGCCTGAGTGTTCGTATGTTAGTTATTACCCTTTAAAACTATCACTCTGGGAAGGCAAAAAGATCCAGTGACTGTTAAAAGAGAATGAAATAACTTGTTACATTGCCCTAATGAAAGTTCTTGGTGTAAATTACACCTAAATAACATTCTCTATTTTATTTGAATCACACCTACATTTAATTTAATTCAGATGAATTCATAAAATAAAGCAAAAATAAATAGGGTTCCTCTTTTCAGGAGATATTTATGGAGTTTTTAAATATTTTTTTGCAACCTTCCAATTTAGCAGTTTCCAACAGAACTGCTTCCAATAGAACACCCTTTCTGTTTCAGCACTTGTTATGGCTTTTAGTCCCCAACACAGGAAGACCTGGCTTGGACAAACTGAATATAGCTAATTGAGGGAGGTTGTAGAGAGGAGGCCGTTATTCAGGGTACTTCTCAGCATGTAACAGGTTGTAGGCCTTTTTATCTGTTCTTGCTTTGTGGATTTGGGTGGTGTGGACACAAGGCGTTTTGCAAACAAAGGCAGCTACCACCCACGATTAGTGTTGCTTGAATACTACTCTATAATCTATTCAGTTCAGATCTAGTCCAGCTGAATATTACCCAAAGTTCAGGATCTAATTCTGGATCTGAATATTAATAATATTATTGGGGGGTGGGCTGAACTATTTGTTTTTCCTTCCTTTTGTTATTTTTAAAACTTTAGGCCTCTTCCACACCCCTTGTACCCAGGAAAAGTCCTGTGCCTTAGAGTATGGATGTGGTATTCTTGTGCAGCCCAAGATGAGCACTGGCCCTATGCTGAATGGCATGGGCCCTGATGTACTGCAAAGGCTGGGGGATGGCCCTATGGATACCAGACCATATGCCTGCTGGAGGGGGGGGGGGGGGGGAGATCATATTTTTTTTTTAATAGTGAAAAGAAATGAACCGAATTGGCAAAATTTCAGTTAAATTTACTCAAATCTAAACAGTGAGTACTGAAAGCTCTGCTCTGCAGTTGTCAAGACTGGCATGGAAGCGATCATGAACCAGCGATCCATCATATATCATTGCTACAAGCCATGGCCCTCCATTGCCTGTGCTCCATTGTCTGTGCTCTGTCTGTACTGGGCCCCCAGACCTCCATTGTGTATGCTGTATCTGTACCGGGGCATACGGCCCTCACCCATCTGTGCCCCATTGGCTATGCTGTTAACTGTACCGGGTTCTACTGCCCTCCATTATCTGTGCTCATTGCCTGCACTGGGACCCAAACCCTCTATTGCCTGTACTGTGGCCCAAAGCCTCTATTGCCTGTACTGTGGCCCAAAGCCTCTATTGCCTGTACAGGAGTCCAGCTCCTTCATTGTCTGCACTACAGGCCTGTGCTGGTGCCCAGACCCTCTACTGACTGCACTGGGGCTCAGACTTTCCATTGTTGGTCTTGCTGTGTATGTCTGCCCTGTGTTTCCCCTTTCTAAGTCTGCGACCACCACAGGACTGCCTAGGCCCTGTGTATTCTATTTTGTTGGCCACTGCCGAAGATGTGAATAGGCTACCAACTCTTTGTTGAGTACCGAACCTCCTACACATCCTCCTACAACTATTCAGCAGCCTGCCTCTTGTGGTACAGACGGGTTGATATGTGTCTTCATATTCATAGTCAGCTACTCCTGTCTCCAGTCTCCAGCCTGTGTCCTGCACTGGGAAATTCCCAAGCCTCCCGAAAAGCCAAGCAATTTAGTTTGCCTGGGCATGACAGCAGTTCTGCTTAAGCAGTGTGTCCAGCATATGACTTCTAGTACTGTTCTTATCAGTTACAGATACCCCAGGGAGCACAATTACTATTTTTTTAAGCTGATAGTAGAATTTCGTAGAAGACAGCATCCTTCCTGTATGCTGGCAGAGTACGCAGGAAGATAACATGACAGATGGTTTAATGGTTGGACGCAGCTGAATTAGGTTTAGGAAGCTCCATAAAAATGTCTGTTATAGTGAAATGGAAAAGGGAGGGGTATATTTAGGATGTGTAGGGGAAATCCCATGTTGTCTTGTGGCGTTGAGGTTTCTAAAAGTTATAGAAGCAGCTTTACTATATCAGCTTGCTAACACAGGAAACAATACTTTGTTATGTCTTGGAAGATATTCTTTGGAGTTGCATATGGAGTTAACGAGAGAGAAGCTTTTATTGGACATCAGTCTTTTTTTCCAGATGTTTTATATTGATCCTCAAGCCAGCAACACGTGAACTGGTTTCGTAAAGTTTTGTTTTTCATTCTGTTATTCAGATATCCTGTCAAAATATCTCCCGCATGCATGCTATTTGGTCAGTGATTTCCACCCAGGGTCCCAAGACTTTTGTTTGTTCCTAGTAATGCAAGATATAGAACATACTGTAATCGCTGATGCTATAATGTAACGTTCTATGTTGTTGAGATGTGAGCTTCAAAATGTCTGCTTTGACCCCTCAGTGTAGTGACCCATTGCGAACTTCAGATTCCTATTTTCTACCCTTTATGTATTTATTATTTTTACATAATCTTAGTGTCTTCTACTATCAATGTATTTTGTTCATTGCTGTCACGTGTACAGTGCCACTGGTAATCATGGTACTGATATTACTAGAATTGCACATGGACTAGGCATGTAAGGCCTATGCTTATGGGTCGGGAGAATGCCCGCCATTGCGAATGCAGCCGCTTGCACTCCCAATTGAAGTCTATTGGAGCCCTTTGTCAAGTTACATAGTCACGGCAAATTTCTCTTATTGGACGAGAGCCCATGCTGTTGAATTGGCAAGAGGAGGGTTTCTTGGGCGCTCTGGGGGGGGGGGGGGGGGGGTTCATACAGCAGGGAACAGAACCTAGGATAGGAAAATCCCGGATCCCTGGGCCTGAAATTCAACTGCAAGTGGAGTTATATTGTTTTGATCTTTTTTGTATTGGTCCTAAATAAAGTCAGCAAGTTTTTTTTTCCTCTTGTGTCCGGCAATAGTGAAGGAGCACAATGAATTAGTACTTAGAAAAGTGCAATATTCTCACTTTTCCACCCCACCCCAGGAGCATGTGTGTACTACTCAACCATGGAAACCCGGCTGATGTAGGCTGTAGAATCCAGTTTCTTTTAGTGGCATCAGTTTACCTGATGTTTACATGTTTTGTAATGCTTCTACAGTGTCTTCCCTCTTTAAACACCTCATTGTATTGTTTATTTTTCCTTGTGGGTCAATTTTAAGGCCTTGTTCACACCAAGGTGATTGCTAGTTATTCTGGTTTACCATTTCGTTTTCAGTTGTGATTGCACAGTTGTAGCACAAAGTTTTACATGCAGTTGTACTCTGTAATCTGTAATCTATCGAATAATGGCATAATTCTTTTCACATATTTTATTTTATTACAGGTGCAATTTCAGTTATGCGATTAAAAACTGATATGCTTTCATAGACGAAATGGGGGAGTGACTGCAATTAATTTGTGCATGCATCTTTTCCATTTGAAGTGCAACTGCTTCCATGTGTCTGGAATGCCCCATAAACTTACAGAGACAGCTAACTAAAGGCATTGTCCAGGCTAAGTATAAAAACGTTTCCTTACCACCCATACAGAGGATGCATTCTGCCATGCTGTTGAATAAAGCTTTTGTTACTAGGATCTGGCCCCTGTGTTTTATTATTTTTTTTTTAAACTATAAGGTGGCACTGCCTCCACCCTTATTGCATTAGACTGTGTGGGACATACAAATTCTTGCAGGGGGGATGATTGCCCTCTGCTCTGCTTGTCTGTTTTTCCTTGCTCTTTGTATATTGCAAAGATAACTGACAGCAAGCAAATACATATTTGTTTATTATGATGGAAATATATTGCTGCTCATTTCACCTACAAAAACTTGAAAAAAAGGTTGCACCCCAGACACCTGGAGAAATCAGAATCTAACTTTTACAGAGACATGCAGAAACCTGTAGTGTAGTCGTAAAACAGGGGATAAGAATTAATTCCAATTATTTTCTTGTGGCTGTGGCTCATACCATCTCTTGGGGCATTTTAATTTGCCCAGTTGTGTGAAATCTCCTGGTTTGCCTGTTATACTTACTGATCCAGTGATCCACCAGTGCATGCAAGCTCCTATGGCAGGTCTAACTGAATGGCCGTTTTGGGCACGAGCAGACAGAGGGGAGTCAGAGGGGAGTGGCTGAAAGCATGCCAGCTGTTCCCAGCGTTCTATTCCAACTCAGTGTATAAACCATTCTATGCCGTTCTTTCATAAATTCAATGAAAGTCTGCCCATGCAACATTGGAACGCCAGACAGGTAAATATACCTACCGAACTAGGTGTTTCAAGCAGCAGGGGCATTCCAAATCAGCATGCCCCCTGAAAAATTGGCCAAATATCTCATGCAAGATCCAAGACACTGATTAATTAAATATGTACAATTTCACTGAGCAGCATGTGAGCTGAGGCAAGTTGGATTTATTAGGCCCCACCTTTATACTTTTAAGGGTGCCTTAACAGAGTAAGTTACTAAAGATGTTTTAAATAAGGTATTATTTTTGCTGCATGTATTAAATATCCTTTCAGATCATGTGCAGCGTGACAAAGACTCCACAGAATGAATATCGTGTTCTAAAATAAATGTTGCTCTGTGCCCCTGCTACTGTGCCAATAATATACATGAGTGTCAGTTACACTAACCAAAGATCAGCAACCGCTTTACCAGCAGCCATCCCAAAGATCTTGATTAGGAAGTCGGGAATTAGATCCACCTCACTGCAGGAAGCGTGTACAGTGCTGCAGCTGTCTCACCATGTCGTTCCCATGCAATAGAGTCCTTAAAATATCCTTAAGTGTTTCAGCTGGCCAGGGAGGGTGGGGGTGTCTGCATTGACAGCTAGTGTAACATATTGGTAATCACAAAGGGTTTGCTACTATACAGGGACTCAAAGACAAAATGAGGACATCAGTGACCCAAACTGAAAAATACAGGAGGCCCTCCGCACACAGTCAGCCTGATTTCAGAGCCTGTCTGTGAATGCTCAGTTTTTTTTGGGAACTTATCTTGGTAACCGTGAAACTGTGAATGCTCTTATTATTCACAGCAGCGTTCTGAGAAAAGTTCGTACATGCGTAAATGGCCGTATTTGCTTTGCGTACATAAGGTTTAGCTGAGCATTTATGACATTTGCAGCCGAAGTAGTTTCGGAAGCCGAGTATTTACCCGTATTCTTTTTTTATACATTCATCCAGTCACACACATTCATCCTCGCCTGCTATCGCCTATGATTGTCCATATAAAAGTTGGGTATTCTGAGGTCCAAGAAGGAAGGAAAAATAATTTCATCTATTCCGTGACGGAATCAGAGGCATTAAGCCAAGCTTCCCACACCTGCTCGAAATTATTAGGACATCCCCTAGCCTGGTAAGTCATCTTATAGAAGACTAGTTTCCGGTTTAACAGGCCTTTCCAGCCCAAAAGAGTTGGCGCATTTGGATGCTTCCAGTTCAATAAAATACATTTGCGTGCGTAAAAAGCTAACAAACATAAGAGAACTTTCTGCGCCCCCCCATCCAACACAGGCTTCACTATACTTAGTAAGCAGAAGGCAGCTGATTTCGTAACTGGCAGACCCACAGAAGTATGTATAAAGCTAGATACCCCATCCCAGAATTGGCATTCCCAAATCATATGTTTTAAGGTGCCCGCACTGGTATTGCATCTGGGACACAGGTCTGACTCCAACAGGCCCATTCTCCTAAGTCTAACCGGGGTCAAATAAGCCTGATGGAGCCATTTAGCCTGGATTAACCTATCCCTTGAATATATAACTGATGAGTACAAATTGCCTATTGCCTCCTCCCAGTGTCCCTGATCAAGGTCTGGGACAAGTGTTTTCTAGTTTTCCATTGCTCTATCCAGAGGGGAGGGGAGACTTAAGAGGAGGGCAGAATACAATGTGGAGGTGGGCTTATCGAGGTCCTTGGATCTTACTATAGCCTCAACTGATGACTCCACTAATTGCAGTCCCTCCAAAGGGATCTGAGACCTGAGAGCATGCCGAAGCTGCAGGTATCTAAAAAAATCGTGACATAGTTGCTTGTATGACATCAACCCCCCTCCAGACAGTATCTGTTTCAGCAACGTAATTCCTCAACACTTCCAAAAGACAGTGTCTGGAAGGGACATCAGTTCAGGCAACTTAGGGTTGTCCCACAGAGGTGTATTGGGGGACCATTCTAAAGGAGAGCGGGGATGTCCCCCCAAATTGTGCACTTTATGCTAGACATGCAGGGTGGTTCTCATACACATAGTAGCGTGTGGGAGGCCCTTAGCTCCCCTATATACCAGAGTCTGCAGAGGGGTCACTGGTCCCAACAAGGAAGCCTCCAGAGCAGTCACCGGGTTGGTCACCAAGGGGTCCATCCACCAAGTGGTGTATACTAATTGGGCAGCGTAAAAATAAAGCGACATATGTGGTACCGCTAGGCCCCCTGCATTCAGAGGCGCTCTGAGGATAGACCTATTCATTTTGGGGGGAGAGGCGCCCGAGATAAACTTAAACAATATGGAATCTAGTAATCGGAAGTGGGCAGCTGGCAGCACAGTAGGTGACGCTTGATAAATGTATAAAGATTTTGGGAGGAAAACCATTTTGAAAATATTAATCCGACCGATCACCGACAGTCTCCCTCCTAAGAGCATCAAGCACCGGGCATACATTCAGCTCCATAAATTTTGAGGGGGTCCCCATGTATAATGACTCCCAGATATCTAAACCGGTCCACCACTTGAAGTGATGAAGCCAAAGAGATCTGAGTGTCTTCTGGCCTGTCCACCAAACACAAACTAGATTCCTCCCAATTAACTTTTAAACCAGAGAACATCTCAAATTTAGCTATCTCGTTTAGTAGTGTCTCCAGTGAGCTGCTAGCATCTGCCAGATAAACCAGGGTGTCATCTGCGTACATGGAGACTTTTTCGACAGTGGGACCCAGCTTCCAACCCTGAATTTCTGAGGAATCTCTAATTAACGATGCCAGGGGTTCAATAGCATGCGCGAATAGCAAGGGGGAGAGCGGACATCTTTGTCTCGTACCTCGATGCAAGGAAAATTCAGCCGTTGTAACTCCATTTACCCTTACCCTCGCCCTGGGGTTCTTATAAAGTAATTGTACATATTTAACATAAGTCGGAGGAAGGCCAAATTTAGTTAGGACAGCCCATAAATAAGGCCATTCGACAGAGTCGAAGGCCTTTTCATTGTCAAGGGATATAACCACCCTTTTCTCAGCATTATCATGACGAATTTGCAGGTTACTGAACAACCTCCTCAGATTAATGTCTGGCATACCTGGCATAAAGCCGGATTGATCGGGCCCTACAAGTGAGAGAATTACAGTGTTCAGTCGAAGCGCCAAAATCTTAGCGAGAACCTTGGCATCCTGATTCAGGAGAGATATTGGCCTATACGAACTGCAAGAATCTCCATCTTTACCATCTTTATATATCAAAGTAATAATTGCCTGTGCAAAGGATTCGGGCAGGGTTTCAGATTGCAGAGCTTCAGAGAAAACCTCCAACAGTCTAGGCACCACAGCATCACCGCACTTTTTTTTTTTTACATACTGATCTTTATTCAAACATTTTTTCCAAGGCAAAAGACATGGTGTACAAACATTTGACCTTCTGGCATAGCAGCAAAATAGGTTCAGGTCACAGCCTGGTATAATAGTACAATTAGCGCTATAAAACATCCAAAACACCCAAAGTGGTAAGGCAACAGTACCGGATAACCAGTTCGTCTGCAAGACTAAAGCTCTTCACCAGACTCCTCCGAGAGCTAGACTGCTGCCTGTCTGGAACCCCTGCCACGGGATCCCTAGTACACCCTGCTTAAGTCAGCTCCGACCTAAGAACCCAGGCTCCTTCAATGTTTTGCCACCACAGCCTCATCTTTTCAATATAGAGCTAGGGCAAGAAAGAAAAGAACAAGAAACAGAAAGTCAGCTGTACCAAGCGAAGCCAACATTAAAACAGGAAGAAATGTGGGGGTGATGGGAGAGACAACAAAAACATCAGGGAAACGGAAAAAGGAGTAAGAAGGGATGGATAAGGGGCCCCCAGGGCAGGGGGGGGAGGGGGGAGAAGGAGGAGCCCCTCGAGGACCCAGCCCGCCACCCCAGCCACAATTACACAGAGCGGAATCCAGTGAGTGAGTTTCAATGGCTAGTCTATTGTAAAGCTGATGGCTCCATTACTGCCCTATACTCAAGGGAAGTCTTAAAAAGGGACCAAATTGTCCAGGTTTTCCTGTACGCTTCAGCCCTATCCTGCTTTAGGTGCAAAACTTCCTCCATTTCCTCGACATGATTCAGCTGTATCTTTCACTGTAGGGTCATCGTTTGATCTCCATCTCCTAGGTATTACCCTTCGAGCAGCATTAGTTAAGTGAATACCTAGAGGGCCAAGGTCCTGTGATCCAACCCCCTCCCTTCTCCAATTCAACAAGTAAAAGGCTGGATCCCATTCTGGGGAGAAACCCCAAATTTTCCCAATCAGACTATTTATCTCGTTCCAAAAAGGGCCTTATGATTGCACCTCCAGCAAATATCCAGGGCGGAAGGGAACATTCTATGTAGCACCTCTGGGGTCCTGTACCACCTAGTAATTAGCTTATAATTTGTCTCTTGAGTAGAGGAGTTAGCCAACCCCTTGTGTGCTCTCTGATATATCCTTTCCCAATCCTCCTCGGTCAGCTCTAAGTTCAAATCTTTCTCCCATCTTCCTTCCCAGGGTCTCCTCGGAACAGGACCTCCCCCCAGCAGTAGACTATAAGCCCAAGACAAGAGATGGTTCCTAGGGCCCTCCCCTAAACTCGTTCTCTCAAATTTTGTGAGTTCCCTCTCCACTTTGCCCCTCAAACTCTTAGATTGAACAAAGTGTCTCACCTGAAGGTATTCCAAGTGGGACATTTGCCCCCCAAGTTTATCTTGTAGGTCCTGCTTCTGCATAAACACACCTGTGAGAATACATGAGCAGCTCTGAGTGGATACGGACCCCTGCAATGGCTCAAAAAGGATTTTTCCCGACCAGGAGGAAAGCCCGGATTGTTATGAAGTGGTAGAAGAGGCCCGGGCACCGATGAAACCCCTGTATAACATTTGCAGACATGCCGGAATATTTCTAATGTAGTGCCAATGATAGGGTGAGATCTAACCTTTTCTAGGATGTCTACCCTCTTAAAGGCACAAAGGTGAGCCAAAAGGCCCCCACATATCTCATCCTCAATTGAAACCCACTCCTTCTGGGATTTGTTCACCTGCCAGTCAACAATCCTTGCCAGGTGTGTTGCTTTCACATAAGTATCAATGCAGGGAAGACCCAGTCCACCTCCACCTGTAAAATAAGAGTAGTTCTTTTTGCTCTTGGAGGTTTCCCGGCCCAAAGGAACCCTGAAAAGTTTCTCCGGACATCCAAAATGAAAGAGCTCGGGAGTTTTATTGGAATGCATTGGATCAGGTACAGCAACCTTGGAAGTACATTCATCTTCAAAACTGATAATTTCCCAAACCATGATAATTTCAAACTGTTCCACCTATTCAGGTCTTCCTTTAGCTTATTGACAAGAGGGGCAAAATTTAGCTGAAACAACCGAGACAGCTCCACAGGTAGTTGCATTCCAAGATAGGTGATACTCCTTGACTCCCATTTGAAAGGAAACGTCTCCTCTAGGTTTGCCCTCTCCCAAATCTCTCAAATTCTCTGAGCAAACAGGGAATTGAAACCCAGGGGGACGAAAGAAAAAACAGCATATCGTCCGCGTAGGCGGCCACCTTTTGCTCCTTACCCCCCACCTGAATTCCCTGAATAACAGGGTTCAAATTCACCATCCTCAATAAAGGCTCCAAAGTAATTGCAAAAATCAACGGGGACAGCCCTGCCTAGTCCCGTTATGAATCGGAAACCCATCCGAGGTTACGTTATTCACCCTAACTCTCGCTCGAGGATTTGAATATAAGGCCAGGATCCTGTTCCGGGCCATTTCCCCTAGGCCAACATGTTCCAAGACCGACCCAATCCACTCCCAATCAACCCTATCAAATGCCTTTTCGGCGTCTGTGGAAAGCATCATAGCCCTCAGCCTGTGGGAGATGGCCCACCAGGAAACATTCAACGCTTTCACTGTGTTGTCACGGGCTTCCCTACCGGGGATAAAGCCCACCTGATCCTGCTGGACCAGTGCTGATAAGAAGCTCACCAATCTTCTCGCTAACACCTTTGCATACAACTTTATATCCACATTTAGCAGGGATATAATTTTGGCACTGACTCATCTTTTCCCAACTTCGGGATAACCACAATACGGGCCTCCAATGAATCCGGAGGGAGTACCCCGGTTTTTGCAGCACTTTCAAAGGCTCGCACCATATGTGGGAACAACTGGGGAGCAAACGCCTTATAATACTGACTGGGGAATCCATCCGCACTCAGGGCCTTTCCCGGCCTGGTTTCCTTGATCGCTAGCAGACACTCCTCAACTGATATCAGACTTTCCAACTGATCGATGGCATCCTTAGGTAATTGGGGCATTTGGGGCATTCTACAATACTCTGCCATCTGGTTTTTACGTCCTCCCCCTGAAGCTTGGCCTGGGAGATTGTAAAGAGCCAAATAATACTTTCTAAATTGTTCCGCAATATCCTTCTCTGCTTGGTGCAAGGCCCCCGCTGAGTCTCTAATCCTAAGGCCCTTCAGGTTAAGGGCTCCCGCGAGAAGTTTGCCTGGCTTATTGCTCTGTTCATAATAGAGCCCATTTCGGAACGTAAAGGCCCTCCTGGCAGACCCTAACAGGGAAGCCCTGAGCTCCTTTCTCTTGTCCACTAGTTCCTTTAAATGCCTCTCCAAAAGTGATTTTTTGTGTTGGGATTCCAGAACAGACACTCTCTGGGTAAGCCCCTCAATTTTAGCCAATCTTTCCTTTTTTAATCTCGCTCCCTCTTGTATAAGAAACCCCCGTACTGTGCACTTGTGTGCTTCCCAGATTGTAAGCGGGTCCATGTCATCCACCACATTCTCTCGAAAATACTGGATGATCTGTTCCTTTACCCTGTCAGCCACTACCACATCCTTTAGAATGCTAGCATTCATTCTCCAATTCCACTCCTTATGAGACCTCCCCGACAGCACTAATCTAAGAACCACCGGGGCATGGTCCGCGAATGTAATTGTGCCAATCTCAACCGCCTCGATCCACTCGAGATCCCTCTGGGGCAAGAATAAGTAATCAATCCTTGAGTATTTTGAATGAATGGGGAAAAAATAAGTATAATCCCTACCATCAGGGTGCGCAAATCTCCAGGTGTCAACTACTTGTACGCTTTGAAGTGCCATTTTAATCCTCTTCAAAGACCTGTATGCAATGGTAGAACTTGCATTAGAGATATCCACTAGCGGGTTTAACGCGCAGTTCAGGTCCCCTCCCACAACCAGAGATCCCTCCTTGAAGGTCTGTAGCTTATCAATAGTGGAGGCGAGAAATTGGTGTTGTAACCTATTGGGAGCATAAATATTGACCAGTGTAAGGACCCTTCCTGACGGAAGCCGCCTCTTCAGAAAGATGTAGTGCCCCTCTTTATCAATAACCTCAGATATCCCAGAAAAAGCCAGAGTTCTATCTACTAATATAGAAACCTTGGTCTTAGAAGAGGGAGAGGGCGCTGTCCAATGAAAAGGAAACGTCCTGTTCCCTAAATAAGGTACCTTGCCCCACTGGAAGTGTGTCTCCTGAATTAGTGCGATGTGCACTTTGTGTTTCCTCAGTTCTCTCATAAGGGAATGCAGTTTCTCTGGTGAATTAAGACCTTTCACATTCATGGTCATTATATTCACCTCCATCCCACTCACTGTAGTCATCTCTGCCGGGGGAGGCATAACCAGACTCGTCCCAGGGCCCCAACCCCACCCTCCACACCCCCAGCCCCCGAAGCCGAGTGGGAAAAGCTGAAACAAGACACAAAGGGAGCGGGGAAAAAGAGGGAAGGAGTGAAAAGTAAGGGAAGAGACGAAGAGTAGGGGGAGAACAAGTGGGGGGGGGGAGACAAAACAGAAAAGAAAAAGAAGAAAGAAAGAGAAATAAGGATGGAGAACCAAAAAAAGCACAGTGTGTAAAAGAGCAGGTGGGAAATTATGAGAGAGGAATGCTAGATACACAAAACCCAGCAACCCCTCTACCTTACCTGAAGCTATGCCCAGGGCAAAGGCCCCTAGACCTCTTCAGGAGATAGGGACCCAAGAGGGATCCCTAAATAACCCACTTACCGCGACAAAAAGTGGGGGACCATGCAAGGCCAGCCAGGCAGCAGCTCTATAATCACTACAACAAGTAATGTAAGTAATACATTTTCTATGTTTCTATGTTTCTATCAACTATTTACAGTCAGTCAGCCCAGTGAAGCGCCCGCATATCACACCCCACCCACCCCTGACTTCTGCATTCTCTTCGGGGCATTACAATACTCCAAATCACCCTCCAAGTGTACATAACACCTACAAACCCAGCATTTGACCAGGTTGGAGTCACATCTCGCAAGTGGCACCAGATCAGGAACCACCAAAAAATGGCCGGCCGGCCCTCCCCCCCGAGGCAGACCCCGCGGCCAGCCGCAGCCCCGTCCCAGCGAGGGGGGGGGGAGGGCACCCCCGCGCTAAAGGCCCCAAGGCAAACTTATAACCATAAAGCAATCAAACAGATTAAACAGCCTAACCCAATTAACGCCCCTAAATCCTATACCTAGAACGTTAACCCACAAACATAACCAGGCTGGAGCCGCATACCTCACCCAGCGCAGTCTCCACCCCTGCAAGAACCCCCCCGGCCCCCAGTCCCCCCCCCCCCCCCCGGGGAAGGGCCCAGACGAAAAGACTCAGGGCCAACCCCGGAGGGGAGGCATCCCAATCTGCATAGAAAAAGACAAGATAAGAAACATAAATCCCCAAGATTTATAACGTCACTAAATCCCATAGCATAAGTATTAGGTTATGCCTCTAAACCACCGGCAGGCCAGCCCCCCTGCCCACCCGGGAAGGGCCCACAGAAAAACCCGCGGGGGAAGGGGGGGAGGGAGACACCCCAAATCTGCATAAAAACAGTCACAATAATAGGCACAAATCCTAAAAGTTTGATTGTATACCTATATCCTGAAGCGTTAGCATTAAAACGCACCTCAAGACAAATGACATTCCGCCCCCCCTCCCACCCAGATGAAAAAAACACAGAGTCGTCCCCAGGAGGGGAGGGAGTGGGGAAGTCATCCCACACTGCAAAAGAGCAATCAAAATAAGAGACTCCACCCTCTTGGCGTCTCCACCGTCGAGGTGACAGTTGATAAGCTATCCTCCGCTTCTCCAATTCTTCTCTCTGACTCTTTTGCTCTATCCTTCACTTTGTCTAAATCATGCTTAAAGTAGTTTAGTTGTTCCTGCAAATTATAAAACTTATATAAAATTATAAAACTTAGTGGTAAGCACACTTTGGCAGTTCGTGATAGCCGCCATTATTGCAGCATTGTCAGGATCTGAGGCGGGAGACCGTTCAGCAGGTGAATCGGCCATAGTTTGCGTGCCGCAGCTCAGAAGTACAGTACGCCTCCTTTTATTTCCTTTCATATATGGCTGGATGGCTCCTGTAAGATCTGTCCCTCACTCCCCCTCCTTTTCCCGGGGGTAATCGAGAGGGCCAATAACTGTGGGGTGTCAAGCAGCACGTTGGACTAAGCTTTAGCCTTATCAACAGGAGGGGGGGAGGGGGGCAGATCCCCAGTATAGATGTTGCTTGGGTGCAGCACCAGGCAGAATACAGGACTGTCCCGCTACGAGTGGTTCCAGCCGAGCCCTAGAGCCGTCTCCAGCCCCTATATTGAGGCTGTTTATCCCCCCAAGCCTCCAAGCAGACTCCTTCCTGTGATGCACTCTCAAAGGTCCAACAGACCATCATCCACACAGCGTCTCCCAAGGGGAAAGGCAAGCACCCCACAGGTCACAGGGCAAGTACAGAGGCAAATATTTGATCTCCTATACCCACCTCAGGAATATACAGGCGCCTCAAGGAGCTTGACAGTTGAACCTCCAGCAGAAACAGGAAGCTATACAGATAGGTGTCCCCAGAGCACAGGGAGCAGGAGGGGGGAGGCCGCAGGGGAGCCACCCGACAAGCAGTGGATGGAGCCGGGCAATCGGTATATGACTCACCCCGCAGGAGACAGCCTTCAGCGCGCAGCCAAAAGAGCCCATCGTCAGAGACAGAGGGGAGCGGAGCGCCCTCTGATCGTGGCAGAGAGAGGGCAGAGCGCTCACTGTCAATGGCAGGGGGAGCGGAGCATCCGCCATCGGTGATGGAGAGGAGCGGTGTGCCTGCCGTCGGAGGCGGAGGGAAGCAAAGTGCCCATTACCCGCAGACAGAGGGGAGCGATGTGTGCGTCCTCAAAGCAGAGCCGATCACCCAATGGCAGGAGGCAGAAGGGCAGCAGCAGAGACTCGGCCATCGGAGGTGAAGAGGATACAAGCCGCCCCCTCGCAGCATGCCGCAGAACAGGCGCGGGACTCAAGGCAGGTCACCTAACATCCCTCGGATCTCCAACCTTCCCTTCTTCGGGCCCGGACCAGCGAAGTCAGCACCAGCAACGCCCTGCGGCCCCACACAGCCAAGCTGGACACGGCACTGGGGTAAGTCAGCCCCGTTCTTCCTCCTCGTCTCACCTTCCAAGATGGCGTCACCCGCCCTCGTGCGGGAGTCCCTCAGAGTCACAGGGAAGCCCAGGAAAAGAGCCCTGTCTCCACAAAGACAGGCAGAGGGTCCAGAGGGTAGACAGTGGCCCTACAGGGTGGTTAGGATTCCAGGGTTTTTTCAGGATATTCCTCAGGAGCCCTCGTGTCACACGCCTTCCTCGCTCAGCTACATAGCCACGCCCCCCCCGTATTTACCCGTTTTCAGACGTAACTTGCCATTGTTTTAGGGGGTCACCCTCCTCCGCAACGCCATCCCTTCTTCAGGGTCTGTAGAGGAAAAGAACCTGAGTTAGTATTTATGGCAATGTATTGTTTGTGTAATGATTGGGCATTGCTCTGTTTCACTGGCTTCACACCCACCTTAGTTGCACTGCTTCCATCTTGTGTGGCCCCATCGCCGCATACTCATCCTCCGATGAATCTGTAGGGACAGAGAAGCACAACACACCAGCACTTAGCAAACATGTTATTAGACTTTACCAGCAGCACAACCTGTGTGTTTTTTTTTTATAGCCTACCAGAGTGTTCAGGAGCTATGGGCTTTATGGCTAGTGGTGGTGCTGCTTCAGGGAAGAGGACATTGCCAAGGGTTAGGGGCCGCCGCCCTACACCTACACCCTGTCTTCTTGGCCCCATTGGTCGGACCTGTCGCCTCTCGGTGGACTTGATCTGCAGCCAGAATTCTCCAGCTACAAAAGAAAATATAATTTTGTAAAACATGTTACCCTGATAGCTCACCTTCTCTGTTGTACATACACTTACCTGGGAAGTTATGGCTGTAGAACCTCCTCTGCCAATGTCCACTCTTCATGTGTGTTGGGTTTGAAGTCCTACCATTACTCCATTAAAGTCTGCAAACAACAAACAGATATGCATTGTTAACTTACGTCCTCTGCTTTGGATCCACATGCACGCCCCAGCCCTTTAAAGTTATTTTCAGGGACAGTGCAAGCACCTAAGCCCTGTATACGCTAGTGTATGCAAATGCTAACTAATCCAGCTCTCTCATCCCACAAAAGTAGCGGATTGCATGCGCAGACACACTTAGGTCAAAAGATGTGCCTACTTCTCCAATCTGCAACTATTGTCAGATAGAGCTCACTGTCCGTGATCAGCCACAAGTCAAAGCCATCTCTCCCATCCCACAATAGTTGCTAAGAAATGTCAAACCTAAATCACTTAGGCACCCCTGCGTCACATACAAAAATGCCAGAGTGGTCCGTGTGACAGTGGCAGCAAAGTACTGTGGCCCGGTAATGTTGGAAGGCCAGGTCTCCGCCATTACAGTGGCACCATGTGCCTTCGCTTGTAGTTTGTGGCCACTGTCACCTGTTGGCACCTTGGCAGGAGGGTAATGCAGCACACATGTGTAGACGAATGGCATGAAAGTGTGACTTACCATCATTACTTCCTCCTGCTGCTCAAGGGTGAACACGATGAGAGTCATGTTAGTTAGTTAGTTGGATGTCGTCTATGTGACGTGCCCTGGTGGATCCGGAAGTGTGCTTGCGTCCATACGCACATGGTCGCCTATAGGTTGCTTGCACCTTTGGGGAGCTGTTAATTCATCCAATTTTTTTCCAATACAATTATCCACTCAATTAGGTATAAAAGAACACAGTTGAGGGTAACTTAGGAGCTCACTATGCCACAGCAGAGGTGCCACCACAGCCCCCAGGGTCAAGCACACAGGCATGGCAGAGAAACCAACAGCACCTGGCCAAGGTACCACAGGCCCAGCCCCATGACCCACTGTTCGTCCCCTGCTGATACCCACACTAGCCACTCTGAGCGGGTCACTCATAGCAGTTTAGGGCATCAGCAGCAGGAGTCAGAAAACCAGGGCTCCCGAAATTCTCGGCACAGCCCACCACGGAGCAGCCTATTTGGTCAGGTCAATTTGGTTATACCTCCAATTGCATGCCCCTTTTTTGCGGCAGGGTCAACCATGGCTGCAACTCTGAGTAAAGCTTCTCAACAAAAGACCATCCAAGTTTTCCCTCAAGCAAAAAAATGACATGAGTTTGAACAGGAAAGCTACGGCTTTTATAGGTCCAAAAACCCACTAATCAGGGCTCTGAATCACACACAAGCGCATGATAAACCCGTAGAATTACAGGCGCATGGACACCTTGATCTGTATTTATATGGCGAACACTCAGTTTGGCATACGCATACCGTAAAAAGGACAAATCGGCCACAAAAACAAGGCTCTGAATCACCCAACATGGAAAATAGACCGAATGTGGTCCTTTGATGTCATTCACGCTGGCGGGAATGCGTGTGAGAGATGCTTTAAATTAATCTGCATGACTTTAAGTTTACCAGACACTGTCTCATTATTTTATAACAGAGCTTTTGTAATAAACTGACATAAAAAGATAGAACCCTCAATCAGCTGGTGGAGATAACTGTGGAGTGAGAACCCACATTGAGAACCCCCATGATTGCTCCGAGACCAGGGTGTGTAAACAGACTGTGTATTTATTGTTAGATCGTGACAGTGAAATTCAACTGATATTTGGGCACAGCAAACACCAGACTATACTCCAGGGGCATAACTATAGGGGGTGCAGGGTATAGGAGTGCACCGGGTTGCCACCTGGCCAGTATTTTTTTTTCTTAACTTTACTGGCCACTGGTCTGGCATTGTTGGTATTACCGTATTTTTCTCCCTATAAGAAGATGCACCTATGCAACTCGGCACAGGCCACGTCCACTCGCTGCATGGAGCCAGATGTGTTTGCTTGCACCGCTGGAGAAGGAGCAGCAGTGGCAGCGGGGACAGCGTGGATTGTGGCCGGGGTAGGATAATGCCGATGGCGGGGACATCTGGCAGGGATCAGTTACCCTGCCCATCTGCCTCACACTCCTCCATCTTGTGGCCTCCCGTGGCCCGGCCAGCAGTGCAGGAACAATGTATATGTCAGTTTACTTTTTTTTGTTTTGTTTTTTTCTTTTGCCTATGGGAAGGGGAGAGGAATGCCACACTGCCTATAGGAATGGGAGGGGGGAATGCCACACTGCCTATGAGAATGGGAGAGGGGAATGCCATATTGCCTATGGGAATGGGGGGGGGTGCCACACTGCCTATGAGAATGGGAGAGGGGAATGCCATACTGCCTATGGGAATGGGACGGGGGAATGTCACACTGCCTATGAGAATGGGAGAGGGGGAAATGCCATACTTTGAGTTGGAATATAACCGCGCTAGTTATTTTTAATAAAAAAGATTTCAATGGGTTACTAGTTGCTCAACGTGTGCTAATCCTTTTACCCCTATGGAACCTACATACAATCACTCATCTAAAAACACAGAGCAATCAATGGCATAACATCACAATTTAGGTCAGCTTATACTGCTAAAATATATTCACAAATATAAATATCCTCCAAAGTTAAATAGTTTAGTGGCCTTATTAATAAGGCATTAAAGTACACCGTTATCTGGTAAGAGCAATTTGAAGAAGGTGTTGGGCACAAGGTGCAACTAGAAAAATGATGTCATACACACATGGTGCATATTTTGAAATGATCGCACTGTAAAATCAAGTCCAAGAGAGCAAGCATCCCTATGATAAAAGGACACTAAACTATTTAACTTTGGAGGATATTTATATTTGTGAATATATTTTAGCAGTATAAGCTGACCTAAATTGTGATGTTATGCCATTGATTGCTCTGTGTTTTTAGAGGAAATGCTATACTGCCTATGGGAATGAAAGGGGGGAATGCCACGCTGCCTATGGAAATGTGAGGGGGGGAATGCAACACTGCCTATGGGGAATGCCACACTGCCTATGGGAATGGGAGGGAGAATGCCACACTGCTCATGGGGAATGGGAGGGAGGAATGCCACACTGCCTATGGAAATGGGAGGGGGAATGCTACACTGCCTATAGGGAATGCCACACTACCTATGAGGAATAGGAGGGGGATGCCACACTGCCTGTAAGTGGGGGATTCTGCACCTTGCCTATAATTTGGTTCTGGGGGGGGGGGGTACATTTTTTCTCTTAATTTCCTCCTCCAAATCCTAGGTGTGTCTTATGGGCCAGGGACATTGCAGGAGAAATTTAAATTTACCAGGTGGAGATCCAGTACAATGCCCCTGCATTTCTGGCACCTAGAGCGACAGTCCTGCTTCCCCAAGCATAGAGATGACCCTGACCAGCATCTCCCCTCCTCCCTGCATGCACAATGACAGAGATTATACTCGTATCTTAGATAATGGGGGGTCATGCTATTTGGCAAAGCCAGTGTGCCTTACGGTGTACATTTCAGTGTGGATTGCAACCTGCATCTCAGCGAGATTTTTAGTGTTTAGGCTCAGAAATTTTAAAATAATGCTTGTTCCGCACCTGTACCTGTACCTGTTAAGTATATAATTGTTTCTATGAGATAAGGACTTTTTCCAGAGTTTTGAAACAACAGAACCCTATGGGCTATGCAGAAAAATTTGGCAAAATCTTAGTATAGCCCATAGGGTTATGTTATTTCCTTACTTTAAACAAATAGCCTTACCTTATTGGATATATGATGTACCTCACCAGTAAAAATGCCCCTTATGAGTATAGCTGATTTTTTAGGGAGTAGGACATGCATGGGCTCTGGTCCAATTAGCATGGCATAAAGCGCGGTTTGGAAACCGAGTCTGGCATAGGGAACAGCAACTGGGTGCCTCCCCAGTTTCCCTGCGGTCCTACATGCCCTCCTGTCCCCAGCCTATCTGAATAGCTGGGCTCTGGAGCGCGCATCAGCCATGACATGGTGGGGATGTGGCTGTACCCTGTGCATGCTCCGTGGGATATCCAACAAAGTAAGTCTTAGAGCGATCCCGGTGATTCCACACAGCGGGGCATCTCAAATCATCTCTTGGGATGCCCTGGAGAGAAACAGCCAGCCCTAGAGTCTTTTAAAAGTTTATGTCCACTTTAATCATATAATAAAACCTTCCGTGGTAGTGGTTTATATATGATCCATGCCAATTAAACAAAGCAGCCTTCGATCAGTTCCTGGCATGCGTATTGTCCTAGCTATTTATTAAAATGTGATGTCATGTATTTTAGGTGGGCGAAGAGGGCTGCCCAGTGTTTTCTGTACATCAGTGTGCACTAAAGCACAGTAGATCTGGCATTAATTAAATATGACGAAAGCTCCACTGTTCTTTCTGTCAGCTTCTCTTTATAGTCTTGAGTGCACAGTGTCCTAAACTAGCTATTTTTGAGCTGCATATGGTTTTGGCAATGGAGGCGTGGACAGAGTCCAGACGTTCCTGTAAGACTTGGCAGTGAACCCTAGGAAGGAGATCCCTCCCTGATTTGACGGGAGACCCCTCTCCCCCTACCAGTGCTATCATACAGCTGGAATGTTATGATGTCACTGCATTACTTTACATCACATCCTAATAATGCAAGTGTTGTAATCACTTAACAGAGATTTCATTAAGTAAAGTAGCAAGAAGGACAGGACTGCATGTCCTGCTAGTGTTCTACAATCACCATATTGTTTTTCAAGTACTTCTCAGTTACATAGAGTAAATGCTTTTGTTGGAATCCAATACAGTGTCCCTGAGATGCCAGCACAACATGTTAAATAGGCAAATTAATCATTTATTTCTGCAGATCTGCAGGTTACACCTCAAAGAGGGACAAATGAGAACAACAAAGGACAGGGGGACATGGACTCCAAAGAGGGACAGTCCCTCCAATCAGGAACAGTTGGCAGGTTGGTGCCATTTCTAAGGGGCGATATCCCTGGGTGTCATGGCCATTGTGTATGCAGGGGTTGCCTTTATCCTAGCTGCCGTGTTTGCCACAGATAGGTTGCGGGCACTTGTATTGGTGCCTGATGTATGCTGCATAGGACGGGTGAGGTAGGGGTCACATAAACCAGTTCACAAACTGTTAAACAAGAAAAAAAAACTCTCTGCAGGTCCGCCTCGTAAGGGGCTTCCTCCTGGTCCGGTGGGCCACTATTGCCGCCGCTGGCATCTATATTGAGGGAGAACCCCTCCACCTTCCCTGGTGTCCTGCCAAGCTAATGCTAGGCTGCCAGGCAGGAAGGTATTTATATCTCATAGCTGGAGCCTCTATGTAATCCCCCATGTGACTAATGATGTCACTGGAGGAAGGGAGATGGAGGGGGATTTCCAGGGGACCCCCTATACCAGTTCACACGGTAGTAATGGCCTGCATGCTACCTGCCAGCATCTGAGAGTGGCATGCCGGATGATATGATCTGGGTTAAATCTTTGTCCAAGACCATGGTGTAGACTAAGAAGAGTAAGGGTTCAACAAAGACCAGCATGAGATTGCGAGGAGGGGGGCTTAAACAGCAAGTTTAGAGCAATGGTATCCTGTCAGAAACCAATAACATACAATGGCATAGCTGGGGAAAATTAAAATCACTATAACAGGAATACTAGGCAGAAACACCCAAATGGTAATGCACCTGGGGTGGGGGAGCAAGAGACTGAGTTGTTTTTTGGGGGGGTTGGTCCCCCTTTTGTCCAGAGACCCTCAGGTGCTAGATAAAAAAACTGATTTCAATTTAACTTTAAAGATAACTTGGGGAACTCATTTAAAGAGCAACAAAACCCAACAGTGGCTGGCCTGGTGCATCCCAAGATAGGATGGCCCACTCTGTGAACCCCCCCAGGACACCTGTAAAACTCACCTTTCCATGCTCCAATGGCGCACATGGGGGCTCTCGTCCAGTGAGAGGCGTCTGCAGTGACGTCATTCAGCAGACGTCTCTCATTGATTTGAACTGGGAGCTAAATGGCTGGGGTGGGGGCGCTCACACACCGCCGGGGATGCAGGAGATGAGGCAGTGAGTGTTCCCCATTCACAAAAATGAAAGCAGTCTGTGGAATGAGGTAGTCAAGGCAGGCCATTCTCATTGGATTAGAGCCTGCATGTGCGCTGTTGGAGCGTGGAAAGGTGAGTTTTTACGGGCGCCTTGGGGGGTTTTACACAGCGGGGCATCCCTATTCGGAATGTACTGGGAAAAAGCCAGAAGTCAGCCCTGGAGAATTTCAGATTCCAGACAGGCCACTGGTGGGTTTTGTTCCTCTTTAAATTAGTTGTCCAAGTTACCAAATTTAAGGTTTGGTAGGTTTTTTTTTTATCTAGCACCTGAGGAATGTATTGTCCCTTTGTTTTACAGTAGGGCTGCTTGGGTTGCTAGGGTCTCTGGACAAAATGTAAACTTTTCCCCTGGGCAACAGTTAATGGCATGTTCCACTTTACTTTCACACTGCACTGCAAGGTTAATAGAGGAGCAACCGTCTCCCTTGAGTCTATAAGACTACATCATGCGGCAGGCGAATCTCATTTCATGGGCAATTGGGGGGTTTACACAGCAGCAGGGCATCCCAATTTGAGTCTATAAGACTCAAGGGGTGGTAGTCTCTCTCTTTATAGCCTGCGTGAAACCTCCTGGATCACCCAACTTAGCTACCACTTCCCTGAGCCCTTGCTGTTGTTAGGGCAAGCACTGCACGCCCATCTAGCAGCACTTCACTTACCTCCATGGCTGCATCCAGCCGTCATCCATTTTGCAGCACTTCCCTCATGGCTGTTCCCAGCTGTCTCCCTTCCCCCCATGCTTCCTTCTCGCATGCTCAGGTGCGCGCACGTCTCCGTCCACTAGAGGGCGAGCGCACTGGATTCCTGAGATTTAAAGGGCCTGTACAGCACTGATTGGTGCTTGGTCATCCAAGCCTGCATCCACTTCTCCTATTTAAAGAGGCACTTCCTTTCCATCAGGGCCAGATCTTGGTCTCTCCATGCTTGTTGAAAGTCAGACATTCTTGGATTGCTCACTCGTGTACCGACCTCTGCCTGTCCCCGACTCTGAACCTTTGCTGCCTGCCCCGACCTCGGCTACTCACCTTTACAGCGAACCTGTGCTGCCAGCCCCGATCTCTGCCTGTACTTACTACGCCTTTTGCCTGCCACTTGTGTACCTCGCTGAACCTCGGCTGACTGTGGGACTGGGCCGCTCCTGGTGGGCTGGTGAATACCGGTGGCCCCTTAGACTCCGCTCCCCTGACACGGTACCCGCCATTGGTCCCACAGTTAAAGCGGATCCACACCCGAGTCCGCTCCACCCGGTCCGTGACAGTAAGATCCGGCCTGGATCCCGCTGAGGTGCCGCTGCCGGATGCCACTGAATTGCCTGCTATAGCGGCTATGCAGTCCCGCCAGATTAATCAACTTTCTGCCATGATGCAGCAATTATTAACGATTCAGCAACAGCAAGTTCCATCACCGGCTCCAGCATTACTGCCACAGCCCCCGGCAGCATCTTCTGCCAGAATCCGTCTCTCCTTGCCGGCTAAATATGATGGGGATGCCAAGTGATGCCGAGGGTTCCTTGCCCAATGTTCCCTGCACTTGGAGTTGTTGGAGGATCAATTTCCCACTGAACGAGCTAAGGTGGCCTTTGTCATCAGTTTGCTTTCTGGAAAGGCTTTGGCCTGGGCCGCTCCCTTGTGGGATCGCAATGACCCTGTCTCTTCCAGTATTCACACCTTTGTCTCAGAGTTTAGCCAGGTCTTTGAGGAACCTGCCCGGGCTTCATCTGCTGAATCGTCCCTTTTGAACTTGGTCCAGGGCAAGTTGTCCGTTGGTGACTACGCCATTCGGTTCCACACTCTTGCCTCCGAATTGTCTTGGAATAATGAGGCCTTGTGTGCCTGCTTCAAGAAAGGACTTTCTAGTAAAATTAGGGATGCTCTTGCGGCTCGTGACTTGCCTTCATCTCTCACTGATCTCATCCATCTGGCCACACGCATTGATGTGCGCTTTGCTGAAAGGCCAAGAAAGAGACTCTCAGCGCCCTAGGAGGGCATCCCGTTTGGCTCCAGTATTTCAAAACCCTTTGTCTGCACATGTACCTCCCAGTGAGGAGGTCATGCAGGTCGATCGATTCCGCTTGACCCAATTGGAGAGAACTCGCAGAAGGAACGAGAACCTTTGTCTGTACTGCGGTGGTTCTGAGCATTTTTGGAAGGACTGTCCTATTCGCCCTCCACGTCAGGGAAACGGGCGCACCTAGTGGCGTTGGGAGAGGCGTCCCTGGGTGTATGTGCTTCCTCTCCACGGCTCACTGTTCAACTTTCCATTTCACCTTCCACCTCCCTGAATTTAACCGCCTTTTTGGACTCGGGTTCTGCAGGGAACTTTATAGAGGCTGCCTTGATCAATAAACATAATATCTCTGTGAATCGCCTGGCAACACCCTTATTTATCGCCTCAGTCAATGGTGATAGGCTGGACTGTACTGTGCGCTATCGCACCATTCCCCTTCAATTAAAAATTGGACTCTTCCATCAAGAGAATGTTGAGTTCTACATCCTCCCTAATTGCACCTCTCAGATTCTTCTAGGCCTTCCTTGGCTCCAACGTCATGATCCCACGCTTGACTGGACCACCGGCGATATCACGACTTGGGGTGCAGCGTGCTTTAAGAGGTGCTTGAAGTCTGTTCCTGTTCAACCCATTCCTGCTTCAGCACCATTACCTGGCTTGCCTGAGATCTACCTGACCTATGCTGATGTATTCTGCAAGAAACAAGCGGAGGTACTTCTGCCTCATCGCCCCTACGATTGCCCTATAGACCTCCTATCGGGTACCACTCCTCCTCGTGGCCGAATTTACCCTCTCTCGGCTCCTGAGACTCAAGCCATGTCGGAGTATATTCGAGAAAATCTTCATAAAGGGTTCATACGGAAGTCTTCCTCTCCAGCAGGCGCGGGGTTCTTCTTTGTGGCGAAAAAAGATGGCTCTCTTCACCCTTGTATTGATTACCGCGGCCTCAATAAGATTACCGTTAAAAATCGCTACCCTTTGCCCTTGATTGTCGAATTATTTGACCGACTGCATGGGGCCAGGGTCTTCACCAAGCTTGACCTGAGGGGAGCCTATAATTTGATACGTATACGCGAAGGCGATGAATGGAAGACCGCCTTCAATACCCGCGATGGCCACTTCGAATATTTAGTGATGCCCTTTGGTCTGTGCAATGCACCCCAGGTATTCCAGGAATACGTAAACGACAATTTTCGGGATTTGCTTTACTCCTGTGTAGTTGTATATTTGGATGATATACTCATCTTTTCATCTAATCTAGAAGAACATCACAGTCACGCCCGGCAAGTCCTGTCTCGTCTCCGTCAACACCATCTTTACGCCAAGTTGGAGAAGTGTCTTTTTGATCAAACCGCCTTACCCTTTCTTGGATATATTGTCTCTGCTCGTGGTCTTCAGATGGACCCCAGCAAGTTAAAAGCAGTTCTGGATTGGCCCCGTCCTATTGGCCTGCGAGCTATTCAACGTTTTCTGGGCTTCGCCAATTACTATCGGCAGTTTATTCCTCACTACTCCACTGTAGTGGCGCCTATTGTGGCCCTCACGAAGAAAAGCACCAATTCTAAGTCTTGGCCTCTTCAGGCGGAAGAGGCCTTCATTGCTCTAAAAAAGGCCTTCTCCTCTGCACCGGTGTTGTCTAGGCCAGATCCATCTCGGCCTTTTGCCTTAGAAGTAGATGCCTCCTCCACTGGAGCCGGAGCGGTGCTCACTCAAAAATCGTCTACTGCCAGAATTCTCACCTGCGGGTTCTTTTCTAAGACCTTTTTCTCCAGCTGAGAGGAATTACTCCATCGGATCAAGTTGGCGTTGGAGGAGTGGAGACACCTCTTAGAAGGTTCTGCCCATCAAGTATCCATCTATACTGATCACAAAAATCTATCTTATTTAGAAACTGCCCAGCGATTGAATCCACGATAAGCTTGTTGGTCGTTGTTTTTCGCTCGATTCGATTTTCAAGTCTACTTCCGACCAGCCGCTAAGAACATCAGGGCGGACGCCCTTTCTCGCTCCTCTGACATCTCTGGTGTAGAATCCACCCCACAACATATCATCTCACCTGAACGCCTTGTCCACTCTGCCCCCGCTACTCTTGTACAAGCGCCGCTGGGAAAGACCTTTGTGCCAGCTCGCCAACGTCGCAAAATATTAGAATGGGGGCATTCTTTCCATGTAGCCGGCATCAGGAAATCTTGTTCTATCATTTCTAGATATTATTGGTGGCCTTCTTTTGAAAAGGATGTGACCGAATTCGTTCAGGCCTGTACCACCTGCGCTCGCGACAAAATCCCTCGCCAAAGGCCTGTTGGCCTACTCCATCCTGTTCCTATTCCGGATACCCCATGGACACACATTGCTATGGACTTTATAACCGACCTCCCTTCTTCGCATTGCAAAACTGTTATTTGGGTGGTAGTGGATAGGTTTTCTAAAATGGCGCATTTTGTTCCTTTGCCCGGTCTCCCGTCGGCTCCTCTGTTGGCAAAATACTTCCTGAAGCATGTCTTTCGACTTCATGGATTACCTTCACACATTGTCTCAGACAGAGGGGTGCAGTTTGTGTCCAAGTTCTGGAGAGCTCTTTGCAAACAAATGAAAATTAAACTGGACTTTTCCTCCGCTTATCATCCCCAGTCTAATGGCCAGGTGGAAAGAGTCAACCAGATTCTCGGGCATTATCTACGCCATTTTGTTTCTGCGCGTCAAGACGATTGGGTCGATCTGTTGCCTTGGGCGGAATTCTCGTATAATTTTAATGATTCTGAGTCCACGAGGAAGTCCCCGTTTTTAGTGGTGTATGGCCGTCAACTCCTTCCGCCTCTGCCTTTATCCACGTCCTCCGGAGTGCCCGCCGTGGATGACATCACACAGGATTTCTCCACCATCTGGCAAGAAACACAGCATTCCCTTTGTCAAGCTTCCGCCCGTATGCAGGTTAGCGCTGATAAAAGGAGAAGAGCTCCGCCTGTTTATTCTCCAGGAGATAAGGTGTGGCTGTCGACAAAATACATCCGCTTCAAAATTCCTAGCTACAAATTGGGCCCCCGTTACCTGGGTCCTTATATGATCAAACAACAGATCAATCCAGTTTGTTATAAGCAACACCTACCAACATCACTGCGAATTCCCAATTCTTTCCACGTTTCCCTGTTGAAGCCAGTTATTGTCAATCGATTCTCTCCTAAAACCTTGGTGCCTGCCCCAATCTCTGGTACCGAGGATGCCTTTACGGTGAAAGAGATCCTGACCTCTAAGCTCTCCAGAGGTAAAAGATATTTTTTAGTCGACTGGGAAGGCTGTGGACCTGAAGAAAGATCTTGGGAGCCCGAAGAGAATATTCTAGACCGTAGTCTCATCTCGGATTTTCTTGGCCCCAAGAAGAAGGGGAGACCCAAGGGGGGGGGGGGTACTGTTAGGGCGAGCGCTGCACGCCCATCTAGCAGCACTTCACTTACCTCCATGGCTGCATCCAGCCGTCATCCATTTTGCAGCACTTCCCTCATGGCTGTTCCCAGCTGTTTCCCTTCCCCCCATGCTTCCTTCTCGCATGCTCAGGTGCGCGCACGTCTCCGTCCACTAGAGGGTGAGCGCACTGGATTCCTGAGATTTAAAGGGCCTGTACAGCACTGATTGGTGCTTGGTAATCCAAGCCTGCATCCACTTCTCCTATTTAAAGAGGCACTTCCTTCCTTCAGTGCCAGATCTTGGTCTCTCCATGCTTGTTGAAAGTCAGACATTCTTGGATTGCTCACCCGTGTACCCACCTCTGCCTGTCCCCGACTCTGAACCTTTGCTGCCTGCCCCGACCTCGGCTACTCACCTTTACCGCGAACCTGTGCTGCCAGCCCCGATCTCTACCTGTACTTACTACGCCTTTTGCCTGCCACTTGTGTACCTTGCTGAACCTCGGCTGACTGTGGGACTGGGCCGCTGTTGGGGGGTAGCGACCTGGGGGTCACTCGCCACACAAGACCAACCTGCCTTGCGGTGGGCTCTGGTGAATACCGGTGGCCCCTTAGACTCCGCTCCCCTGACACGGTACCCGCCATCGGTCCCACAGTTAAAGCGGATCCACACCCAAGTCCGCTCCACCCGGTCCGTGACAGCTGTGTTGTGGCCGTTTCCCGGCATGCCCCTAGCTGAGGCTGCGCCTGCAGCAGGCGTTACTGAAGTTACGTAGCTAGAGGCAGAAATGTGTCCAGTGGTGGTCGTTTCGCACAGATTTTCTTTGCAGCACTGAGCAAAGTTAATTTGAATGAAATGAGCGCTGCTGATTGGCTAAGAAGCCCACATGAGAGCCAGAAAGGGGTGAGTTTTCTTGCAATCTGGGTTACACAAAGCGTGGCATCTCATATCGGGATGTCCTGCCAAAGAGGAACTAAAGGCAATAAAGTGACATTTTGAATTACTCATTTGATGTTTTTAAAGGAAAACTCTTTTTGTCAGGTTTTCGGTGTTCTGCTTTAGCGTTTTTCTCTTTTAGAATGTTAAATAATCATTTGTATTAGAATTGTGCCCCCAGACCTGTGATTTACTTATCAGAATGCTGTTTCCATGATTCTCATATTGTTGAGGAGACTCTGTTTTGCTACAGTGGGAGTTGTTTTCATGGCCTTGAGTAAAAACCACTTTGGTGTACATAGCTAAGGTAAACGCATTGTTGCTATAGAATGTTATAACACAGAGTTGCATACAAATATAAAGTTACAAAAATAACAGATAAGCTCAGCACATTGAAGACATAATTTTGCCACACAATAATGGAAACTTTTAAAAATGCCATCGAGGGGCGTGGCTTGGCTATGGCGGAGTGAGCACGCGTGTGTGGGAGCTCTGCACTTTCTATCAGCGAACGAGGATATTCCACATCCTAGATCACGTTTTTGGAGACATGTCCAGTCGCAGAAACAGCCAGCCGGCATCAGGGGGGAGCAGTCGGCCGGGAAAGACCAGCAAATTCTTTGCTGCAGCAAAGAAGACGGGTGCCAGTGAGGAGGGCACAAAGGTGGCGGAAAAGATGGAGAAGGCGGGCCAGAAGTGGGCTGGAAAGGATCGGGACCCGGATTGTGACCCAGAGAGCCCAAGTGCCCTTCCTCCCTCATCTGGGAGCCGACAGTCGTCGGGTGTCCCATCTTCGGGAGCAGAGGAGCCAGCGGCAATGCCCCCTGAACGTGTCCATGTGGAGCATCAGGGGAGAACCGCAGCGTGGCAGGTGAGAGCCGCCACCGCCTCCAGCAGCAGCTGTCAGTGATGACCTCAGGAGGATCAGAGCCCCTGCGGTGACCTGGGCAGTGTCCCGTGGGCTGCCGGAGGTTCCGCCTTCCGCAGCGGAGGGGCTGGTGACAATGCCCCCCGAAGATGCGGCACGCCGTGGGAAGACCGTGGTGCAGCGGGAGAGAGCTGCCGCCGCCTCCTGTCAGCAACAACTCCAGGATGATCGGAGCCCCGGCGGTGACCTGGGCAGCGTCCCGCCCCCATCTCGGGGCCGTGGGCTGCCAGAGGTTTCGCCTTCAGCAGCGGAGGGGCCGGTGGTAATGTCCCCCGAAGATGCGGCACACTGGGAGAAGACCGCGGTGCGGCTGGAGAGAGCCGCCGCCGCCTCCAGCAGCGGCTGTCAGGTACGCGGGGGTGAAGAGGGCGGGGAGGAATGGAGCGGAGCCCCGTCGGCCCAGCCTGGGGCCTTGTCGTCAGTGATGCGGGAGGGGAAGGGGGACGCTGATACTGGTAACCCCCTGCACACTGGCATAGGCAGCTGAGAAGTTCATGGAAGGGCCGGACTGGCAGGCAGGAACAGGGGAGACCCGGTGGATGAGGAGGAAAAGGAGTGCTGGGCAGGCGGCAAGCGGGGGGGGGGCCTGGAGACTCCCGGCCGAGGGCAGAGGCTCGATCCCTCATAGGCAATATGACACCCCTGCTTGGCTCCCCAGGCACAAACGAAGGGGAGCGAAATTCGGGCGCACACGTGCAGGCGTGCCGGCAGAGGGGGGGATCTGGACTGTCTGCAGAGACTCCCGACAGGCGATCGCCGGTGGTGGTGACTGTGGAGCTGCAACCCCCACCCCCCAGTTGCAATTCGGCTACCTCAGATGAAGATGAGGGGTATGTTCGTGAGGGTGCTGATCAGACCCATCTATATAGGGGCAAAGACTTCCAAGCGTCTGAGATGACCCGGGGGACATCGTTCGGGGAAAGCTGGTGCTCACCCGTTCCTGGAAGACCTGCGTCTCATTTGTCTGACATTGAGGGGAATCAGCCGGCCGCCGTGATGAGCCCACCGTTCTCTGATGAACCCCTCAGCCGAAATTCCCTGCCATACCCGCGGTCCCCTACTTGGTCCCAGGCTACGGCGGATTCTCTTGGCCCCCCCAGAGCATAGAGCCCTATCCAATGAGCAGTACAATATCGACACATTGCTGAAGTTTTTGCCATCTCGAAGGGACTTTGAGAATTATATTAATCACATGGAATCCCTACTGAGAAGAGAGCTTGAAGAGGTTACAAGATCGGTCTCTGAGGTATCTAATAGAGTGGGCTCCGCGGAGCAGCAGCAGGCCACTACCGAGCAACGGCTGGGTGCTCTTGAGAGGGCGCAATCGTCACTGCAACAAGCACTGTCCGACTCCAACCGACAATCCATTAGAACCTTGATGCATCTGGATGACCTTGAAAACCGAAGTCGTCAGAACAACATTCGGATTCGTGGCCTTCCAGAGGTGCCTGAAAATTACAACCTCAATGACACCATCACCAGGATATTTAACGAAGTCCTAGGCAAGCCCCCAGAGGAGCACGTGGAGATCGACAGAGTTCATAGAGCACCCGACCCGCGCTCAGCCGACCCTACCAGACAAAGAGATGGGGTGTGCCGGGTGCATTTCTTCAGAGTAAAGGAAGAAATTATGAAAAGAGCCTGGGACAAGGGGCCCATTCTTTACAATGGGTCACGGATAACTTTGCTTCCTGACCTGGCTAGACGCAGCCAGACTCTTCAGATGCGCCGTATCATGAAACCACTATTGGAAGCCATTAAGTCAAGTGGTGCGACGTACAGATGGGGGCATCCGTTTCATCTGGTGGTCCTGAAAAGAGGTCGGCCATTTGTTCTGCGATCCCATACACAGCTTCCGGAACTCTCTCGCTTCTTGGAAATTCCAGATGTACAGTTAGAGGACTGGACGTTCCCCCACGCTGGGGGATTTTGGGGCGCTGGGCCCACATCCGCGTCCTGGAGAGCCGCGACCACAGCAAGACAGGTTCAGAGGCGGAAGGCGACATCAAGTTGTTTAGTCTGGCTTCGGAAAGGTTTTGATGGCCGGTACCACGGCTGTCTCCCCGAGTGACTTTTGTTCCATGTTGAATCGCAGAGTTTATGGTACTATTTGTTTGTGCCCTAACTATCTCCCCTACGAACTGATAGGGATGTCAAGGAACTGAGGAATCAGCTTGGGGATTTTTTTTTTCCATTTTGCATCCCCCTTTCTTTTTTCTCTTCCCTCGGCCCTCTGTGTTGGCACGGTGCTTGGTTGCCTCGCCCCCATGCCCCCCCCCCGGTTGGCATCCTGTTTTGCCTGGCTATGCTTGCGGTGGCCGGGGACATTATGCAACCTCCCTGCAGTGGGGCGTGCAGCTTCATGGAATGGAATGATCCCGCTCCCTTCTCACAGGTTGCCTGGATGCTTGGCTGCTGCTCTGTCACACCTCGGAGATCGGTTGGTGCGCTGGTGGCAAAGGCCATCTAGATGGCTCGGGGCGGGCTGGCGTGTATTGTTGGTCGGTCCCCCCCGGGCGGTAGTTGCCCTCGGTGTTGAGCTGGTCATCTCAGAGGATGGAGAGTTGTCTGTAAAGCTGGGGGGGGTCCTGGCCTAATTAGAGCAGTGACGGTGGCCCAGAGTGTGGGACGTGTCACCCTATCGTTATGCTGCCCCCCCCCCCGGGCCTGGCTGTTGGTGGGGGTATTCCTCTTGGGCCGGCCGGGTTCCGCCTAAGATTCCTAAATTGGTGCCTTGGGGGGTTTTTGCGGGGGGGTCTGCACTGCGGGTGGGTCAGCGTGATTGTGGTTTGTTGGCCTGGCTGTGGCGTGGCCTGCCCTGGCCCCTCCTGCGTGGGCCAGCCGGGCTTTGGGGAGTGGGGCCGCTGGGTATTGCATGACATTAGGGGGGGTGGGGCACGGATGGCCTCCTCCGCCGCTTCGCGGGCGGGTGGCCGGACGTGGCCGGGGCTGTTGTTGTTGGTTCTAATGCTATTTAATGTTATGGTTCTGGACCTGTTTATTGTTAGTTGTGACTAAAGAGATGTGGTTACCTATAAGTTATATGCAAAAAGAGTGCACCTCCTGGCCTACGACCGTAGTCTTCCACTTTCCCCCAATAGGTTGGTTCGCTTACTCCTCTTGGAGATACAGTGAACATTAGTGCTAGCACTCTCTTGTTTACTTTGGCAAGATATTTTGCTGATAACCCTTTTTTCTATTTTTTTTCCCCTTTTCCTGTCTCTAGTTTTCCTGTACCCTATCTTCTCGCTCTCCCTCCCCCTGTCCACCCCTACACCTTTCCATTAGTGACTCCCATCTATTTTATTTTGTACTGGGGGCAGGGGCGCGTGGGTAATGGCCGAATTAATAATTGGCTCCTTCAAAGGGGTTGAATATCCCTGAGAAACGTTCGCAAGTTTTATACGATATGCATAAGCAAGGGGTCGCTATTTAACTTCTCCAGGAGACTCATTTCAAAGCGGGACATATACCAGCTTTCAAAAATCGGTATTACCCCTCATGGCACCATGCCCCTAACCCTAACATCAGGGGTCTCGATCGCCATCCATAAATCTCTTCCCCATAAGGTGATAGAGCTCCAGGTTGACCTGAATGGGTGGTTTGTATTTCTTAAGATTGAATTGTTTTCCAGGATATATACTGTAGCTAACATTTATGCCCCTAACACCGATCAGGTCAGTTTTTGTGTGAACGTGCTTCGGACACTGGCAGAATTCTCGGAGGGCACACTTGTGGTGGGGGGCGACTTTAACATTCCCATGCAGCCAGAGTTGGACACCTCCTCGGGTGGGTCGGCGGTGTCCCTGAGCAAAAGAAACAGGCTGAAAAAAATCCTCTCTGATCTGCAGCTGGTGGATTCCTGGCGGGTACTACAAGGACGAGATAAGGACTTTTCCTTTTACTCGAGCCGCTAGGAATTCATACAGCAGGATTGATTACCTCTTTCTTCAGCACCATGCCATGGATTGGGCTCCGCGTGCGTGGATTGGTCAGATATTATGGTCAGACCACGCTCCGGTTTTTCTGTCGGTGGCTTTGCCTGGACTCTATCCTAAGAGCTGGAGTTGGAGGCTTAACAACAATTTGCTTGGGGACGCTGCATGCCTGTCCGGGGTCAGGGAGGTCATGTCGGAGTTTTTTAGGAAACATGAGCAGGACCCTACGCCTCTTCCATACCAGTGGGAGGCGCTGAAATGTGTGGTCAGAGGCAAATTCATCAAACATGGGTCCAGACTGAAGAGGGAACGAGCCTCTTTGATATCTCAGACCTTGCAGCAAATCCAGGCCCTGGAACTGGAACATAAAAGGAGTCCATCTAGCATCATACTTATGGACCTGATGAAGGCCAGAGATAAACTACAGAGCCTATACAACCAGGCTTATATGAGGTTCAGAGAGAGACAGAGGGTACTGTATTATCAGTTCTCAGACAAATGTGGGCGGCTGCTCGCCAGGGCATTATATCCAAAGTCTGCGGCCACACATATTCCCAAGGGGTCAAAATGCTGTAATACCCTCCCAAATTGTGGATAGCTTCAGGGATTACTACCACTCGCTGTACAATTTGGGGTGGAGTAGCGACTCCTTGATTGACTCAGAGCCACCGGAGGCAGTTGTGACTTATGTGCACAGCACACCCCTTCCCTCAATACCAGAGGAGGAAACAGAGGCTTTGGAGGATCCTTTCTCTAAACAGGAGGTGGCCAAGGCAATTAAGGAGACACCGCAGGGTAAAAGCCCTGGAGCCGATGGCTTCACACCCAAACTTTACAAGCAATTTGGGGCTGAATTAGTACTTTCCTAACTAAAGTCTTTAACTCTATTGGGCCGGAATGTGGATTTCCCAGACAGTCTTTAGAGGCAATAATCTCGGTCCTCCCTAAGCCCGGAAAGGATCTATCACTGTGTGGCAGCTACAGGCCGCTCTCCTTGATAAACGTTGATATTAAGTTATATGTTGGGGGGAAGGGTTTTGACCTGTTACTGGTCAGGGCCCTATAGATATATCTGGACCAGAATAACGTATGCCCCTACTCTCCTTTTAATTGCTGAGATGAGGGGGGAGGTTTTAGGTACTTGAAACGGTACCTAACCTGTAGAGAGCTTTAGGTGGGGGTTCTAGTAAGACAACATGTTTTGCATTGATTTTAAAACACATTCACAAATTTATTTCACATATAGTCATTTTTCACATATTTTACAGTAATACATTCTTAAGAGATATATACAGTTTTTTTCTACAGTTGGCACCTTTGCCAGTAGAGAGGGTATATGAAGGTATAGACTTTGACTCTCCTCTATATTTGTCCTAAAGTGACTTATGCCAAGATTTTGTCTTCCAGGCTCGGACCACTTCTCCCGTGTCTGATAGCCCTGGATCAGGCTGAATTTGTACCGGGGCGGGAGGCTTGGGACAATACCAATAAGCTTTTCGACTTAATAGCACTTGCTAAAACCAAGTGGGCCCAAGCATGCCTTTTCTCGTGTGATGCGGAGAAGGCGTTTGATAGAGTGGACTGGATGTTCCTCAAAGCATTCCTCCAACAGATTGGTGTTGGCCCGAGACTCCTGTCCAGGATCTTGGCATTGTACTCCGAGCCCAAGGCAAAGATCAGGGTGAATGGCCTTCTTTCATCTTCCCTCAAGATTAGCAACGGCATTCGACTGGGTTGCCCATTATCCCCGTTATTGTACGTAATTACAATGGAACACCTTGCTGTAGCCATAAGACAGAACCCGAATATTAGGGGGTTTAACAATAGGGGAACGGGAGTATAAAGCTTCCCTTTATGCTATTTACTTCTACACTTGACTGCTCCGTTGACCTCGTTCCCAGCGGCTCTCAAGGAATTCGAGACGTTTGGTCGTGTAAGCAACTTCAAGATCAATTATGGCAAATCAGAGGCCCTTAACATATCTCTCCCTAGACAGGTTGTAGAGCAGCTCAAAGTGAATTTTGCCTTTAAATGGCAAGCTCATCCAATAAAGTATCTTGGGGTACAGATCCCCTTGGATCTTTCGCGATTATACGAATTAAACTATTCCCCCTTGCTTTTAAGGACGATAAATGAACTGACCACTTATGATAAGCGGTACTTCTCTTGGTTCGGAAGGATCAATGTGTTAAAAATGGACATCCTTTCTAAGTTTTTGTATACCTTCCAAACGGTACCCATCCACCTACCTTTCTTTAGGAGGCTGAAGATGGCTTTCTTGAGATTTGTGTGGGGCACAGGGAAGCCCCGTATTAGATTCAGCACCTTGACAAGGCTTAAATCAGATGGTGGGGCTGGCCTTCCTGATCTAAAGACCTATCACAGAGCAGTCATAGTACTCCGCATATTGGACTGGGCCCGGAGAGGGGAAGGGAAGCAATGGGTCAAAGTGGAAAGGGCAATTTCCCCTGTAAATCTGACCTCGTTGTCTTGGGGGGTTTCGCTCCCCAGGCAAGTAAGGGACTCTCTTCCATTTCTGGCAGGGCAGTTCCTGCTGGTTTGGGATAGGATGACCAGACAGAGCACCGTAATCAATAGACCGGGGCCCCTGACAACTCTCTTCGACAACTACTCTTTTGCACCAGGGGTACGGGTTGGGGGCCTCTTGGTGTGGGAGGCCTCAACTAATGTTACTATGGGTAGCATTTTGACACAAACTGGACTTCCCACACTGGATGAGATAAGGGAGAAGGCCTAGGGACAGTACGTATCATGGTTTCTCTATAGACAATTGACTGCCTTTGTGACGACCCAGAAGTTAGTGGAACGGGGTAGACTACCACTGACGCAATTAGAACATGTCCTCACACAAGCGCCCCCTGGAGAGCATGCAATTGCTGTTTTTTATCGAACTCTATTGGGAGCGCAGCATGATTCCCCACCAGGATTCATGCAGAAATGGGAGGAAGAGTTGGGGATATCTGTCTCTAAGGAAGAGCTTACTAAAATATATTTGTTTACTCACAAATTAGCAGTCCCAAGCGTTGCCCAGGAGAGAAACTTCAAGGTTCTTTCCCGATGGTAAAGGTGCCCAGCCGATCTGAGCAAGTTTGACCCTTCATGTTCTGATAGATGCTGGAGATGTCTAGAGGGGCAAGGTAACATGGTCCATATTTGGTGGGGCTGTCCGTCAGTCAGGGACCTCTGGGAGAAGGTCCTATCTAAATATAACAACCTCACAGGGGAGTCAGTGCAGAGCTCTCCACAGGTGGCCCTGCTGTCCTTGCTTCCCGGCCCACTCTCCCGTGGCAAAAAGGGGGTCCTACGTCATTTCCTGACAGCGGTCATCCCGAGGCGATGGAAATCCGCGACCCCACCTTCTCTAGTTGATTGGGTGCAGGAGGTAGAAGCCATCTGCCGCATGGAGGACCTGATTTCAGATTCGGAGGGCACGCAGGAGAGATACATGCTGACATGGGCCGGTTGGATAGATTACAGGGACAGTCGCCTGTCACTGGAGCTTTAGTGAGGGGCCGTGCGCTGGCACACCCCTGCCCACACCTGTGCTCCTGTTCCTGTACGTGTTTTCCTTCACGTCCCTACAGTATCATTTCTTGGAACCCGCCCAACCTTGAACCTCCCACTGTAGAATTGGTATTATAAGTATACAGTACGTCCTGCCCAGATAGATTTCTTACACTTGGGTTATCCTCCGCCAGATGGCGCTGCACTGCAGAGACATGCAAAACAGGCTCCTCCCGGCCCCTCAAATACCCGGGGACCTCCCACAAATCCCCAGCATTGAAAAGCAGTGAACAAGAAGCCGGGAGAATTTAACCACCCAAAAACAGGTAACTATAACAATGATAGCAATCACCATACAGGGGATCCAGAATAATGCAAAAACCAGGGTGGGGTGGAGCAGGACGTACTGTATACTCATAATACCAATTCTACAGGTGAGTACTTCACAGAATTGTATTATTCTTAGTATACAGTACGTCCTGCTCCAGATAGATTACTTACACTTGGGACATCCAATAGCAGTGTCCATAAAGTAGGGTGGGATCCCCAACAAAAAAGGTAACAGCAGACAGTTTAAACCACTGCCGCCTGCAAAACCTTGCGGCCAAAAACAGCATCAGCTGAGGCCCTAACATCAACCTTGTAAAACTTTGAAAAGGTATGAACAGAAGACCAAGTAGGGGCCTTGCAAACTTGTTCAACAGAAGCTTGGTGCTGGAAGGCCCAAGAGGCACCAATAGCACAAGTAGAATGAGCAGTAAGGCGTAAGGGAGGATTCTTCTCCTTAGCAGAATAGGCCTGAATCACAGCCTGACGGATCCATTTGCTGATAGTAGACGTGGCAGGAGCCAAACCCTTCCTAGGACCAGAAGGGACCACAAAAAGAGCATCAGTTTTCCTGAAGGACGCAGTTACCACCAGGCAATACTTCAGACACCTGACCACATCCAAAGAATGCAAAACTCTTTCCTTAGCATTGCTAGGATTAGGGCACAATGAAGGAAGAACAATATCTTGAAAAGCAGACACCACCTTAGGCAGAAAATCCGGCTTAAAGCGGAACACCACCTTATCCTGGTGTCTCTCAAAGTATGGGGGCTGGATAGACAGAGCCGCCAGCTCAGACACCCGCCTGACCGAAGGAATAGCCGCCAGAAAGACAACCTTGAGGGTAAGAACAGCCAGAGCAGCATCCTGAATAGGTTCAAAGGGAGCACCCTGCAAGGCAGACAAGACCAAGTTCAAATCCCAAACAGGGACCATAGGTTTTCGTGGGGGACGCACATGAGTAACCCCCTGAAAAAAAATCTTAACCAAGGAATGCTGAGCAAAAGACTTCTGAAAGAAGACAGACAGGGCAGAAACCTGACCCTTCAAAGTACTGAGTTGGAGACCCGACTCCAACCCATGCTGTAAAAACTCCAGAACCCTGGGAACTGAGAACACCCGACAGGGAAGAGACCTAGACTCACACCAGTCAATGTAGGTATGCCATACCCTATAATAGATGGAAGAAGAAGTTTTCTTCCTAGCCTTCACCATGGTCTCAACCACAGAGGCAGACAAGCCATTCTCCATCAAGATGGAGGTTTCAGCAGCCAGGCCGTCAAAGCCAGAGTTTGTAAATTGGGATGGCGTAAGGGGCCCTGAGTGAGCAGGTCTGGCACTCCTGGCAGGACGTACTGATCTACTGCCATCTGCACCACGTCTGCAAACCACACTCTTCTTGGCCACCTGGGGGCCACCAGAATCACTGGCACCCCTTCCAGAGCAATCTTGCGCAGGACCCTGCCCAGCAGAGGGAATGGAGGAAAGACATACAGGAACTGAATGACCTGCCATGACATTACTAAGGTATCCGTGGTCACGGCCAGAGGATCCTGGGACAGGGAGACAAAGGCCGGGAGCTTGTGATTGTGACGGGACACAAACAGATCCACATCTGGTTGGCCCCAACGGTGACACAGAGATTGGAACACCGCTGATATGCAGGGAACATTGGCCTCCACCCAGGTCAGGATCAGAGACACTCCTTGGAGGGCCCTCTTGCTCCGGGTCCCTCCCTGATGATTGATGTAGGCAACTGCCGTCAGGTTGTCTGAGCGCCCCTGAACAGGCAGGCCCTGAAGATGAGTAGTCAAGCGAGCCAGAACTAACCTGACCGCTCACAGCTTCAAGACATTGATAGGTGTGTGGGCCTCCTGAGGGCCCCACCTCCCCTGGAACCGCAGGGACTTCCAGAAACCCCCCCCCCCACCTGACAAACTGGCATCCGTGGTGACCGTCTCCCAGGAAGGGGCAAGAAAGGATCTGCCCCCCAACAGGGACTGAGCCTGTGCAAGCAGATTGTCCACCTTCTGCTGAGGAAGGAAGATCCTTGCCTGAACTGTATCCAGATTCATTCCTAGGAATGGAGTTACCAAGGAAGGGGACAGTGAGGACTTGGGGTGGTTGATCACCCATCCAAATGACTCCAGAATGGACACCACCAGCTGAGTATCCAACTCTGCCTGATGTAGAGACTGGGAAGCGATGAGGATGTCCAGGTAGGGCAGCACGCGGATGCCCCTTGGCCTAATCAGAGACATCACCCCCGCCAGCACCTTGGTGAGCACTCTGGGAGCTGAAGAGAGGCCAGATGGCAAAAGCCACAAATTGGCAGTGATGATCTTCCAAAGCGAATCCGAGGAACCTTGGTGTCCTGAAAACACAGGGATGTGAAGGTAAGCATCTTTGATATCCACAGACGTCATGAAACCCCCGGGGCGCAAGGAGCTGACGGCCGAGCGCAGGGTTTCCATGCGTAAAATGCCTGTTCTTGACAATTTTGCTGAAGATCTGTAAATCCAGAATGGGCCTGACTGACCCATCTTTTTGGGGAACTGTGAAAAGGTTGGTGTAGAGTCCCTTGCCTCTGTCTTTTAAGGGAAATCTGCAAATGACCCCCAGACCCAGCAGGCCTTGCACGGCCTGCACCAACACCTGAGCAGAGGCAGGGACCAGGAGTATCCGGGACCTTATAATCTTGGGGGAGGCCACACAGCAAACTCTATCTTGTAGCCGGAGGACACTACCTCCTGAATCCACCGGTCTGAGGCGTGATGCCTCCAGACTTGAGCAAAGTGCCGCAGCCGTCCCCTCACCCAGACGGGCGAGGGCGCCCCATCATGCCTGGGGTGACTTGAGAGAGGATTTGGGCTTAGCCCCCCCAGAGACGCCAGGACGTTGTCTTCTGCTCCTGTGACAGGAATCTGCGCGAGCCCCCGCGAAGGACACCCGTTTCTTGCTTAACACCATGGTAGGGGGGTGAAGGCCCCGAAGGGGCAGAGACAACCGTCTGCGCTGGGGTAACTTACCTCTCTTAGCAAACAGGTCTAGACAGGCCCCAAACAGGCGTAGCCCCTTAAAAGGAAGCCCAGTGAGGGACTTCTTTGCAGCATTGTCAGCACCCCACTGTCGCAGCCAAACCAAGCGGCGTATAGCCACCACGAGGGCAGAAGTTCTTGCACACATTCTGATGGTGTCGTCCAATGCTAATAGGACAACATTTACAAAAACATCACAACTGGAGAGTGCATTAAACACCTCACAAGGGAGATCATCAGGGGCACTATCAAGCATTTTTCTGATAAGGTTTCTAGTGGCCACAGCAGTAATGGCAGAGGCACATGCAAAGGCGTGGGAGGCCAGCAGGTCAATGCGCCGGTCCTCAGCATCCCGCAGGGTAGTAGAATCAGGGGAATGCATGACAGGGGTGTTAGATAGCCCTAGGATCGGGACATCCACCTCGGGGGGGGGGGGGGGGGGTGGTGACTTCCTGTCCCAATCCCTAGGAACCCCGGGAAGTTTACTGGGGCGCTCCCATTCCTTGAGTACAAGGGTATGGAAATGTGCCTGCTCTAGAAATCCCAAACGTGATGTTGCTGTATGAAAACGCTCCCCTTTTTGCCTGGGAGCCTCACTAGGGAGAGAGATAGACAGAACCCCAAAGATCTGGGTCAATAATCTGTCAGTGTCATCCGGGGCCCAGGAGTCAGAGCCAGAATCGTCATGACCCCTTGGTCTCTCATCAGATAAGCCTGAGTCAGAAAAGAGCTCTCCTTCATCAGAAGGGGTATAGCCACACAGATTCATAAACTCCTGAGATCCCATAGGGAAAACAGTAACATAAGGCGTCAAGTGCCGCTTCTTACCAGGGCCCTTACGCGCTAAAGACCTCGCAATAATCTTTTCAGCAGTAGGCAGTCTAGAAGACACATCAGGCTGAGAATCCCCACAAGTATGCAACTCAACAGGAGAGAGATTTACGCTGGGGGGAGTAATGAAACGAGGTGCAGCCACTGGCAGGCCAGATTGCAAAGCCAGCACTTGCTCAGCCGCCCGCAAGGGCACTTACGGACCACGGTAAGTAAGAACGTCACACGCGCGCGCGATCTGACAACATGGCACCGAGTACCTTGAAGGGCGGGCCAGAGCGAGCCGTGACGCAGGGCGCGCCAGGCCAGGCCCGCCCCCCTGAAGAGCGCGAAGTCAACCGACAAGCAGCCAATGATAACGCAGAAGCATCTGAGGTAACGCCGCCGCCCGGCGCAGAACATCCAAATGAAGGAAAAGGCGCGCGCGGCGGCATTTGCAATAGTAAAAAGACAAGTGAGCGCGGCGGCTGACACCACATATACTAGTCCAAAAAAACATGACAAAAGGCTAATACACGACAATACACGCTCACCCCCCCCCTTCTTTCCCCCCCGAAGGCTACAGGAAGAATGAGGAAGGATGGCAGCCCTTTGTACAGGGCCCACCACTACCGGGGCATGGGACAATAATGCGGGAGGGGCATCCCATAAAGGCTCACCATCAGCCTATACCGCCTACCCCTTGGTAGGGGACTGAGGTGGAGCAGCGCTCCATAAGCACACATGGTGCCGCCTACCTTTACCCGACCAGCGCAGCCCAGGCTGGGAGGCACATCACACGAAGGACGGGTGGGAATAGTCCAACAGGGCCGCAGGCTAATAGCCCCGCTCACCTGTGACAGAGTGATAATTTCATGTCTTCGCAGTAAGCACTGCAGAGAAATCTGGGGATTTGTGGGAGGTCCCCGGGTATTTGAGGGGCCGGGAGGAGCCTGTTTTGCATGTCTCTGCAGTGCAGCACCATCTGGCGGAGAATAACCCAAGTGTAAGAAATCTAGCTGGAGCAGGACGTACTGTATACTAAGAATATTCAATTTTAATTTATCTTTCGGCCTTCCCCCCTCCTCCCCCTCCTTTCCACTTTCCCCCCTCATTTCCCCCCATTTTTTATTTTTTCCTCTTCTTCTGCTCCTTCACATGTCCTTGCCGTTCTGTGCCTTTAGGGCCCCCCCTGGCTCCTTCCCTTGCTTACGGGCTGGCTGCTTCACTCCCCCCTGGCCCTAGGTTGTGGGCCTCGGTTGGAAATTACACCTGGTCGGCGGGTCAATTGAAATGTTGTATAAAGTGTGAATGGGGTGCAGTCGTGGTTGTACCCGTTGGTTGGGATCGGTGTGGGCCGGGGGCGGGAGACAGGGGGAGCGTGGTTACTGATTTTGGTATGTCATTTATATATGTGCGCTCATGGACGTTGAAGGCAACATGTTCTTGTTTCTTGATCGTTGTATCATTACCCTGTATTGTTCCTTATATGATGTAAAGCCAATAAAAAGAGATTGAACTAAAAATGCCATCGAAAGGGGAAGTTAAAACTCTGGGTGTCACAGGAAAATGACAGGCGTCACAAGCACCAAAATAAATTCATTTTTAAGGTATGTTACAATGCGATGCTAAATTTAGTAACTTTACATGCAGTTCATTCAATAGCTTAACGCGGATCAAAACCCATTTTTTTCACTGACTTTTGTTTTCTTCTACTTTCCAGGGATATTTGAGATGCCTCTTTCTGTGGATCGTCCAGCATCAGCTTTTTGCTCACTTAGATCCACATGTGTGAACTCTCGTCCAATCGGAATACACTAACGTGCATTATTATGCCTGGAAATTAGTTCTGGATGGAACAGATTGCTTCCTACTGGCACAGAAATAATGATAATACTAACATTCTCTTCTCTGCAGTTGCTGAGTATAGGGCGGATTCAACATGAGATCCTTTATAGCACTTTTTTAATAAAGATTTTTAGAGCAAGTCCAACCTACATCCATCAGCGTCATGTTGGTTCTGAGCACTGGCCCCGGAGGTAACACTTGCATGGGAAAAAAGGTGCATATTATACTGTTTTTAAAATGTATTTTATCCTTTACAGTCCCTTAAGTACTCTTTTTACAATCTACAATCCTCCCAAGTTTTTTGTTGCACTTGTTACACCTGCCTAGAGCAGGACTAGGCTACGTTTACATCTGTCTGGCCGCGGCATTAAGGGCTTGTGGTAGGAGTTTGCATTTTGCAGCTGCGTTCAGTGGTGGACTTGAGCCACAAATTAGCCCGAGATTATACCTGGACCTGGTCTACTCATGACAAGCCATGTATTCCTGTGGCATCCCATTTAGCGTGCATGTCATTCAAGACACTTACCTTCTTTTTACATTCAATGGCCTGCCATGTAGTCTGCTTCCACCCAGTGTTACTCACCTTTTTTGTTAGACATCCTTAGGCAACCTTCTCTTACCACACACCATTACCCACCCCTGTTGGAGCTCCTACCCCCTGCTTGAATTGTGTTGCATTATTAAAGGGCACCAGGCAACCTCAACATTTTACTAAACGATGTGTTTATTTAATTTTTTGTTTAAGATCAATCTTGGAAAAATGTCTAAAAATATTATAAAAATATTTACATAATAAATACATTTTTGCAATTATGGTGGACCAACATGGTACCTGTAAAGACGATAGAAAGGCATGTTAAGACCTGTTTGGACACATGTGTGGCTGCCCCCCAAATTCATACTTACCTCAACATTGTTCTGCACCCTTTTAGGGGGAAACCCTCCTCTGCGGTGCCATCCCTTCTTTGGGGTCTGTATTGAAAATAAACCTGCTGAAACCAGTATGTGCACATGTTGTTTTACTTCAACTTGTGTAGTGGTCTACTTAACTGTGTTTACTTGTGTTTTTTTTTTTTTAATTATTGCTATTACAGTGGACCAACACCCAGGATTTTCACTATCCTAGGTTTTGGTCCACTTCCGCGGGGTTCCCCAGCTGCGTGAAACCCCCCAGAAAGCCCAATCAAACTCGCCTCACCCCGCTCCTATGCAGGGCCGCTCGTCCAATCGGCACGCTCGGAGCCGCTGTGGTATGCACGTACAAGTGGCGTCCAACCACAACGGCTCCGAGCATGCTGGCGGTCCCGCGCTTTCCTCTAACAGGGAGCGCGCCCGCGCCAGCCATTCACGAATGGCACGCTATTCACGAAGGGCACGCGCCCTGCTAGAATAACACAGCGAATACTCGGATTGGGCGTGCGTGTACCGTAAAGTCCCACAAAACAGCTAATTCGGAGGAAAAAACACAGCCCAGAATCACCCAACATGGAAAAAAGCCCAAATACGGGACTTTAACGCCATTCCCGAATGTGGAAAGCATGCGAGAGAGGCTTTGAATCAGGCCAAATTAGTTTTTTTTTTGCGTTTGTGTTTTTCAGTTTTTATTTAAAAAATTGTTGTTCCCCCCATCCAAGGCAGCAGGCACACCAGGCATAGGGACTGGGTTCTCCACTGCTCGGAGGCCACATGGCCAGCCTCCATCCATGCCAGGATACCAGCATCTATGACCTTTAGTGCGGGTCCATTAGCCCCCCCCCACCCCCAGGGGTGAATACCGGGCCTGTGCTGATGGGCACCTGGCTCTTTCGTACCCCCCTAACCATTAGGGTTATGGGTAATGAATGGGGTAAGGTAGTCAACTGCCGCCAACCGGCAGGTAACTTGCCATCTACTAGGTCCCTTACCAGTTCAAGATGTCAAGTGTAAATAAAAATAAACACACACAAGTTATTTTAAATTTACTCCAGCGCCTCTTCTGGTCCCTCTTTACCCCCTCTTCTGCAGGCAGAAGCATTCAGAATGACCGCTCTGCCTGCATTTGGAAGGAAGGAAAATCCCGTCCATGATGGTACTCTGTGTGGCTTGCTTTTTTTTTTTTACAACAGAGGCAACGCCCCCCCCCCCCTTATGACAGTGATATGCATCCCTGGAGGGAAAGGACACGAAGAGCATACTCCTGGAAATACCCTACATGTCCCTTCCATCCAGTGATACAAATAGTCACATGGGGGAGTCACTGCATCACCAGTTCCCTACCTGGATCTGTGCCAATGGGCAAAGGGCCTCATGAACTGCCAGGACCAGTGGGTGGGCATTTGGCCTCTAAGCACTGGGTTTGCCAGGCTGGTTGGCTCAGGGAAGAGGGTACACATTTTTACTGGTTTGGCATTGCCTAAAAAACAGGCAAAATCCCACGTGTCGACACAAAATAAAAAAAAATTGCATGTGAGCCTAAACCTCTACTCTGCTATCTCGCAAATCCGCAAAATGTGTGGGTGTTGCTCAAACAACCGCTTTAAGTGAATGGGTTTTAAGTGTCCCGTTGCTAATTTCAGTCAATTCCCTTTTAGACGTGTGGATATACATACAAAAGCAGGTGTATGTCCATCGACACAAAACTGTTGTACCCTGGGTATAGTGTGCAGAGCTGGATATAGTCAAAGATGTATGAAAATAAATGATGCTGCCTATAGATATAGGGCTATGGCTAGCAGCAATCACTCAAAGGCTGTAATATAAATAGAACATGCTTTATTTTAGAAAAAACATATCCAGAATGCATGTATATACTGTATGTGAATATAAAAGGATTTGGTTTTGGCAAGTGCCAGAAGTACATAGGGTGTTGGTGGGAAAAAAACAGACCATTTTAATATACATTGGGATATATACATAGGAAACAGCAAAAACATAAATATGCTGTAACAGCAACCCATGATTCAATCATAAGAACAGTTTTAGACTTTAATGTGCTCTAACTAAATTAATTAGCTTGGGTTAAATCAGAATTTAACAATGCCCATGGCAGCGTCAGGAAAACACTTTGGCCCCGCCAATAGGAAAAGTCATCATATTTCTTTTCAACAGACGGATGTGGTCTTTTAACACTTTGTGGGAACGGCCACTTCCTGGCTGAGGTGAAGACAACAGTACAGTGCACTTAGCACGTCCTCATAGGCATGGATAGCCTCTTATCAGCCCATTTGCTCTGCTATAGGCCTTCAGCTAGAGACCTGTGTGGTCTAGAACAAAGGAGCCCGATAGCAAATGTTATGTTGTCCCCAGTGCCACCACCACCTCTGTGACCTTTGTGGGCAGAGCAGCCAGGATGGGGGAGTGAGAAAACTTGTGGAGGATGAGGAGTTAGTCAGCATCTATCCAGACATATGGAAATGTGCAGTCTGACATTCTTTCCCTGCCAGGGGAATACTGGGCCTGTTCTCTGTGCGGGGTGCAGACGTGACACATTAAATATCCTTAAAAGTTACAGCTAGAACATGGGAAAAGCCTCCTAAACAGTGCCAGAGAAAGAGCATAAACCTAACCTGCACACAATTATCTTACTATCTGCTCATTGCCACTAATACAGGGGCTGCTGCCTCTTTCACTGATGGATTGTGGAACTTTAGAAGCCAACTCCAGCAAAAACTATTGTTGGCTTAGAGTGTTGGAAAGTTAGAGTGAGCAGCTTTAAAGGGTATTTCCACTTTCTGGAAACTTTTAACAGTTTCCATTATTTTGCAACAAAACTGTGTCCTCAAGGTGCTGAGCTTATCTAGGATTTTTTCCTTTTTTCATTTGTTAGCAACTCTAAAAGAAAACACTTTTCTCTAACCACAATGTGTTTTCCTTAGCAACGTACACAAACTAGTGTGTTTGGTGTATGTAGCAGAGACTTCCTGACTATGGCTTGGACACAGAGCCCGGGGATGCTGCTTTGTGTCTTTCTGAAGACAGAAAGGCGCAGGAAGTACACAAAGCGGCATCCCTAGTTCTATGGGTGCACACCGCTCATTCACTAGAGTTAAACAGGAACATCGAACTAAAATAAAAAGGGGCATATCCCCCCTCATCGGCGCCTACTTACCTTTTGTATGTCGCCACTGCCTACTGCGGCAACATCTGGCTGCTTTAGGGCCCGATCCTCTGCCCCCTGCCGGCTTAACTGTCTGTAAATGACAGCACAAACAGCAAAGTCACGCAGAATTTTGGGCAGCTCCATTGCGCTGTGAAGGTGCGAGATTGGGGGCACACGCAGTGCCTGATGGGATGCAAGATGGAGCTGCCCATCGGGAGGTCTCCAGTATTCAGAGGAAGATGGATGCCCTGGTGAAGTGAGTAAAAATTGCCCAAAGGTAAAACTGGGGGGGGGGTGGCAGAATGGTAGGGTTACAGACGTTTATTAATAAAAAGTAGCAAAGTTAGAAGAAGAAAAGTAGCATTCACCTGCCTCCTCTTCTGGCAACAGGCTGAGATATATTCATTCCTTTCACACTGGGGCGAGGAGATTGCGATTTCAATCTCCATGAAATCACCATTAAAGCGGACCAAAACCCAAATTTTAACTAGCATCCTCTGAATTGTTTCCCCCATGAGGAGTACCTTTTTGCCAATTTTCACTGCCCCTAATTCACTCTAATCCCAGATAATAACGCATGTTTAAACTGTAAAGCTCAGCCTTCTCCACTGTTGTGTGTGGCAATGATGTCATTGCCACAACAATGTAATGACCATGCCTTCCATCTTACAGAGGAAGGGACAGCACAAAAACCAGAAGGATTCAAAAAGTGACAATATCCCTTTCTACACCTTAAGAGGGGAGTTCAGTGGGTTTTGATCCGCTTTAAATTGCTGCCTATGTCGTCCTCCCTCTCCTATTGTATCTTGTATTCAGAATATTAATTGTAAATTCTGTAACAATGCATTTATAATAGTCTATGTACTGTATGTTTCTACCCTGTCTGTAATTACTACTTTGTACAGCGCTACAGAAGATGATGGCACTATATAAATAAACAATAATATTAATATTGTGACATACAGGTGATTGCGATTGCTGGGCATTTGCAGGGCGATTCGAAAAATTTCAACATGCAGCGTTTTCATGCTGTTGCTGGGTTTTAGCGATCCCACAGAAGTCAATGAAATCGCTTTGTAGACGCTATTCAATCACTACCGCTTTAGCAATTCTGATGCAGTCAGCAGCCTATCAGATGCTCTATTAAAATAAGTTGGTTGATTATAAAATCGCAATGGCTTTCGCATCACGAGCATTACTAAAACGCTCTGATCGTTTTGTGTTCACTATGCTAAGAAAACTCGCTAATCGCCTATGAAAATCGCTCTTTTTTGCCTCGTGTAAAACCAGCCTAAGCAGCAGAGAAAGTACAGATTTTTTTATCAGCTGAAGCAGCATACAATGTAATAGGCACTCAGCAGGGTCTATCTAGCTGATAAAAGCTTGTTACATCCCACATGAGAGTCAGAGGACTGTGTGTAATGAATGGATATCAGCAGATCACCAGAAGAGGAAGATAAATAACACTTGTCCTTAAAGCTGGCGACTGTTCCTGGCAGGAGGACGCCTTTAAATGATCATGAAACAGTAAAACATTATTGGTGAGGGGTCAAAGAAGTTTATTATGGACCACCAGTACAGTACTAACTGTCACTTTCCGAAAAACACCCCCTCCCCCAGCTCACTGACCATAATTAGAGTGTTAGTGTTAACACATTTCTCTTGATTATCCTCCCCATCCCGGCAGACATTTTACAGCTGTCTTAGTCCTCTCTTATGTGCAATCGATTATCTCTCTAGCCGTATTATAGTTTAGTGGTTAGTAACACTAGCCCGAGTCAGCAGAAATTACCTTTGTGGAACAGTCTCTATTTTTATGACCCCACAACAAACCCTTTTCTTTAAACTGTGTCATCAAGGGGGATATAAATGTTAACATGGTCAGATATATCATGTTTTATTTTATTGCTTTAAACTGTTTCGACTGCAGTTATTTCGAGAAAGGTTTACGTGTCTGTCTGGAGCAGAAATAGGTCAGGCTACATGACTATAAGTGGTGCACATATGTCAGCACATGAGCTTAGTTCATCTAATGGGCATGAACAGTTGTGCTTATTGTATGTATGACCTGACTGAGAGAGCAGAGCATGGCTTATCACTGTTACTCACCTTGAGCCTTATTTAAAGTGGACCAAATCACAAGGTGATTGGCCAGTGAATCTATAAGATTTCCGGGCCGATCGATTCCATCCCCCCGGGGCAGCCAAAATCGTGATGTCCTGCTGTGTGGGGTCGCCCATACACTTACCTTCTCTTCCGGTCCAACAGCGCATGAGTGATCCACGGGCGCATCCCCGCTATCCCTCTAGCAGAGCTTGTGTCCGCGCCAGGCATTTGTGAATGGCCAGAGCGGGCATGCTCCCTGTTAGAGGGAAGTGGGGAATGCGGCCGTCAGTGCGCTCAGAGCTGCTAGTCTTAGATGAAGGCTTAGACGACGTGACGGCAGGGCACCCGAGTGCACTAATTGGCCGCGCGGCCGCGCATGTGCCATAGGACTGGGAAGAGGTGAGTTTGTTTCGGCAACCTAGGGGGTTTCACACAGTGGGGCACCCCTGATCGGCGTGCCGCAGGGGCAAGGACCAAAACCCAGGATAGTCAAGATCCACTATCCAGGATAGTCAAGATTGGTCCACTTTAAGACGCATCAGGGCACCCAGCGCCACTTTTTTGTGGGGAAAAAAACGGCAGCTCTGATTATTATTATTTGACACTAGTGTCGAGAATGATGTAGCACCTGGCGCCCTGGTTGAAGCAGCTCCAGATGAGTACAATGGGCAGAACTGGATTGTAGTGTTTAATGCTTATAATTAATATTACACACATTTATTAGTACGGAACTTGTCAATTAATAAAATGCAAGACCTAGATAAACCAAAATGTATTTTTGGGGGGTTATTAAAGGCGCAGCCTAAACACACTGTAAAGTTTGTTGCCTTTACACATCATAAATAAGGCACATTGTCTGCAGTAAAAATGTCTATTTTACGATCAGCAAAATTCAGGGCCTTATTTATGATGTGCGCCTTTTAGCATATTTTCTGTGCCTATAGCGCCAGCTTCGGAGCGCTGGGTAATGCCAGTCTGGTGAGGTGCTGTGGACTATATTGGTGCTAGCAGTTACTGCGCTGAACGCTACTAATTAGCTTTAATTGTTGCACTTAGGTATTGGCTGGCCTATGTCAGCGCCTGCTGGGCCCGACAGCCCATTATGTCAGCGCCAGTGAGCACCACTTTTTGGCCCATCTAGGTCCTGTGTTTCATTAATTGACAAGTCCCAATTCAAGTTCTGTACAAAGAAAATGTGTTCAATATTAATTGTGAGCATTAAAGAGGAACATCGGGGGAAGTTAAAACCTCCCCCAAACTTCACTGCTGTTCCCCCCTCCAGTTTTACATTTGAGCAATTTTTACTCACCTCACCAGGGCATCGATCTTCTGGGTCCCTTGGATTCCCTTGCATCCTCCCGACGGCCAGCCCCATCTTGCATCCCAGCAGTTACTGCACCCCCCCCCCCCGATCTCATGCCTGCCCAGTGCCCATGAATTGAATGCAAGAGGGGCTGGCCGAAATGCCTCAAGACTTTGCTGAGCGGCGTGAGACTTTGAATAGCATGGCTAAATCCGTGCTGTCATTTACAGACAGCTAAGCCAGCGGGGGAGGGCAGAGAATCGGGCCCTGAAGCTGCTGAATGTCGCTGCATCAGGTAGCGATGACATGCAAAAGGTAAGCAGGGCCCGATGGAGGGGGGGGGGGGGGGGAAATCGGCCACACTTTAGGTCTGATGTTCCTCTTTAAAGAATACAATCCAGTTCTGCCCATTGTGCTCTATGGGATCAGCTCCCAGCGCTGCATCATTTTTGGCGCTAGTGTTAGACGCTAGCTGGCGGCCTTATCAGCACTGCCATTTTTTTCTTTCTAAAATCCCACGCTGAGTGCCGCAAAAAAGCAGTGCTGCGTGGCACTTCAGAAATAAGGCTTCCAGTGTCCAAATATTAGTGCACCTCAAAGAACAGCTATAATTAGAAACCTCTAAAAATGTTATGTTCTTATATTATAGGCCTTAGAATAAGAATCATTTCCCTAATATACTTTAATTTAAAAAAAGCATACACTACTCACACTGCTTCTGTCAGGCAAGACGGGGCTGATTTTTTTAATTTACCGAAAGTGTCAGCCCTGTCACACCTGACAGGAGGATAGTGCAGAGTATGTGTCTGCTCATAAAGATTTCAAGTACAGTGCAAAGATTTCGGACACACACATCGCAATCCCTCACCGTCATAAGTGCCAGTTCTGTACATACCATTTATAGTGATTTCTATTGACTCTGCAAGTTTCCTGACTTTCAAGTGGCAAAAAAAGGACAGAATGAAAGCTTTTTCTTTTAAACTAAGTATATTTATAATCTCAGCTAATAACTATGGAAGGCAGGGGTACAAATTAGTGCTAAAGCTGATCTTGCAAATCAGGGAGGATCTTCATCTCCATGGATACTAACCAAACATAACCTACCTCCTTATATCATTAGTGAACCCTTTACTAGAGCAATGCTCCTCTGTTACTAGTAGAGCTCCATGGGGGGCAGCTGCACCTCCTTCAATAGGATCCTTCACTGCCGTAAAGTCATTCAGACAGAGAAAAAGGCAGGTATCGCCTACATTTGGGGTTTACAGGCAGCAGGAGTACAAGGAGACCCAGACCCTACCTGGCACAAAGTTGTCAGTGAGAGTCTATGCCTGCTTTGAAAAACAAAAATGATGAGCAAACTCATGACTAGAGACCTAAACGACTTTTAAATCGGACCTTCAACCATATGTTGTATGTTTCCCACACCCTGTACATACAGATTGCCCACATTAAAAATCACCCTACCTGCATCTACTGCATTTTCTGAGCTATTAGACAGTCAACATAGCGGGCCAATGAGTCTCTGCATTCTGGGATTGCTGACCCCAGCTCTGCGCTGCCTGTACAAAGCGCACCTATAAACCTGCTCCCTGCACTTTTGCCCCCTCTCCTCAGTATGTGATGCTTCTGAGACAAGATGGCGGTGCTCATATACTAGAGTGCTGAACAGAGTTGCAGCCCAGTGGGGGAAAGAATAAAAAGTAAGTGACTAAAAACATAAAATGTATTAATTTTAGATGCTGGGGGATAGATTTTTAAGGGTTTGGGCTTTTCATTAAATTATGCTGAAGGTCCGGTTTAATAAACATGATAAGAGATGGGTATATACTATTGGGTGTGTTACATGAGGCTTTCCCAGTGTAAAGGTCCATTCAGAATATCAGCAATAACCAGAATTAGAAAAAGGTGTAAGTGGTAAAAAAAACAGTACACCCATCCTGGTCAAAAGGGACACCTTGACACACATTATGAAATCCAAATGATAAATGCATTTCTAAATTCAGTTACAGTTAGGACATCCGGTACAGGCACGTTGTTTTCATAGACGTTTATCAAGACATTAACCTTGTTTAAATATAAAAGATATTTTCCCTATAAGGCATGGTGTCCTTTATTGAACTAGCAGCCAAGAGCTCTGGATCAGCGAGGAATGACTTGTTTATGTGTTAAATTACTACTGTATGTTCTAGTTAAGTCCTTGCTTTGTTCTGCCTTTCTGGGGTATTAAATGGCCTGTCAAGAGCGTTTGAACAAATCCATTGTCTGTCTGGTGCTTCCGTAGAGATACCGAAAGCATTAGTCCTGTATACATTCTGACAGCGCGTTATAAACATTAATACTCCCTACCTCCTTGATTGAATATTTGAAGAAAAAGAATCACCGGCACCACCCAACTTGCTTTAATCACAAGCACTGGCTCCAGTGAATTATTGGGCCTTATTCATGATGTGCACCTTTTAGCATCATTTTTGTGGCTATAGCGTCACTTTCGGAGCGCCGCCATTACTGTCTTATCTGGCACTGTGCTGTGGACTACATTGGCGCTAGCAGTCTCTGCGCTGAACACAAAAATTAGTTTTGATTGTTGCACTTCGGTATTGACCGGCCTATGTCAGCGCCTGTTGTACTCGCTGGCCCATTATCCCAGCACCAATGAGTGCCACTTTGTACTGCTGTACTGTTGTAATGCTCCCCAGCATATTTTTTTCCTCCTTTAAATCTTTGGCACTGTATTTTTCTGGCACTGGTCATTCATTAGATTACACAGTTTTTTCATTACAGTTACAAGAATTCACTGCTGGGGACAAACTTTACAGTGCATTTAGGTTGTGTTTTAGTTGTTGGTATACAAATTACACATTGTTAGGCAGAAGAAGCCATTAAAACCATTTTAATAACCCCCAAAAAAACATTTTGGCCCATCTAGGTCCTGCATTTCAATCAATGACAAGTCCCAATGCAAATTCTGTACAAAAAAGTATTTAATATTAATTATAGCTAGGGATGAGCGAATCGGTTCTAACGAACCTGAATTCGCACCAAATTTCAGGAAAAATTCGATTCAGCATGAACCCGAATTTTTGGTGGTTCGTGCTGACCGAATTTTCCCTGAAAAAAAAAAAAAAAATGCCGGCATGGTGGGAGCGGGGAGGCTGGCTGCGCTGTTAGCGGGCAGCGGAAGCCGGCTTCCGCCGCCCGCTGACAGTGCAGCCGGCCTCCCCGCTCCCACCATGCCGGTAAGTAAGTTTGCTGTATAGTGGGAGCGGGGAGGCTGGCTGCGCTGTCAGCGGGCGGTGGAAGCCGGCTTCCGTCGCCCGCTGACAGCGCAGCCGGCCTCCCCGCTCCAACCATGCCGGCATTTTTTTTTTTTTTATTTCAGGGCTTGGTGGGAGCGGGGAGGCTGGCTGCGCTGTCAGCGGGCGGTGGAAGCCGGCTTCCGTCGCCCGCTGACAGCGCAGCCGGCCTCCCCGCTCCCACCATGCCGGTAAGTGTTTGCTGTATAGTGGGAGCAAGGAGGGAGGCAGAGATGAGCGATTCTTTAAAGTTCGATTCGGACTAACCCACATTTTTGGGAGAAATTCAGCGAATCGCCCGAATCAAATTTTTAAGAAGTTCGCTCATCTCTAATTATAGCCTTAAGGCACAGAGCAAAACAGTCAATGGTTTTCAAACATCAGCTCGAAATTTTGTGGAGTATCCCACGGTGCATGCACACCAGGTGTTACTTCTCTCCACACACGTGACCACCACCTTTTGGATATTTGCTTACCAGAAAAAAATCAGAAACAGATGCCTTGAATTAATATCCACTATTCAGATATAAGGCTCAATTCAGAGAGACAAAAAAAAACTTCCGTTTTAGTGCAGATCTGTTTTTTTGTGAAATGTTTCCGTTCTCGTATGAGTGTACGAGCGATTCTATGCATGCATTGAAAACCTTCTGTAAAGTTTCCGCCCGTTCGTACGGCAGATTACGAATACGAGGATGTCATTTTCCAGCGTGACTTTTCTGTTTCTCATTTTCACGTTACAACGTAGGCTTTCGATTTTGCCCTTTTCCCATCGTATTCTCCAACGAATCCTTTACGTTTCCCGTTCGATTCTGTTTCCCTTTTTCAATAAATAATCGTCCAGACGGAAATCCTTACGATCTAGCGCCTGCGCACTACACACTTAACTCATTAAAGTGCTCGCCTACATATTTGCCACCCTCACTTCTACTACAATGTTTAGCTAAATCACTTAGCACTATTCTCCATCTTCCCTTTTGGACCCTTAAAGCTCACCCAAACCACTTAGCACTAGCCTCCATTTTCCCTTTTGGACCCTTAAAGCTCACCCAAACCACTTAGCACTATCCTCCATCTTCCCTTTTGGACCCTTAAAGCTCACCCAAACCACTTAGCACTATCCTCCATCTTCCCATGTGGACCCTTAAAGCTCACCCAAACCACTTAGCACTATCCTCCATCTTCCCTTTTGAACCCTTAAAGCTCCCCCAAATCACTTCTCGGTCATGTGAATATTCATCTTTAAATATTTCTGGGCCCATTAGTTTTGTGTTAATGTATTTTGTAAATGAAATGACACTAACATTTTGTTTTTGGATTCCATCATAAAATATAAAATTTTTAAAAATGTTGAAAATGTCTAATTTTTACAACTATAAAAAACGAAATACATAGCAATGGCAGGCCACAGAACATTTTTCTTCATCTTTGGTCCCCAACGAGTTGCGCAGCTCCTGCATTTCGCCCACCAACTGAAGGACCCTGACACTCAGTTGTGCCACTCTGGCACGTGTTAAAAAACTCAAATAAAAATATTAGTATAACCTTGTTGGGGTCATACTGCAGTGCCCCCCCCCCCCCCTTATGGTCCAAACACCTAAATATGGACTTCAAAAGCCAGAGGGCCCTCGCCACCATGGGCCGGGTTTTGCATAGTGCCCGATTAGAGAACCCCTGGCCCGCATTCTGCAGGCAAAGAACGGGCATCAGGAGCAAGGGCAGGAGTGGATATCCAGAATCCCCTGAAAGAATTTAAAAATAATAACATAAAACACATTCTAAGCTACAATATTGTTTAACATGTCATCAAGGGCAAAAAACAGCAATAAGTTAAGTCATGAGTCATCAACTATATTCATTGCCATACAGTGAAAATGGATTGATGGAATGTGAGCAAACTTTCCCTGGAGCCATCTACCAGATAATTCTCCTGACTCAAACTGACGAAATAAGCCAAAGCTCTGCAATATATAAGCATCATGGGACGACCCTGGATGCCCTGCAAGAACACTGAGGAATCGCATAGCTGGACCAAACACTGCTTGTATGTTGTGTGAGTGGCACATCTTGCAGTTCCTGCAACCAAATATAAAATAATTACACAAAGCAAAGGTAACCGACTAAAACAATAACTCCTACAACAAATTAAGATTCAAGTTCAAGAATCCAAATATAATTCACAAAGGACATAAGTCTAAAAAAATATAGCAATTATATGGATGTGTGGGAAAATAAATGTTTACATGCTAATGACTAATTAAGGTCAGCATTAAAATGCATCTATAAGGCATACATGAAATGTATTGATTCAGGTATGCATTGCTATACAATTTATGGCCTCGGCCATGCTGATACATGCAATGCCTTGGTGCTAAAGGCGCGCAGACTCCTCCACATAGCCGCAAAACATGTTCAACAATAGCAATCCGAGCCCTCAAAGGTCCCGTAAGTGGAACGGAAATGAAACGGATTTATAGGGTGGTGGTCCATTGGAAATCAGCTCTCTGAATCAGACAGAAACCCATCCCAACAACGGAAGTTATCTGAACGAACAAAAAATTTCCGATTTTGTTTGGAAAATGATCCGAACTAACGGAAATGTTCGCTTCCATTCATCGAAAGCGCATATACACATTTTCCCGAACGTTCGTACGAATGAAAAATGAACGAAAAAAAGCAAAAAAAAGAGTAACACCCACCCTGACTTTCACAGACAGCTACGGAAGTCCGGACGAATGTGTCTTTGAATCGAGGCTATAGTCTTCCAATTTTAGACCAGCGTTCGCTTATTGCAGGTGACTCACGAAGATAATATACGCATTCCGTGTAGAAATTCCCAGTAGAAAGCACAGAAGAGACCTAGTGCAACTCTGTCACTTTACTTCTAAACAATTTAATGTATGAAAATGCACTTACAGATTTCCAATAGTATCTCAGCATATTACGTATATATCCAAGGTAATCCTTTCTTTCTTGACTCCACTACAGCCGTAAGTAGAGCTATTAGGTCGGATATGGAAAAGGATATAACAACTTTCCTTGCAGGACCCGCCGTCTTCCTGCCTAACGTGTTTTGTCGCAATAATGCAACTTTATCAAAGGCAGGGCGGCACGGACAAAAGCCTTTATTTATATCAAAAGATGAGCCGCCTCCTTGGCATTAGTAGCCTATCAGGGGCCCAAAGAAAATATGTCATTTAGAAAGCGTGCTCGTTGTCAAGGGGCGGGTCATACGGCCAGCGGCGTCTCCACCGAACTTTCGTGTGGTGTCGGCTATTTCCGTGTGATCTGCTGATCCACTGAGATAGTAAACATCAGTGACTCTCATAGGACTTCGTTCTTTTCCGGAAATACCGCACTTTTACTAGATTAAATAGCAGAGCACGCTGACGCCAAATTAAATGGAATAAAACATGAACTTTAAAAGTAATGGTTATATAAGAATGAGTGATATGAAAATATTTTTAACCAATAAAAATGTTCAAAAATATTAATATTTAAATGGCGGGTTTAGAATAATAAAATATTAAAAAGGAGATTTAATAGAAGATTCTTTTAAAATTTAAGGTTAACGTATACATAAGGCAAAAAAAGAGGAACGATTAATAATTCGTCCCAATTAATAATTATTGAAAATTCTTACAAAAGAAGATTTCTTATAATAGCTGTACATTTAAAAATACCAGCCGTGTTAGAGGTAGATAGGAAGAGTTCCCCTATACACTTGTATTTTATCAAAATGTCGTATACATTCCACAGAAAACACCTTAGTTATTACAATTGATAAAATATGAGATATAAAATATGAGATAAAAAATGTACACTTAGGACACATACTTTTTAAACTTTCTGAGATCAGAGAGCTATACAATGGAAAACAGACCTATTAAAATATAATTATTATTGTGTATATTGATAAAACAGTTTAAGTCAAAATCTATGTTTAATCCAAACGGCGTGAGAGTATTTTTAAATTAAAAATCCATTTGCTCTCACGTTTAGAGATCTCACGGGTTAAGTTGGAGCCCCGCCAGTGTTTTTCCACATCGTCGATCCCTATAAATGACATATATTTGGGATCACTTCCATGGGCGGACTTAAAATGCGCAGACAAGCTATGGGTTTCAAGGCCCTTTCTAATATTATACACATGCTCTCTTATTCGTACCCGAAGTTCCCGTATGGTTCGTCCTACATAAAATAGTTGGCATGGGCACCATATTAAATAAACAACAATTGGAAGATCTAAACTATAAGATTCTAGCGCTGTGTTTGCCATATTAGTACTTGTAATATTAATTATAAGCATTAAACACTTCAGTTCTGCCCATTGTGTTCTATAGGATCTTGAGCTACAGCACCAGGTTTCATCTGGTGCTGCTTCAACCAGAGCGCCTGATGCTAGCTGACAGCAGCATCGGTGCTGCCATTTCTTTCTTTCTTAAATCCCACGCTGAGTGCCACTGAGGCCAAAAAAGTGGCCCTGTGTGGTGCTGATGCTTCTTAAATAAGGCTCCCCTTGTCTCAGTGCCAGAACTAGCTGTGCTGACTTGAAGGCTCCATTTTAGTAGCTGTACTAGTCTTGGCATGGGGGTCATGCCACTTCATTGTTGAAGCAAGGTGCACCTTATGCTGTGAACCTGCATCTTGGTAAGCTTTTTTATTTTACTACACAGCGATGTGCAATAAAAATACTTGATTAAGTTTTTCCCCTAAAAAATCACCTGTACGTGTGATGAAGCATTTTTACACATAAAGTACATCATCTTCACCAGCGAGGCTCAGGTATTTTTTTAGGATTTTGGAAACAGGGCCCTATGGAGTATGCAGAAAAAAATGCCAAATTATTCTGCATAGGCCATAGGATGCTGTTATTTCCAAACTGAAAAAAAAATACTCTTAAAATATCCCTCGCCTTTAAAATGCCTTGTGCTGATGAGGAGCAACACTCCAGCACATTGTCCACAAGTAGGAGTCTATAACTGTGTAATTATTAGCTATACCATTGCACCCCCCTAGTTGTCTCTTGGAGCCTAAAGAGACACAGAGATGAGTTGCATGGCTCTGCCTGTTCTATGTTGTTCCTCTCCAATATGGCATCCCTTGGCAGAGCAACCTGATTTGTGATGTGCCTCTTTGGCCTGCTATTAATTTACACTGAGAATACCAAGGGAGAGAGTGGATTTGAAATAGTATATGTACCGTATGTTTCTACCCTGTCTGTAATTACTACTTTGTAAAGCGCTACGGAAGATGATGGCGCTATATAAATAAACAATAATAATAATAATTTGAAAGGAGGGCAAACATGAGCCCTTCTACGGCTTTTACCTGGTGCTGCAGAAGAGGCACCCGGGACAGGCATCAGCTACTTGCTGCCCTATTATTGCTGTTGCTGTTGTTGAGTTCATTTAACCTAAATTTTCCACAGGGGGTGGAGCCTCGTTTGAAAAAATTAAAAACAGAAATATTAAATGCGCATTAGGAGGTTGAAATACAAGGTCAGACTTGGTGAGGGGGGTACTTTAGGTAAGTGAGAGCTTTACTTCTAAAGTCGATAAAATTCAAGCTTCCAGACTTTCCAATTGGAAAAAGTTCTAATCTGATTGGTGGGAAAGTTTTGTACTTCTTATTGAGAAAGTGTTGATGAATCAGGGCAAATGTTTTTGTACAGCATTCCACTCTGCCCAGTGATGATCATGCATCATCGTTTTTGCAAACTAGTAATTTCCAGTAAATCGCCTACCAGAGTTACTAATATAGATATTTTTAAAAGAAAGACATCTTGACTGTAATCCTGGGAAACGGATAATAAACAGGCACAAGGAAATGATTAGTAAATATTTGCTGTTGAGACGAATAAATATTGGTGGCCGTATCTTGAGTGTGCTAAGCACATTTTTTTATGTTTTTCATGAAAGGGAAATCAGTGAATGGTCCATTTTTACAAATCCATATAAATATAAACTCTTCACTATTCTACATTATAAATCTGTTGGTTTGTGACATGTTTCTCTAGAGACATCAACCATATAGTATAGTGCAGTCATGGTGAATATATAGTGAATAGCTGAGGTTAGATCTCTGAATGGGTGGACAGCTGCAGTAGGTGTCGCCAAAGGCACTATGGCTGAATAGTCAGTGTCTACTTCCTTTATAGACTACTCAGTCTACCCACTCAGCTGATAACTGACAAAACATTTGAAGTCTCCACTGGCCAGATCTTCCCGATGTGTTGTTTTGTGATAGTATGAGCCAGCAATGTTGGAGGCTGGCAGAGGGCTCTAGCCACTCTGCATAACAGTGGGGGTGCAATCCACTCTGCATATAATTGGCGGGGGACCCGCTAGCTGCTCAGCATATTATTGAGGAGGGACCGGCTAACCACCTTTGAGTATTATTGGACAGGAACTGCTAGTCGCTTTGCATACTATTGAGGGGGGTGTTAGCCACTCTGCATATTATTGGGGAAGGGCCGCTCTGCATATTTATTATTAGGGGGAACCATAGCTGCTCTGCATTTTAACTATTGGTTAGCTCTCTGCATATTAATTATTGTGGGGGTCCGCTAGGCATATCAAAGGACTATCATGAGAAAATGGTTCAAAGATAAAAATTCATATAAATATGCTGGGTGGCGTGAGGAGGGGTCACTTATACACACAGTATCAAGAAATATCAAGCTAAGCCTGTTTTTTTCTTTTGATGGAAGAAAGGGGAACTCATTAGAAGATGTGTTTATATGAATGTTTAAGATTTACACAAATTTGCTATACAACTCTACTGCCTTCAGTTATTGGGGGAACCCACTAGCTACATTGAATATTGAATATTAAACCGGACCTTCACCATGATTTAATGAAAAGCCCAAACTCTTAAAAAACAATTCCTCAGCATCTAAAATTAATATATTTTACATGTTTAGTCACTAATTTATTATACTTTCCCCCACTGGGCTGCAACTCTGTTCGGGAATTTAGGATACGGGCGCCGCCATCTTGACTCAGAAGCATCACACTTACTGAGGAGAGGAGAGTGGGATAAGGTACAGGGGGGCGGGTTATAGCTGTGCTTTGCTCAGACAGATCAGAGCTGGGGTCAGGGAAAGGTCAGCAGTCCCAGAATGCAGAGCAGCACAGTCACTTCCTGTTTGCAGGCACTTCCTGTTTGCAGGCTGCCTGCAAAAATGGCAGCTTCCATAAGCCGCCATCTTGGATGTTTAAAGGCTTATAAAATGCAGTAGATGCAGGTAGGATGATTTTTAATGTGAGCAATCTGTATGTACAGGGTGTGGGAAACATATAAGATAGACTCTTATTTAGAGTGAAGGTCCGCTTTAATTAGTGTGGAGGGGGGCACTAGCCACTGTGGATATTATTTACCAGGGGCCCCACTTGCCACCTTGTACATAAATGTATTCATTGTGTGGTGGGAGGGGTCTGCAGGTGCACTCTGCATATTGATTATTGGGGTATTTTTTATTTATAAGTACAGCAGTGAGTCACTCATGGTAGGAATTGGCTTGTGTATTGTTTCTTAGCGTCAGCTGGTAATTAAATGTGAGGTAAGTATCTGTTAGATGGACCACAGTGTGATTGTAGATGTTAGCTGTTGTGGTTGTGGGAGAGGAGGAGCGGAGTTTATCCACTCAATCTATGAAATGAAGGGGGTGTGTAAACTGGTTAACATGAAGTTATGTCAAAATTGGGACTAGAAAACTACAACTTCTCCCATGAAATACAAAGCCTTAACCAGCTTCACTGCATGAAACTGTAAAAGCTTTGACCACTGGAACACAAACAGGGACAAAAACGTACCTTAGTCATGCACTGTTATTTACATGAGACATAGGTTCCAGATCTGCAATAATAAAAAATACATTTTTAGAAACACTTTTTCCATTTTATTGTGACAGTGAGGGGGTTATCCAGTCTGTACAGCCAAAATAAAGCATGGGCCTCTTTGGTCCTGCACAAATTACCTAAATTATTAACTAAACTATATTGTGACTAATGAATAAGAATGTTGATCTTTCTAATTTCTAAACTTTTTTCAAGAGTGCCACCCAGCCTGCATTTTGAAATTAAACCCTTAAACAAGTGAGTTGGTTGCGGCGATCTGGGGGGGTTTTACATAGCGAGGCATTTTTCCCAGGGACACCCTGATCGGAGTGCCTCTGGGGAAAGGACCAAAACCCAGGATAGTCAAAACTTTTGACTATCCTGGGTTTAGATCCACTTTAAAGGGAAAGTCTACTTTTGTGTAATATCTGTACACAGCAAATTCAAAGAGGAAATCTAAGCATTTTGACTTTCTCCACTCATCATTCAGTCACATTTGGACAATAACTAATAAAACAACTCACTGACGAGGCAGGCAATCTGCACAGAAGCTGAAGCTGGGATCTTGAGTGACAAGTCAGTTACCCAATCCATGCAGTGAGTTATTGCACTGGCCTGTCAAGTCCAACAGTCACTCTAGTACAAGGCTGCCATGCGGAGGCCCACCCCTTTTCTGGCATTAGGGGAGTATTGCAGCAATCAGGTGATTTGTTTTGTTATTTTAATGCTCACAATTGGTTTAGCACAGGAGGAAGGAGGGGTGGGATGGACGGTCACAAATCGCTTGGGCTTCCTAATGCTTGAGCAATAATATGCCAAAATACATTTAAAGTTTATAGACGTTATCCGATCTTATTGAGGTTAGTAATGCTTAAGCCGTGGACCCACCAATTAGGATAGATTAACATCACTTTTAATGCTTTTTACTAATAGTTTATACCTGAAAACTATAGAAAGAAAAATAAATGTTAGTGCAATTATAGGTCAACTACATCAACAAATAATACATAGCATGTGTGAACTTGGTTTTTTACAGTATTTAAAGTTTTCAGGTCAACTTACTGCTACAAAATGATTTGACCACATCCATGGCGTTTCTCTTCATTAGACAACTCAGACTATACATTAAAATGATGGAGAGGTTAAGAAAACAATGTGGCAGTGTTGGCCTGTTTACTTATGTTGATAGTAAATTAGCTCTCAAGGTAATGTGGGTTCACATGGAACAGGGAAGACCATTGTGTCCTATCCAACAGGAACACATTTGTCAAATGGGCTGTTGTGCAGCATAACATGTTATTTATTTTACATTCCTCATCCACAGATCCTTATTTCACGTAAAAACAGCTGACATATGATGTAAGAGTAGATGAACGGTCTACTAGTCCAATTCTATGTTTATGTCTAACAGTTTACGCTAAAAATATTACCTATTTTAGACTGTTGTGTGTGTTTGGAACAAAGGTTAGCTTAATGTTGTGTCTACTTTACTGCCATTTAAGGAAGCCAACTATCAGGGAATACATATATTTTCATGAATTTGGATTCCTTTACACATTTCATCTACAACATCATCTCAATGCCAGCACTGGCCATAGTGAAAGAGTCTCCTTTCAAATCAGCATTTTAATTTTGCCGGTTATGACTTATGTATGATGGGCAATCTGCCCAAATGGTAATAAGCTGGTTTGTTACTGAAAACATGAAAATAAAACACTATTTTAAAAATATTGGTTATTTTGAAAGGATTTGCCAACTTTTTCTCTTACGTTCTAACATCCATAGTTCAAAACAGGTTATTTAACAGAAAACCATGGATTACTGCAACTCAATGGTAGTGATTAGAGATGAGCGAATCGAATCTGACGAACCCGAATTCGTTACGAATTTCAGGAAAAATTTAATTCGTAACGATTCTGAATATCGCCGCGATTCAAACGCTCGAATCGCTTCCTTAAAACTCCATTTACTACTATCCAAGCCATCTAAAATGGTGGATCCACATGTCAGGACATGTCCCATGGGGCAAGGAATCCTGGGTAGGCATCACATGCTACCTATCAGCAGCCAGGCTTCCCGATGTCACAGACCTATATAAGCGGCGGCTATTTTGTGGAAGCTCATACTGAATTGCGGCCAGAGCAGATCACGCAGAGAAAGCGAGGGACAGACAGATAGATAGATAGATAGATAGATAGATAGATAGATAGATAGATACAGCAAGGGAGAGATAGATAGAACAAGGAACAGAAAGAGGCGAGTGAGGGACAGATAGAGAAGAAGAGAGGCTGTGACAGTGACAGAGAAAGACAGGGAAAGTTTAAAGTGTTTGCATTAGCGTTCAAGCCTATTTAGTGTTAATACCACACCTACCTATTTAGCTTTCCTTTTCCTGGTGTCATTCTTTAAAAAGCGTGCTAGCATTAATTAACATTGTGCATTTTGTAAAGAAAGTCACCTTTTCTCTGTAAAAGCAGCCAGCCTATGTCTTTGAACAGGGGGGCATCCCAAATACTAGCATAAATATTTGAAGAGTGCCTGTCTATTAACATTGTGCATTTTGTAAAGAAAGTCACTTTTTCACTGTAAAAGCAACAAGCCTGTGTCTTTGGACAGGGGGCATCCCAAATACTAGCAAAAATATTTGAAGAGTACCTGTCTGCTAACTGGTTTTGTAAAGAAAGTCACTTTTTCACTGTAAAAGCAGCCATCCTGTGTCTTTGGACAGGGGGCATCCCCAATACTAGCATAAATATTTGAAGAGTGCATGTCTATTAACATTGTGCATTTTGTAAAGAAAGTCACTTTTTCACTGTAAAAGCAGCCATCCTGTGTCTTTGGACAGGGGGCATCCCCAATACTAGCATAAATATTTGAAGAGTGCATGTCTATTAACATTGTGCATTTTGTAAAGAAAGTCACTTTTTCACTGTAAAAGCAGCCAGCCTGTGTCTTTGAACAGGGGGGCATCCCCAATACTAGTATAAATATTTGAAGAGTACCTGTCTGCTAACTGGTTGCATTTTGTAAAGAAAGTCACTTTTTCACTGTAAAAGCAGCCATCCTGTGTCTTTGGACGGGGGGTATCCCAAATACTATCATAAAAATTTGAAGAGTACCTGTCTGCTAACTGGTTGCATTTTGTAAAGAAAGTCACTTTTTCACTGTAAAAGCAGCCAGCCTGTATCTTTGAACAGCGGGGCATCCCCAATACTAGCATAAATATTTGAAGAGTACCTGTCAATTAACATTGTGCATTTTGTAAAAAAAGTCCTGGGGGGGCATCCCAAATATGCTAGCATGTGTCTTTTAAGAGTACACACATTGGAGTTGGCAGCAGCATTAGGAGCCCATATAGTGCCTGAAAGACACACCCTGGATTTGGCAGCAGCATTAGGGGCCCATATATTGCCTGAAAGACATACCCTGGAGTTGGCAACAGCAGCATAGGGAGCCCATATATTGCCTGAAAGACACACATTGGAGTTGGCAGCAGCAGCATAGGGAGCCCATATATTGCCTGAAAGACACAGGATCAGCCATTGGTGGGTGGAAATCCTGGCTGATCCATGCCTGATTCATCTTCACAAAGGTGAGTCTTTCCACATTTTTCGTGGACAGACGAGTTCTCCTTTGCATGACTATGGCCCCCGCCGCACTAAACACCCGCTCAGATGGCACACTACTGGCCGGGGCAGGACAGCTTTCCCAGGGTAAACTCTGCCAGTTGCGGCCACAGGTCAAGTTTGGCTGCCCAGAAGTCCAGCGGGTCCTCAAGGTGCGTTGGCATGGTCATGTCAAGGTATGACATGACCTACTGGTTCAGGGCCTGCCTGCTTCCTGCTGCTCATGATTAGCCTCACTATTTGGCTCCCCATGCTGCTGCCAACTCCAATGTGTTTTTCAGGCAATATTTTTCAGGCAATATATGGGCTCCTAATGTTGCTGCCAACTCCAATGTGTTTTTCAGGCAATATATGGGCTCCTTATGCTGCTGCCAAATCCAGGGTGTGTCTTTCAGGCAATATATGGGCTCCTTATGCTGCTGTCAACTTAAATGCGTTTTTCAGGCAATATATGGGCTCCTTATGCTGCTGCTGCCGCCAACTCCAGTGTGTTTTTCAGGCAATATATGGGCTCCTTATGCTGCTGCCTTCAACTCCAATGTGTTTTTCAGGCAATATATGGGCTCCTTATGCTGCTGCTTCCAACTCCAATGTGTTTTCAGGCAATATATGGGCTGCTTATGCTGCTGCCAACTCCAATGTGTTTTTCAGGCAATATATGGGCTGCCTATGCTGCTGCCAACTCCAGGGTGTGTTTTTAAGGCAATATATGGGCTCCTTATGCTGCTGCCAACTCCAGTGTGTGTTTTTAAGGCAATATATGGGCTCCTTATGCTGCTGCCACCTCAAGGCTCTGCAATTGTGCCGCTCTGCAACAGCGATTCTAATAACGATGCCTCTGATCTGCATGTCATACTTATTTACAGTGTTATTTCACTAACCCAGCACGCATCCTATGCATGTTACAGCAAGGCAAAATGTTCTACAACCCTATTGAGGCTCTCGGAAGGCCAGAAGTAGCCGTTTTTAATAGCGATTCGCTGCGAATAAATTCGGACCGAAATTATTTTTTCTGGAAAATTCGGCGAATCGGCCGAATCGAACTTTCATTTAAAGTAAAACAATTTGTCTGATTTTAACAAAAACTTTTTAGGGACGTGCATGCAGAGGACAACAGTACAGTGTTGCAGGGGTGTAGCTAGGGGGGAGCAGGGGGGCACGTGCCCTGGGTGCAGCAGGTCAGGGGGTTGCCAAAGGGGCCTGAGCACAGATGGGAGGGTGCCATTTTGAATCTTTTCCCCAGGTGCCAGAAAGCCTAGCTACTCCTCTGCTGTGTTGTATGGTAGAGCAGCGCTCTTTGAATTGTTTGAATAGTAACACAAAAAATACGTTGGTTAAGTGCAAAGCTGGCATAAACAGCTCAGAAGGCTCAATTTTGCCAAAGACACTATATTTAATTATGAAAAAGGATATGGCACAAGACATAATATTGCACAAAAGTCTACTTGGATCATAACTAGCAATTGCCAAAACTTAAAAACAGGGGCCCCTGCCAGGTACGTTGGCTGCTGGGCAGTGTACAGCCTATTGCTCCCGCCTACGTTTGCCAGCTGAGATATTGCAATGTGATGTGGGTGAACTGTGCCTAACTAACCCCTAGAGAAACGAGTTCTGTGGCAGTCCCCATAATTGGGAACATACTGTCCTGTGATACTAACAACGGGGCATGCAAGGACAGAGCTGGATAATCCTTTATAGATGGAGCACCGCTGTCTTTGAGATCCTGGGAATACGCTGCTAAACAAGTGGAGGACTTTGTCCCTCTTATTAATGCTGGCCTGCAAGTGTGCATGAGTTGTGTGTGGAGGGATATGTGGATTCCAGGTAGTACCTGGCGGGGGCTCCTGTTTTTAAGTTTTGGCAATTGCTTTTTATGGTCCAAGCAGACTTTTGTGGAATATTATATGTCTTGTGCCATATCCTTTTTCATAATTAAATATAGTGTCTTTGGCAAAATTGGGCCTTTTGAGTATTTATGCCAGCTTTGCACTTAACCAACGTGTTTTTTGTGTCTATATTGTGTTACTATACCGGTTAGCAAGGCGCCCTGATAGAGGGCAGTGCATTACACCGTGATAAGTGAGTACTTCCAAGTTTTGTAATTTTAGTGTTTTATAATTGTATTGTTTGAATAGTAGTTGGTGCTGGCTGACACTCAGATTGGAGCCAGGCTGACACCATCTCACGACCAGAAAGTGTTGCTGAAGTTGGGGAAGAAGGTTCTAATCCACACACTGCCAGAGAGAAGCCCCTGATCTGGTCCACTGCCTGGGCTTATGTTGGGTCCATAACTTTTTATTTTTGAAAAAATAATTTTTTGCTACTTGTAATTGGAGTGGGAACAGGGAAAAACATTGTGGTCTTCTGGATCAATTGAGCCTCATTGGTCTTTTTGTTAGACTTTGTGTTGAAAATTGCCACAACGGATCTGAAACCTTTCCCCTCAAATATAATATGTAATTTTATATGTTTACTGATGAATAAAACTGTGAAGAATATAGAAAATATAGGCAGCCAAACCGATAACATTTTGGAAAATTTGGGACTATATTTCAAGATTGTCTACTTCCCTTTTCTTGGCATGAGGTTAGCCAGAAAAAAGAAAAGAATCCTGCATCCAAATAAATGTAGTCAACTTATTTCGTCACATTAAATATATTCTTGTAATATCTGGCTTGCTGCATTTCTTTAAGGAGAATAATAAACAGCGAACATTTGTCTTTGTAAGCATCCCCGACCATAGAATGGAAAGTAATGTACGTCATTTTAAGGTCAACCACAATTACACAACTTTTTCTTGTGACATCCTTTATGCATGATAGTGTTTTTCTGGTGTAATACTGCCTTTTAGGTGGGAGCAAACACACTGATCACACCCAGAGTGTCAGTTTTAAATACCTAAAACGGGAATCAGGATTGCTGTTTGCAGTCCTCTCTCACACCCCACCAGACCCTACTGCAGGAATCTGCTATGGGACTTCTCTGTGGTTTTAATGCCTCCTCACTAAAACAAATCCTATTGTCTTTCCCCCAGGGGCAGGCTTATAATTTCTGGAGCCCCATGCAAAGTTGTGCCTGGGGGCCCTAATCAAAGCCATTTTTATAACACAAAATACAATGATAAAGAGGAAAAAGTGATGGAGAGATGCAGCTTTTTTTCTCATGTAACCTCAGAACTGACAGCATCACCAGTATTACACGTCAACCGCTTCCAGTGTTCACTCAGCAGAGTTCTGGGTGCCCCCTGAGAGGTGGGAGCCCCATATAATTTAATAGGTTGCGTGATGGCAAAGCACACCACCGTCTTTCTCTCTCCCTCACTTTTACTTCTAGACTCCTCTAGTTCTATACACTCCCTGCTTGAACTAGGGCCCCTCAATGGTGCTTGTGGAATAAACATGGCAGCCTAGGTAAAAGGCCGCTAGTTTGGGAAGATACCCTCCTTTTTTAAATTTTCTGTCTGTTTAGTAACCTATGTGAAGTTCCCCCCAAAGTTACTCATCTCTTTATATCCCCTCCATGTGGTGATTTGAAATGAAATAGCTGTCTGGGTAGGAAGCTCCTGGTTTGGTGAGAACCTCTCCCTTTTCACAATGTTAACTTTTAGTTCATAACTTCATACATAGCTACAGCGTTAATAACCTTTTTTTTTAATCTGCAGTTGATGCCAAAGCAAGCTTCTGTGGGAGGCTATCCCACAGATTTATATTTCTTATGATAAAAAATTATTGTCACCTCCGGAGATTGGGGGGGGGGTGCCCCTTTGTCTTTAGAGAGGATTTTACTTGAAGTAGTGTTTCCCCATATTTTTTGTATTGGCCATTTATATATTTATACAAGTTAATCATATCCCCCCTCAGTCGTCTCCTCTCAAGACTATGTTTGCAGGGATTGTCCCAAAACTAGGTGTGAGGTGTGAGGGAACAGCCCAGCATAAGTTAAGAAATCTCAAATACCCCAGGTTGGAGTGCTCCTTTATTCCCCCTGTTATAAATGCACAAGTCTTTTAGCTCTCTTCAGGAAGAGATAATTAACATGTAGGTGTTGAAAAGCACAGACCCCCGGCTGATCCCGTCACACCTTAAGCTGGGAAGCTTCCGGCCAGTCTGTAGCAGGCTTGACCCCTGGCTGTGAATTTGTCATAGCAAGGATTAAATCGCAGACTAGGGGCACCAACAGAAATTGCTCCATAACTGCGAGTCCATGTGTCGCAGCGCCAAACCAGTTACAGAATCAGTACCGGCTTGCAAAACCGCACATGGGGATAGGTTATGAGGGAATAGGAAATACAGGAATGCCCCGTAAATGGAGATCTAAGGTTCTGGTCAGCATAGAAACCTCACTTTTGGACTCATTGGGAGCACGACATCCAGCCCGACAGTTTGGGACCACTTCCAAGGCCATACGACCCCCCTGCTCCAAGTTATAACCTCTAAAGGGTTTTAGGGCAAAAACACATGCCAGAACCATAGGAGGTGACGTCCCATCCCACAGAGGGGAGGGGGGCAGAGAGCCCTTGCAGCATAAATAGGGTGGTCTGGAATCAGGTAATTGTCACTCATCTGGAGGGGATATGCGGTCAGCATACTGGGGGTGGCCATCATCATCGATAAGCTCTTGACACACCCCTTGTGAAGAGCTCCCCATCATCACTACTACTCTGCAACTGCATACTAAGGTAACTGCTTATTGTTTCTCTGTGTAATGCACTCAATCCTTTAACCATCTCAGAATAGCATAATTGTATCATCTGTATCATATTATATTACATCATAGTTAAATGCTTGTTATCAGTGCCTAGTGTGCTTATAGCATTAAAACTTACATTTTAACTTGAGTGATCTGTTTGCCTTAAACCAAGAATCTGTGTGTCCGTGGCTTCGGGCCTTGTATCCCTGGTAGGAGGGGTCGGACAAAGGGTTTTGGGAACGCTGTTTGTGTGCACGGAGGTCCCTGGTTTGTAGTTGGGACCATGTGACTGCGGTTCCCTGACACTAGGGCTCAATCCTGGCTTGCTGTTATTGTGGCAGGGTGTGAAAATAGGACCCTAAAAAGGGAGAAGGGCTGGTTGGGCAGGTGGCCCCTTAAGAAGTATTGTTCATTTAAGCAAGGGAGTTCTGGACTGTCTCCCTGGCCAAGGGACATTAGGTGAGGCTCACCTAATGGCTCTTGGCCAGGGAGACAGTCAAGAACTCCCTTGCTTAAGCGAACAATACCTCTCAAGGCTAAATAGATTTAATTCTCGTAATCTTTCCTCATAACTAAGATCTTTCATTCCACTTATTAGTTTGGTGGCTCCGGTAACCATTCAGAGTAGGTGTCATAACCAACAACTCTCTGCACATGATCCTTCAGCCAGTTTTTAATTCAGTTACAAGCTGCTTCTACTCACCCCCTCATAGAAGCCAATCAAGTTAGTCTGGTAGCTTCTGTCCTTAGTAAAACTGTGCTGGTTGTCACTTATATTATTATGCATAGTTACATATTCATTTATATAGTCCCTTAATAGGCCTTCAAGCAATTTTTCCACAATGTTAAACTTGGGTCTGTAATTGCCTGGAGCAGACCTAAAGCCCTTTTTCAAAATGGGCACCACATTTGCCTTGCTCCAATACCTTGGCACTATACCAGTTGTTAGTGAGTCTTTAAAGATCAAGAACAGGGATGATTAGATAACTGAACTGAGTTCTTTAAGAACTCTTGGCTGATTATCAATTATCTACTCTCTAGCTTTCCTTAGATCAGAGCCCTTCTATGTGGTGCCTTAGAATTGGCTGCCTGGGCAGTGGCTCCAAGCTTGGGAGGTCCTTTACCCGATCCTTAGGCCTGTTTCTGCATCTTCTATTCCTTATCCTGCTTATGCTGAATTACTCTACTCTTTGTACTTTTCTTCCTTACAACAGCAAATGTACATATGTACCTTGTACATATATAATGTATGTACCTGGCCGACATTACTGTACTGGATCACCTAACCCTTTTATTTTAGCTTTTTATCTGAAGCCCCAGGCTGAGAAAACACCAGATTTTTTTCTGAAAAGGTCATACCAGTCTATTGATTCCAGTACCTGGTGCTTCTGCCTATACAATAAGGCCTTTGTCATTTTGAACCTTTCTGGTGACGGAATCATTTTAAATTAAAACTCAAATAAAAAATATTTATTTCATTCCTCTTTTAAAGTGTGGGTCTAACTCTTACTTCCATATACTCGTATTTTCAATGTTCCTGCATAGATTCAGCATGTAATGACACATTTTTATGGAAAGAAATTACTCAGTGCTTATTAAAAATAATAGATACAGGATAAAAACAAAACAGCTGGCCAAAAAAAAACCTGATAGGGTATGTGACAATTCTTTGTTCATTCACTGCAAAACTGAAAACAATTATTTATGCCCTAATTGCATTATTCTTTCATATTCCTGGCCAATCCACTTTCTTGCACATAAATGTTGCATGATTATTTTACATAGAAGATACACTTTGTATGGTTAGTTATTGAAGTTATCCATGTTTGAAAAGAATAATACATGCATTGTTCATTTTTTGTTGGCTGTTTTGTTGCTTGTACCTCACCCTGGCAACCCTCAAATTTGTGAAGTTCCAAGGGAACATCAGACAGTCCATGTCCGGCTTAGAAGTCATGTAAGACTGGTATCTTGTGCTACCTAGTAGAGGTCACTGATAAATTGTGTTGAATACGCTGTCATTGATTACAGGACTGATTTTTAAATACATATATTAAAGCATAACTATTATATACTATTTTAATATAAGAGCATGAAAACCCCTCCATGATTTCCAGATGTGACAGCTGAGAGATTAACAGCTAATCCCCCTTAGGTAGTAGGGTCAGATCAATTTTGTGGCCTCTGATTTACATACATTCAAGAGCAAATGATCCTTTTTCATGCAGTTCTCTTTAGTTCCAAAAAAAACAAAATGTCACTCATATGAGTTGAACTTGACAGGTCTGGGGGTTATTTTGCTTACATGTCTGAGACTTAAAAGGTATTTCATTTTAGTTTTAGGCATTTTACTATTTACTAACATTTGGCGCATTACAGCTTTTTTCACCCATCAAATGTGCCTCTCTTTCTTTACAAGTTTGGGCTCCATCGGTTAAATGATGTCTTGAAACCCTGCAGCCCTATATATGTTCCCTTTAAATGCTCTGTAACCTGAGATCCGTGACCTGGGATAACGAATAGTAGAAGACAGAAAGATGAAGAAATACATCTTGGCCTTGAAGCAAAAATGTGGACCTGGACCTTTTGACTATGCTTGACTGCTAACATCTGACTACTTTGTAAACTCTACAATTCAATATATTTTAGTGGTTTAATATACAACAAAAATATATATTACTGCATCAAGGCATCCAAATTTATCTGGCAAAAAACATATGGTTTAAATTCTGCAACATGGTTATTACCTCTTACCATACTAGCACCTCTTTAGTAAATTGGATAAAATATGGCCCAGATGGTTAGGTGACCCAGAATTCAGTCCTGAGCAATGACTTTTTACCCTTGCCTTCTTTGGCAATTTTTTCAGGTTAAGGAGCTGACTATCTGTGTTTTAAATCAATTCAGACCTCAGCTACACTTCATTGTGTGATGGAATTACTCCCAACGTGAGTATGTATCTGATCTTAAGTCAGTCAGCTGGTTTGGATGATGTTGAATATGCTGCTTAAATCTTACAGAGTTTTAAGTCAAACATAGTTTTGAGCTTTCTTTATTTATTTAATTTTGCCTTGTCTGCCCTTATTTGACTTTTACAAGAAACGTAATAAAAGGACAACACAGGAACACTGCAATGGAATGTCCTAGGGAGTGCATAGGTCTGCTTTAAAGCGAATCTATGGTAGGGGTTCTCAACAAGCGCAGGCCAGTTAAACCGGACAACACCTGGGTGTTGGTCCCGCTGACAGCACATAAAAAAAAGGTCGGGGGCATCCAGAATGCTGGATGGTGGGGGGCTCCAGCATTCTGCTTGCCCTCCCGAGCTTATCTTATGTGCGGTCAGCCGGATCAACACCCGGATCTAAACGGGTGTTGGTCCGGTTTAAAGTGGACCAAAACCCAGGATTTTGACTATCCTGGGTTTTGGTCAGCTTCCCTGGGGCACCCCGATCGGGGGTTCCCCCGCTATGTGGAACCCCCCAGAACGCCCAGATCAACTCACCCCACTCCTTCGGCGCGTCCACGGCCACTCGTCCAATCAGCGCGCTCGGAGCCGCTGAGGTATGCGCGTCAAAGCGGCGTCTTACCTCAGCGGCTCCGAGCACACTGGTGGCCGAAACAAAGGAGGGGTGGCAGCTGCTCAGACCATTTTATAACTAACCTGGGAGGTGCACGTTAGCAGGGCAATTAGTATACAAAAGTCTTAAAGGAGCCACAGCACTCAACCCTGTTAGCTTGCAGGCCAGCCTATAATCTGTCTCTAAACTTGGTTAAAAACAGAGGACTCGGTCACACACATCTGCAGAAGTATGCTTAAGCTGCACCACTACGCCAAAGTGCCTCTGTGGGGTGCAGTCCTAACTCTAATCTCTGAGAGCCCATTTGGAACATACAGTGCAATAGATAAATTGGGAGCAGGCTTACCTGAGGTTGCCCTAAACCTCTCAAGTGCAAGCCATGGGACGGAAGGGTCAAAGACCTTGCAATACAGCCTAGACCCCACACCCCATGTGCTTGCACAAATTCAAAAGGTGGCCGCATCTCGCGCTTCACTCGAACAGGGAGCACGTCTCAAATGGCCGGCGCGGGAACATGCGGCTGCGGCCCGTGCATGCGCTGTTGGACCGGGATTCAGGTAAGGTGTGCGGGCGTCCTGGAGGGTTTCACACAGCGGTGCATCCCGGTTTTGGATGTCCCGTGGGAAGGGATTGGATCTGCCCGGGAATCTATAAGATTCCCAGGCCGATCCTGCTGGGTTTTGGTCCACTTTAAATGATTTGAAACCTGGTTGCCGGCCACAGTAAATAGAAATGTATGATTTGGAATAGCATAATGAACAACTATCAGGATAACCACTGTCTCCACAAACTCCACTTGTATGTCCTTCCGCCACGTCCCTACAGTCATATATAACAATTTGCACATGCTAGATGAACATGCTCTTTGAATAAATGGGTACATTAATTAGAGCCCTCCGCCATCAGTCCCACATTTTATCTATGTTCCCAATACTCAACCCTTCTAAGCTTCCCCCACTGCTAAGCATGCAATAATTATAAAAAAACTAACCAAATTTTTGTGGCAAAAGTTTTACCCAGAGTTGGTGATGTACAATCAAACACGTCAGATATATTTATACTCCCACAACAGGTCAGAGGTCACATCATATGGCTTTAAGGGGCACAGGTTCAGCATGTGTGATCTATGCTATATGGGTAGGCTGCTACTGTGGCACATGCTTGTAAAACCCATCACACAGCTCCGCTTACCTGTTACCTGTTCCTGGTGTGTTTCAGTGTGCTCAGCGTGACAGTGCTTTTCTGGCACTTTCTTGTCTGACTTTGTCCTGCCTGAACCCTTCTGTACTACACCTTAAAGAAGTTCAGGGATTGACCATGGATACCCTGCCTGTCCCGGGCTGTCGATTCTGTACTGTTACCCTGCTAACCTGTGTGTGAACTTTGACCCCAAGAACTCCTTGCCCTTGTGCCTTGTCTTTTGGTTGGACTGATCTTCTTGTTCATGACTCCTGGCTATGTTTAGACTTCTTATTATTACTTGGTTATTGTTTGCTCTATCAAATCGTGGGGGCAACTAAGTCCGCTGAGATGTAACTTGCATTCTGGCGAACGTGGGCTTGATTATGGGAGGTCATGCTAATTATTTGGTGACGCCAATGTGACATTCGGTGTGCATTGAATTTTTTTTCACCAAAAATTACCTGTACCTGTGATGGAGCATTTATAAAAGTGAGGTATATCATTTTTTCTATGGTGTAAGATTTTTTTTTAAGTTTGGAAAATACAATTCTGTGATTACTCACCTGTAGAATTGGTATTATGAGTATACAGTATGTCCTGCTCCAAATCTAATACTTACAGTTGGGATATACTCCGCCAGATGGCTCTGGACTGCAGAGACATCGAAAATAGGCTCCTCCCGACCCCTCAAATACCCAGGGACCTCCCACAAATCCCCAGCATTGAAAAGCAGTTAAGGAGAAGCCGGGAGAATTAAACAATCCAAACTATCAACTATAATAATAACAATCACCATACAGGGGATCCAAGAAAATGCAAACCAAGGGTGGGTTGGAGCAGGACGTACTGTATACTCATAATACCAATTCTACAGGTGAGTAATCACAGAATTGTATTATTCTTAGTATACAGTACGTCCTGCTCCAAATCTAATACATACAGTTGGGACATCCAATAGCAGTGTCCATAAAGTAGGGTGGGATCCCCAAGAAAAGTCAGCAGCAGGCAGTTTAAACCACTACCGCCTGCAGAACCTTGCGGCCAAAAGCAGCATCAGCTGAGGCCCTAACATCAACCTTGTAAAACTTTGACAAGGTATGAACAGAAGACCAAGTAGCGGCCTTGCAAACTTGTTCAACAGAAGCCTGGTGCTGATTCTTCCCCTTAGCAGAGTAGGCCTGAATCACAGCCTGACGAATCCACTTGCTGATAGTAGACTTGGCAGGAGCCAAACCCTTCCTAGGACCAGAAGGGACCACAAAAAGAGCATCAGTTTTCCTGCAGTAGCCACCAGATAGTACTTCAGACACCTAACCACATCCAAAGAATGCAAAACCCTCTCCTTAGCATTGCTAGGATTAGGGCACAAAGAAGGAAAAACAATATCCTGATTCAAATGAAAGGCAGACACTACCTTAGGCAGAAAATCAGGTTTGAAACGAAACACCACCTTGTCCTGGTGCCTCTCATAGTAGGGGGGCTGAATGGACAGCGCCACCAACTCAGACACACGCCTGACAGAAGTGATAGCCACCAGAAACACAACCTTGAGCGTAAGAATGGCCAAGGCAGCATCCTGCACAGGTTCAAAAGGAGCACCCTGCAAGGCTGACAGAACCAAGTTCAGATCCCAAACAGGCACCATAGGTTTACGTGGGGGACGCACATGAGTGACCCCCTGGAAAAAAGTCCTGATCAGAGGGTGCTGAGCAAAGGACTTCTGGAAAAAATAGCCAGGGCAGAAACCTGACCCTTCAGAGTACTGAGTTGGAGCCCCATCTCCAACCCATGCTGCAGGAACTCCAGAATCCTGGGAATAGAGAAGACACGACAGGGAAGAGACTTAGACTCACACCAGTCAATGTAGGCACACCAAACCCTGTAATAAATGGAAGAGGAAGACTTCTTCCTAGCTTTAATCAAAGTATCCACAACTGAGGAAGACAGCCCCTTCTCCATCAAGATGGAGGTTTCAGCAGCCAAGCCGTCAAAGCCAGAGTTTGTAAATTGGGATGGCGTAGTGAGCCCTGAGTGATCAGATCTGGCACCAAGGACAGAGCGTACTGATCTACTGCCAGCTGCACCACGTCTGCGAACCACACTCTTCTTGGCGACCTGGGGACCACCAGAATTGCTGGCACCCCTTCCAGAGCAATCTTGCGCAGAACCCTGCCCAGCAGGGGAAATGGGGGGAAGACATACAGGAACTGAAAGTCCTTCCATGACATTGCTAGCACATCCGAGGTCAGGGCCAGAGGATCCCTGGACAGAGAGACAAAAGCTGGGAGCTTGTGATTGTGGCGGGACGCAAACAGATCCACATCTGGTTGGCCCCAACGGTGACACAGAGATTGAAACACCCTGCTGCATAGGGACCATTCTCCCTGGCGAGAGGTCCCCCTGCTCAGAGAGTCCGCCAGGCAATTTTCCACCCCCGGGATGTACACAGCTGAAATGCAGGGGACATTGGCCTCCGCCCAAGTCAGGATCAGAGACGCTTCCTGGAGGGCCCCCTTGCTCCGGGTCCCTCCCTGATGATTGATGTAGGCAACGGCCGTCTGGTTGTCCGAGCGCACCTGAACAGGCAGGCCCTGAAGATGAGTAGTCAAGCGAGCCAGAACTAACCTGATCGCTCGCAGCTCAAAGACATTGATAGGTGTGTGGGCCTCCTGAGGGCCCCACCTCCCCTGGAACTGCAGGGACTCCCAGAAACCCCCCCCCAACCTGACAGACTGGCATCCGTGGTGACCGTCTCCCAGGAAGGGGCAAGAAAGGATCTGCCCCCCAACAGGTTCCTTGAGTCCAACCACCACAAGAGGGACCTCCTGACCAGGGGGTAGAGCACACAGACCCTGTCCAGGGACGCTGGGTCCTTGTCCCATACAGACAATAGGTGAAGTTGCAGAGGCCTCAAGTGGAACTGAGCATAAGGGACCGCTTCGAAGCACGCCACCATCAGGCCCACCAGCTGCATCCCCTGCCTGATGGAGGGATGGGGACAAGCTAGGAGGAACTGAGCCTGTGCAATCAGACTCTCCACCTTCTGCTGAGGAAGGAAGATCCTTGCCTGAACTGTATCCAGATTCATTCCTAATGTGTTATTTTGGGGTAACCTCCAGCCCCCCTCCCAGATAGCCCCACAGAGACTCACTATTGCACTCTAATAATCAATTTATAAATCCATTTTATTGTAGCATATTTAAAACCAATTTAAAAACAATATACTAGACCAGCGGTACTCAACTGGCGGACCGGGGTCCGAATCCGGACCTCAGCTCCAGATTTCCGGACCCCTGCCCTGACAGCCCTGCACAGTTGCTACTGTGTTGTCATGCTTAGCGCTTCCCCCCTTGATCGCCAATGTAGTGCTTAGTCTTCCTGCCAGTGTCATGATTCTGCTGCCTGGCATTGCAATATGAAGTACTGGACAACCGGGAAGTGGCATGCAAGGTGCACACAAACTTTGTTTCTCAGCTCTTTACCTCATCCAATCCTGTCCCCCTGCCCCAGCCCAGCCCCATCTATCCCTGTCCCAGCATCTCATCCCACCATCTCTGCTCTATCCCAGCATCTCATCCCACCATCTCTGCTCCATCCATCTCCGTTCTGCCAGCTCAACCCTGTCCATTCCTGACCCCATAGCTTTGTCCCATCCATTCCTGCCCCCCCCCCCCAGATTTGTCCAGCTCTGCCTCTGGAATCTATAGCCCCTTCCCAGTGCGCAGATTTCTAAAATTCCCCCCTACGCAACATCCCCCCATCCGGACCTTCACCTGTCACCGGATGTTTGTATATGGACCTTTACAAGTAGTGGTTGAGTATCCCTGTACTAGACCATATGCATGGTAAGCCACCAGGGGGCACACTCCTTTATCAACAATACAATCTCCTATACAATTCATAGTGATTCTGTGCTAATCTATCAGTAAATTAATATGTACATCTATTCTAAAACTTAATAACAATTCACAGTAAATATCCTAACCCTAGTAAAGTGCCAGTGCTTTCGTCACAAGAAGTACCTTGTGCAAAGTATTTAAACCCAATCACAGTGAGGAAGGGAACACAGACAACGCAAAACAAAGAAGGTGCTTACTTCAGTCTGATGAGCAGGAGGACCCCCCTTAGGCAAAGACCAACGCGTTTCGAGTCCCGTGTGGACTCTTGCTCACGGTCAATGTGCGGCTGGGGACAGAGGTCAACCGCCCCCCTTAAATACATACCCCCCCGACCGCTCCCGCGCCTGGCCCCAGCTGTATGCGGTGATTGCATACTCCGGCCCGAAGTACGCTGATCAACGCCACTGCGCATGCGCGCCCGCGCTCCAAGCTGGAGCGCACGGCGCGCGCAGTTACTGGCCCCGCCTCCCCACACTGATAGGTGGGGGACGGATGGTAATGGGCCAGATGAAGCCAGGCACGTGAGCCACCATTCAGGAAGCATTTAACCCCTTGCACACTAAAAAAAATCCTGCTACTAATCCAATACACAATCTCATTATCACATGCAATTACATGTTATCTATATTAACAATTGGCAGCATCTTATATATACAAAACATTTACAAGTAAATATACTTAACAACTACTATTTACACTACAACTATATTTCCTCATCTTCTATTTACATAATTTAATGAACTTCGGCGACCAGAGGAGAGGGGGATAAAGATCCAGAGAAAATCTTCTCAATTAGATTAAGATTTTTTCAGATAACCACTATCTAATTTTAATTCTAATATTGACCATCTATGCATATGGTTAAATACCCCCATCAAAAAGAAGAGAGAGGGATGAAGCTCCAAAATAGAATAGCTCAATCAAATTGAGACATACAGGAACAATTAATATCTATTAACCACTATGCTTCACATTATGGGAGTATGGGAGTATGGGAACTCTCTAACAAAGGGGAGAGCGGGATAAAGATCCGAGATCTACATGCTCAAGGGCAATTGCTGTCTATTAACAACTATACTTCACACTGTTCAGCATCTATGTACAAAGTGCAGAGGCTCTCTGGAGCAAAGGGAGAGAGTGGGATAAAGATCCGGGATACTAATATTCAAATGGACGTCCCATCGGAGTGGGCAGCCAAATGGTATGACGCAGAAGAATATAGGGAATGCTATTATCTATTGGTCATTCCAATTCCTAATATTCTACATGAATTTCCTCAAGAAAGAGAGAAGGATATGGGTCAAAGATACAAGGTTCAAACATCAATATTGATGTAGAACCTATAGTTACATACGGGTGGGACTTTGAGAGGAGCCGGGGGCCAATCATATACCTCGGGTGACAGTGAATCAATAGCATTGACATATATTTACAGTGATCACTCTGTATAATTAACTACACCCAATCATAACTGGAACACCACAGTGCACTTTATTCATCCCTATGTGTATCGATTCTTCTCTGTTTCAACCTCCAATTTGCTCCTTGCCACCGGCACATCTTGATGTTACCCCGGATTTTTGCCAGTATCATGTAGAGTACTTGCTGTTAGAATTCCACATCACCTCCCGGGCATCCCAGCCGAAGAAAGCAGCCAGTTGCTATTACACCAATAAGGAAGAAAGGGTGACACATTATATATCTACACACCCAGTGAAATTGTATGACCCATGAAAACACCCCCCACCCCACCACACACTCCCAACCACCCCCCCCCCCCCGCAACTCAGTGCAACTGTGTGAAGTTTGTTATACAGGGGAAATATACGTCCTAATTTGGACCAAATCCCCGTAGCTAAAAGTGAAACAAAAAATGTGAAGTGTGTACAAAATATCAATTACATTGCCCTTACCAAAATTCGTGATTAGCTAAAGATATATGTGATATAATACTAATATGTGTTACCCTAAATATGGTGTAAAGGCTACATCTTCGTTTAGGCCCCATGGGGATTGGGTATCTAAGTCGTAGATCCAGCGTAGTTCTTTTTGCTGAAGCCGCTTCTTAAGGTCTCCTCCTCTCAACCCCAAGGTCACCCTCTCCAGCCCCACTACCTGTAGTTGGTCTACATTGCTCTCATGTTTTTCCAGGAAGTGTCTCGCCACCGGAGATAGAATTCTGCCCAACTCCCTATTCCTTTCAGCCAATCAGATGGAAAATAAATGTGCCTGTAGGCGCGCCTTCAATGCATTCTTTGTCTCGCCTACATAACTCAGGGGACAACCACAGGTCAACAGATATATCACTCCCACCGAACGGCAGTTCAAAAATTGCCTGATCCCAAATCTCTTGCCAGTGCGCCTATTCCTAACCTCCCTCGTGGCACCCATGAAACGGCACACAGAGCAGCCCCCACATGGATGGCTACCTGTGCCCATGGTTCTAGACCCCAGCCAAGTATTCGGTCTGGTGTAGTGGCTCCTACAGACCTTATCACGCAATGTCGGTGCACGCTGTGCCACCATTAATGGACCCCATCTGGTCCATCTGGCCAGGGATGGGTCACTCTAAGTATACCCCAGTGTCTATTGAGTAAGGATCTAAGTTGGTTCCAATTTGTATTGTACTTAGAAACAAATCTTACCTTTTCCATATTTCTTTTTTTCTTTCTCGGAATTAGTAGAGCCTCCCGTGGTGTATCACCTGCTCTTACCAAGGCCTTCTTAATCGTTCTCTCAGGGTAACCCCTATGTTGAAATCTCTTCTTGAGCCCCCATGATTGTGTCTCAATTTCGCTTAAGCCGCAGGAATTGCCCAACCGGGATGGCTTCCCTGGTCTTTTTCTGGTGAAAACTTGTATAGTGTAGTAGGCTATTGGTCGCCGTCTCCTTCCTATACAGAGTGGTCTGTAGGGAGCCATCATTGGCAAGATTGATCGTGAGGTCCATAAGTACACCTGTGCAGCCGAGATATGGGAGGTGAGAAAAATGTTATATGTGTTCTCATTCAAAGCGTTGAGGAACTCCACACATAGTTCTTCTGTTCCCTGCCAAATGAGCAGCACATCATCAATGAATCTGTACCAGCCCAAAATGTGGGGCTGGTACAGATTCATATCAGCCCCGAAAACAACCTCCCTCTCCCACCAGTACGAAATCTTGTTTCTCTTGTTCACTGTCTGTTCCCATTCTCAGAAAGTACTTACACGTCATATGGGCCATTTCGTGGGATATATTTGTATACAACGCTTCCACATCAAGCGTGACTAGTAAAGCTCCCCTGGGTAATGTTAGTAAGTCCAACCTATTCAGGAGGTCCATCGAGTCCCTTATATAGGAACTAAGTTTGAGGACATGGGGCTGAAGGTTCTTATCCACAAATATGCAGGCTCTTTCCGTTAGACCCCCAATTCCTGCTACTATAGGTCTCCCGGGGGGACACTTGGCATTCTTGTGTACTTTAGGTAATATGGGCGCTACTGGATATTGCACTCTCAGATACTCATACAAATCCTGACCTATAATGCTATTTTCCCATGCATCTTTCAACAGGGAGTCAAGTTCTAATTTTTATTCGCTTAGTGGATTATGAGCCAATTTTTCATAGCTTGCAGTGCATTGCAGTTGACGTAAGACCTCGGCTTTATAGTACTCTGCTGACATAATTACTACGTTTCCACCTTTATCGGCCTCTTTGATGACAATATCACTGCGCTGTTGCAAGCTATGAAGTGCCTCCCGTTCCTCCCTAGTTAAGTTGTCATGTTTACGTGGAACCACCATTTTGCGAATATCTTGACTCACCACTTTGAAGAATGTGTGGACCGCTGGGCTGATAGACCATGATGGAACGTATTTAGAGGGCTTGCGTAGTGCCCTATCCGGGTCTAGAGTTACCTCTTGCTCATGTAACAAAGCCGTCAGATCATCAAGGGCCAGCCCCTCACGCCAAGATAGATTGGAGTCTAACTCCATGGGTGCTTCAAATTGCTTTTTAAGTAATAATTTCCTACAAAAGAGGAATAGGTCCTTAATAGTCCCAAATTTATCTAGGGTGTTATTTGGGGAAAAGCTGAGTCCCCTCCACAGTACCGACCTTTCGGCTGTCGAGAGTGGTTTGCCAGAGATGTTAAGTACAGTTAATTCATCATTCTGTTCCCCCATCTGTGATTCAACCTAGGAATTCCTAGGAATGGAGTTACCAAGGAAGGGGACAGTGAGGACTTGGGGTGGTTGATCACCCATCCAAATGACTCCAGAGTGGACACCACCAGCTGAGTATCCAACTCTGCCTGATGTAGAGACTGGGAAGTGATGAGGATGTCGTCCAGATAGGGAAGCACGCAGACGCCCTGACATCTGAGCAGAGACATCACGCCAGCCAGCACCTTGGTGAACACCCTGGGAGCTGAAGTGAGGCCGAAGGGCAAGGCCACAAATTGGTAATGTTGATCCATCAGAGCGAACCTGAGGAACCTTTGATGACCTGGAAACACAGGAATACGAAGGTAAGCATCTTTGATGTCCACAGAAGTCATGAAATCCCCTTGGCGCAGGGAACTGATGGCAGAGCGTAGAGTCTCCATGCAAAAGCGCCTGCCCCTGACAAACTTGTTGAGAATCTTTAAGTCCAGGATGGGCCTGACAGAACCATCCGTTTTGGGTACTGTGAATATGTTGGAATAATAGCCCTTGCCTTTTTCTCTTAAAGGGACCTGGCAGATGACCCCCAGCTCCAGGAGGCCTTGCACTGCTTGCACTAGCTCCTGAGCTGACACAGGGTCCTGAGGAATCCGGGATCTGATGAATCTTGGAGGGGGATCGGCAGCAAACTCCAACTGGTAACTGGAGGACACTACCTCCTGAATCCACCGGTCTGAGACATGAAGCCTCCAGACGTGAGCGAAGTGCTGCAGCCATCCCCCCACTCGTATGGGTGAGGGCGCCCCATCATGCCTGAGGGGGCTTGGGAGAGGGTTTAGCTTTGGGACCCCAGGAGGAGCCAGGACGTCCACGTCCTCTGCCTCTACCCCAGAAATCTCCCCGGCCCCAGGGAAAGACACCCCCTTTCCCTGTCTTGCACCACGGTAAGGGGAGGAGAAGGAACCCTGACCTCGAAAGGGCCGAGGTTGCCGCCTGCGCTGGGGTAACCTGCCTCCCTTAGCAAAAAGGTCCAGGCGGTCTCCAAACAGACGCAGTCCTTTAAAGGGAAACCCAGTGAGGGCCTTCTTGGCAGCGTTGTCAGCAGCCCACTGACGCAGCCAAACCGAGCGGCGTATAGCCACCATGAGGGCAGAAGTTCTGGCACACATTCTGATGGTTTCATCCAATGCTGATAGGACAAAATTTACAAAAACATCACAACTGGAGAGTGCATTAAACACCTCACAAGGCAGATCATCAGGGGCACTATCAAGCATATTTCTGATAAGGGTTCTAGTGGCCACAGCAGTAATGGCAGAGGCACAGACCGGGCGCAGCGCCGTCCCCGCACATGCAAAGGCGTGGGATGCCAGCTGGTCAATGCGCTGGTCCTCAGCATCCCGCAGGGTAGTAGAATTAGGGGAATGCATGACAGAGGTGTTAGATAGCCCTAGGATCGGGGAATCCACCTCGGGGGGGGGGGATGACCAACATTTAACCACCTCAGCAGGAAAGGGATACTTCCTATCCCAACTCTTTGGAACCCCGGGAAGTTTACTGGGACGCTCCCATTCCTTGAGCACAAGGTTATGGAAATGTGCCCTCTCTGGAAATTCCAAACGTGATTTTGCTGTATGGAAAAGCTCCCCTCTTTGCCTGGGAGCCTCAACAGGGAGAGAGATAGACAGAACCTCAAAAATCTGGGTCAATAATCTGTCAGTGTCATCCGGGGCCCAGGGGTCAGAGCCAGAATCGTCATGACCCCTTGGTCTCTCATCAGATGAGCCTGAATCAGAAAAGAGCTCCCCTTCATCAGACGGGGTATAGCCACACAGATTCATAAACTCCTCAGTTCCCATAGGGAAAACAGTGACATTAGGCGTCAAGTGCCGCTTCTTAGCAGGGGCCTTACGCACCAAGGACTTAGCAATAATCTGTTCAAAAGTAGCCAGTCTAGAAGACACATCAGGCTGAGAATCCCCACTAGTATGCAACTCAGTAGGAGTGAGATTTAAGCTTGGGGGAGTAGGTGAAGTGAAACGAGGTGCAGCCACTGGCAGGCCAGATTGCAATGCAAGCACCTGCTGAGCACAGGGTACACAGACCCGTGCCTTGTCAGCGTCAGCATGAGGCTGCCCACACGCTACACACAGCCGGTCTTGTCCCAAAGGGACCCCGGTAACATTATCCTGAGATGCCTCCATATGTTGATTATAGTGGCGCTATACGCCGATAGGGAATAACGCTATATATCAACCCTGGATGCCCCAATAACCCGCTAGGGACGTGGGAGTATAATTTTTACAAGGCCAATAATAAGTAATATACTAAAAACAGGGCCGGGAGAAGCCAAGAAGGGTTAGTCCCGCCTGAAAGACATAAGCAGACAAGACCTTAAGTACATCGTAACAAAAGTGAAGCAGATAAAGCGCCCGCAAGGGCACTTACGGACCACGGTAGGTAGGAGTCCGTCGCGCATGGGCCAACCAAGTCAGAAAAGATAGCGTCGGTATACCTCAAGGGGCGGGCCAGTAACAGCGATGACGCGGAAAGCGCCAAAGACAGGCCCCGCCCCCCACCGAAGAGCGCAAAACCAGAAGGCCAACAGCCAATGATGCCGTACCAGCGCCTGAGGTAATGCCGCCGTCAAGCGCGGAACCAAGTCAGCGCGCGGCGGCGGTAAATTTAAAAGCAATAAAGACAAGTCAGCACGGTGGCTGACACAAGAATAAAGACATGTGAAAGGTGAAAGCACAGACTGAATAACCTACATATCTATACACATACACACCCCCCCCCCTCTTTTCCCCCGAAGACTATAAGGAGGATGAGGGAGGACGGCGGCCACTTAAATAGGGCCCACCGATAGACAGGGGCAAGGGGCAATAGTGCGGGAGGGGCATCCTATAGAGGCTCACCATAAGCCTGAACCGCCTACCATTTGGTGGGGGATTGCGGTGGAGCAGCGCTCCTAAGCACCTGACAGCGGTGCTGCCTACCTTCATCCGACCAGCGCAGCCAAGGCTGGGAGGCATTTTACTCGTGGAACGGGTGGGAATAGTCCTACAGGGCCGCAGGTTAATAACCCCGCTCACCTACGAGTAGAGAGCCAATTTCTCGTCCTTCGCAGCCAGACTGCAGAGAAATTCTGGGGATTTGTGGGAGGTCCCTGGGTATTTGAGGGGCCGGGAGGAGCCTATTTCCGATGTCTCTGCAGTCCAGCACCATCTGGCGGAGTATATCCCAACTGTAAGTATTAGATTTGGAGCAGGACGTACTGTATACTAAGAATATAACAGCACTCTATTAACTATGCAGGAAAACACTTTAAATTCTTTAGTATACCCCATAGGGTGCTGTTATTTCCAAACACTGGGATGCATGCTGCAATCCACACCACAATGCACACTGAAAGTCACACTGGCATCACCCCCTATACTGTAGGTGAATCAACTGTGAATATTGGTGAAGAACACTCTGATCTGGCTTCTGTCTGGCTTCTATCATTAAGCTTCTTCTTAAAAACACTTCCCTCCTGAACCTTATTCAATCGTTAAATATGTGAAAGGATTGAATAAGGTTCAGGAGGGAAGTGTTTTTAAGAAGAAGCTTAATGACAGAACAAGGGGACACAATCTGAAGCTAGTCGGGGGGAAGATCAGGAGCAATGTTAGAAAATATTATTTTACAGAAAGAGTAGTAGATGCTTGGAACAAACTTCCAGCAGAGGTAGTTCAGTCACTGAATTTAAACATGCCTGGGATAAGCACACATCTATCCTAAGATAAAGAGTACATACAGTATACACATAAGGGCAGACTAGATGGACCGTATGGTCTCCTTCTGCCGTCAACCTTCTATGTTTCTGCAAACTGGTGAGTAGGACAACCCCCTCTTATACTTGTCTTTAGAAAATGGACATTCTGTTATTCTAAACTGGCCCAGCGGTGTAAGCTCACACCCTAGAAATAGTTAATCCAAAGATGCTGCATGCCGCTGCTCCTCCAATATGATTCAGCAGATCAGCCAATTCTTTAAGCAGAAGGTGTGCAGCATTTGGTTCAGTGGAGTACATACAGTATAGGTCCTCTTTAAACTGGACCTATACCCTTCAAGGGAAGGAGTAAGGATGCATCATTAGGAAATGGTTAGTGCACCTTTATGTAAAAAGCTTGGAAACCCTAAATTACTAAATTTTATTTTTAAGTTTTTGTCTTTTTAAATAGAAAGGTGCAGGATTAGTGGTTACTGAATTCTTGTAAGGAAAATACAATTCTGTGATTACTCACCTGTAGAATTGGTATTATATGTATACAGCACGTCCTGTTCAAGAGTATTCCTTACACATGCGTAATACATCCACAAGATGACGCTGGACTGCAGAAAACAGCTTGTGGCTCCTCCCGGCCCTATATAAGTCAGGGACCTCCCACAAAATCCCCAGTATTGACAAGCAGTTAACAAGAAGCCGGGAGAACAATAATAACAAGAATTCAAAATGAACAATCACCATACAGAGGTAACTAAGAATAATGATAACAAGGGCGGGTGGAACAGGACGTGCTGTATACATATAATACCAATTCTACAGGTGAGTAAATAACAGAATTGTATTATTCTAAGTATACAGCACGTCCTGTTCCAGAGTATTACTTACACATGGGACATCCAATAGCAGTGTCCGTAAGGTAGGGTGGGATCCCCAAAAAGTAATAGCGGGCAGTTTAAACCACTGCCGCCTGCAGAACCTTGCGGCCAAAAGCAGCGTCAGCTAAGGCCCTAACATCAACCTTGTAAAACTTAGAAAAAGTATGAACAGAAGACCAAGTAGCGGCCTTGCAAGCTTGTTCAACAGAAGCTTGGTGCTGAAAAGCCCAAGAGGCACCAATAGCACAAGTAGAATGAGCAGTAAGGCGGAAGGGAGGTTCCTTCCCCTTAGCAGAATAGGCTTGTATCACAGCCTGACGAATCCACTTGCTGATAGTGCTGGAGCCAGACCCTTCTCAGGTCCAGACGGGAGCACAAAAAGAGCATCAGTCTTCCTGAAGGATTCAGTAGCCGCCAACTAGAACTTCAAGGTCTTAACCACATCCAGAGATTGTAAAACCCACTCCTTAGGGTTACTAGGATTAGGGCACAGAGGCAAAACGATGTCCTGATTGAGATGAAAAGCAGACACAACCTTAGGCAGAAAATTTGGCTTAAAACAAAACACCACCTTGTCCTGGTGTCTCTCAAAGTAAGGGGGTTTGATGGAAAGCGCCGCCAACTCAGAAACACCCCTAACAGAAGTGATGGCCACCAAAAAGACTACTTTAAGCGTCAAAATGGACAAAGGGGCCTCACGCAAGGGCTCAAAGGGAGATCCTTGCAAGGCAGATAAGACCAAGTTCAAATCCCAGACTGGTAACATAGGCTTACGTGGGGGGCGCACATGAGTAACCCCCTGGAAGAAGGACTTAACCAGACGATGGTGAGCAAAGGACCTTTGGAAGAAAATGGCCAAGGCAGAAACATAACCTTTAAGGGTACTCAGTTGAAGACCCAAATCCAAACCATGTTGTAGAAATTCCAGAATCCTAGGGACAGAAAACACGCCACAGGGAAACGACTTAGCCTCACACCAGTCAACATAAGCATGCCATACCCTATAATAGATAGAGGACGAGGACTTCATCCTAGCCCTAATCATGGTATTAACAACAGAGGCAGGCAGCCCCTTTTCCATCAAGATGGAGGTTTTAGCAGCCAGGCCGTTTGTAAATTGGGATGGCGTAGCTGCCCCTGAGTGAGCAGGTCTGGATCCTTGGGCCGGGCGTACTGATCTACTGCCAACTGCACGATGTCTGCGAACCACACTCTTCTTGGCCAACAGGGGGCCACCAGGCACCCCCTCCTGGGCTATCTTGCGCAGCACCCTGCCCAGCAGAGGAAACGGAGGGAACACATAGAGGAGCTGAAAGCTCTTCCAAGACATTGCCAGTGCATCCATGGCCAAGGCCAGAGGGTCCTGGAACAGAGAGACAAAGACTGGAACTTGTGATTGGGGCGGGACGAAAACAGATCCACATCTGGCTGACCCCAACGGTGGCACAGGGAGCGAAATACCCTGCTGCTGAGGGACCATTCTCCCAGGTGAGAAGTCCCCCTGCTGAGGGAGTCTGCCTCCAGATTCTCCACTCCCGGGATGTACACTGCCGAGATGCAGGGAACATTCTCCTCCGCCCAGGACAGTATCAGTGACACTTCCTTAAGGGCCCTCTTGTTCCGGGTCCCTCCCTGATGATTGATGTAGGCAACCGCCGTCTGGTTGTCCGAGCGAATCTGAACAGCCCGACCCCGAAGGTGTGGAGTCAGATGGACGAGAACCAACCGTATCGCCCTCAGTTCCAGAATGTTGATATGGGTGTGGGCCTCCTGAGGGCCCCACTGACCCTGAAATTTCAGGGATTTCCAGAAGCCCCCTCAACCTGTCAGACTGGCATCTGTGGTGACTGTCTCCCAGCACTGAGCCAGAAAGGATTTGCCCACCAACAGGTTTCTTGAGTCCAGCCACCACGAGAGAGACCGCTTGACCAGAGGGGACAGAATAAACACCTGATCCAATGACACAGGGTCCCGATCCCAAACTGACAAGAGGTGAAGTTGAAGAGGTCTCATGTGAAACTGAGCATATGGAACAGCCTCGAAGCAAGACACCCTCATGCCCACCAGCTGCATACCCTGCCGGATGGAAGGATGAGGGCAAGACAGAAGAAGCTTGGCTTGAGCTTGCAGACTGGGTATCTAGCTCGGCCTGCTGGAAGGACCAAGACGTGATGAGAATGTCGTCCAAGTAAGGAAGGATGCGAATGCCCTGAGATCTCAGCAGAGACCGAAGGGCAAGGCCACAAATTGGTAGTGCTGATTCTCTAGAGCGAACCTGAGGAATCTCTGATGACCTGGAAAGATTGGTATATGAAGGTAAGCGTCCTTGATGTCTACAGAGGTCATGAAGTCCCCCGGGCGTAGTGAATTTACAGCTGACAGCTTTACAGAGAGCCAGCAGCACACAGCAAGGAGACAAAATGGCGCCCGCAGACCTCGAGGGGCGGGCCGTGGAGATTCTGAGGTAAAATGCATCCTACCAGGGAGACCCCCCCCCCCCAAAGAGCGGGAAACACGCCCACGTGATCCGGCCGGCCAATAGCGGCCCTGCAGCTCTGAGGTGAATGGGGCTGCCAGGCTCGGAGCGCAGTGGCGGCGTATTATAAAAGTTACAATCACAAAAGCATGTCAAGAGTGAAATATAGTATTATAATCACTAGACTACATCTCCCAAGGGGAGAGTGAGGGAGGGTAACAGCAGATTCCCAGGGAAAATGGCGCCCAGAGGACTAATATGAGAAGTGAGGGTGGAGGGGGACATATGTATGTGTATAGGGTTTAACTGCACAGAATAACCTGGAAAAACCCATTAGGCAGTGGGGGCATCCCAAAAAGGCTCACCATTAGCCTAAACCGCCTACCCTGTTAGAGCAGGGACTGCGATAGGAGCCTAGCTCCTCAGCACAATTGATGCTTGCTAACCTACCTTCACCTGAACCTGATCAGCCGAGGCTGGGAGGCTAGTAAATGGGACGGAACGGGTGGGAACAGTCTTGCAGGGCCGCAGGCATATAAGCCCCGCTCACCTGCGCCACAGAGAGAGAGCTATCTTCTATCTTCGCAGTCCAGACTGCAGAAAAGAACTGGAGATTTTGTGGGAGGTCCCTGACTTATTTAGGGCCGGGAGGAGCCACAAGCTGTTTTCTGCAGTCCAGCACCATCTTGTGGATGTATTATCCATGTGTCAGTAATACTCTGGAACAGGACGTGCTGTATACTTAGAATATACAGTTTTGTTTGATGTTTAGTTAAAGGCACTATAAACCCACTGGAAATAATAAGGCAGCAAGCACGTCGTCTTATGCTTCTCTTATATATCTCTTTTCCATTTTCTGCAGCGCAGGGTAGTAGCAGGGCTCAGAAGTTTGCCCCCTTTCTATTTAATTCCTTAAGGACCTTGTAAAAAAGTGATCTAACATCCACTTTTCCCTTGGTGCTCTCGGCAGAAATGAACATGTCATGTCACATAGGTCCCGCAGTTGTCTTTGATCACAGCAGAGCATGAGGTTTTAGATTTCCAGAAGCTCATGCCGGGGTTTGGTGTTCGCCCGAAAAAGCTGGTTTATTGGCTACTTCTTTGGCAATTTTTGGGGCATTTTTCATTAGATACAATTTTTATCTAACAAACAATAGCCTGGCTTTTTACTCTTTAATTGTATTTTTCCATTTTAGGTGTTTTACTATATGTGACTTTTAAATGCATCTCATTAAACAATTGAAACTGCCTGCAGGTTTATTGTTTTATATTTTTGGTAATTCTTTTGGCATTTTTTGTTTAGTGTCTGAATTTTGGGGAATCCTATTTTATTTTTTTTAATGTTTCTTACATTAAAAAAAAAAAAAAAAAATGTGGGGGGATGGGGCCCGGCCACCAAGCGTAGGGGCTTGTAACTCAGGGCTCATAGGCAGCGCTATTGGCGGCTCCTAGCCCTGCAAGTTACAAGCCCTTATGCCATTTGGTATTGGCTCGGGGCTCTTCCAGGGATGCCACCCCTAGAAGAACCCCATGCCCACACCAATGGGTACCGGGCTCTTCTGCACCCCCAATGCCCCAAATAGTGGTGCGGGTAATGTGTCATTTTACTGGCAGGGCACCCGCCGATCCTGACAGGTCCCATGCCAGCTCCTGACCATGGTGAAAAAGAAATAAGACATCACATAAAAACAAACAAACCCACAGACAGTTTTAATGTTAAAGCCTGAAAAAATACAATTAATAAAATGTCGGGCTATTGTTCCTTAGATAAATATTGTATGTAACAAGAAATCCCCCCAAAAAATCACCCATAAAAATATAAAACAATAAACACACATGCAGCTACAAATGTTTAATGGGATTATTTTGAGTATTTTCCCTAGCCCATTTTGTGCAGGGCAATCACCCTGGTGTTCACTCGATTTTCAGCCCTCTAGCCCTTGCTGGCCTTATTTTACAGCTATTTTTGGGCCCCAAAGTTTTAGTCCCCATTGACTTCAATGAGATTTGGGTACGGATTCGGGGTCTCGGACCTGAAGTTTGGCAGCAAGTTCGGCCGATCATGATCCATAAAGCTGCACCATGACACGCCCTTCTCAGATCAGCCACAACCTTGAAATAGAAGCAAAGTGGCTCTTCATAGAAAACACAAAGTTTTTACATATAATCAGAGATTTTTAGGCATTTAAAGTTAAAGTCCTCTATCCCCACCACCTATTCCCGTGCCTTAGGCCTGGATGGCCTGCCTCCTTGCGTCATTGTCTTTGTCGTGAGTCGTGGGTGATGTCATTGCTGCATCTATGCAACGATCAATCGCCTGCCCTCTCACATTGCCGCAACAGCGATCTCATGACATTTTTTCCTCTAAGGCACTTCGCCCAGTCTCCTCAAGGGAAAGTCATGGCGCATGCGAGATCTGGCCAGGGACTGGAACTGGACAAACTCCCATTGCACGTCTCAGGGGCTACAGGAAAATGTGTAATGATGATGTGGAGGCTAATTCATTACTAACGCCAGGTATCGGCAAATGAGCATCTGTATAGCGGCGCTTAGAGCGGCCGCTAGTAGACGCTCATGTGCAGGTATCGGGCGCGACTCACACCATACTTATCAAAAAAGGACACACACACACACAGCGTTGGCGCATTAAATCTGGTCGCTATAGCACAGAGCGCCACGCTCCTTGTAACTCCTCCACCAGTAACAAAGCGAAAACACATGGAATTACATTGTTGTAACATTGTTAACGCTTTTGTGCCAGACCTTTAATTACAATTCTGCATAAAAAACCAAAAAAAAAATCTAAAAAGTTTTTAAAAATGACTTTTTCTTTTTTTTTTTCCATACTCATGTTTATTGAGAAAACATAAATTTTTCCAGCATTATACAGCCATGTAATTGTACAGAAATAGAAAAATTACAAACAGACATAAAACACAATCGTTTTTCATAAGCGGTCGAAGGGGGGGGGGAGCTCCCCCTCTTCATAGGACGGGCAGGTGTGGGAAACAAGAGCCATGTCAAGACTATAGGCAATCAAGTACAGTAGGTTAGCTGAATACTGAGCACAAAAAGCATGGATTCAGAAGAGACTAGGTCCATCCACAAGAGAATAGACCAGGGTACCTTGTGCGGGTGTCTCTGGCGTGTGCTTTTAACTGAGTATTGGGAAACCGGGGGCTTACCAATTGTGGAGATTGGCATTTCCCATGCTTTGTATATGGATGCAGCGGTCTCTTTTGTAATATATAGGTTAGTCAGTTTCAATAGAAGACACAGCCGCCTCATCCCCACAGTCCCTCCTCCCCCCAGCCCACGCAGAACTGGACACAAGACAAACCAGGATACATACACCATAGAACAAAAAACTTTTAGTGGGGGAATGGAGAGAGAGAAGAGCAGGCCAGGAGGGACAGCCTGAGAAGGAGGAGAGGGGAGAGGGGGGGGGGGGGTCAGAGACGATGAGATGAGGAGGAGGCAGAAGGGAGAAAAAAGAAGGAGGGGGGGGGGGGGGGGAGAGCAGCACCCAGAGCAGGCCCGTCAGTGTTGTCTGCGCACTCCACAGGCCATCTCTCCCCCCTGCACCCAACCGAACCTCAGGGCCCATCAAGATCTCCCCTGGATCCAGAGTATCACACTGTGCAGTAGATCAAGAAAGGAACTCTCTCTTGTAATCATCCGAGTCTTTAAACACCTGCCAGATCGTCCACACCTTTCTAAACGTCTCCAGTCTATCCTGTTTTGAGTATAAGATCTCCTCCATTGTCTCAATGTGGTTTACTTGCCGAAACCATTCCCCAATGGTAGGAACAGTCTCGGACCTCCATCTCCTGGGAATCACAGTCCTGGCTGCGTTAGTCAGATGCACAACTAAGGGACCGTACCCAGCAACACCCCTCCCGTCCGCCGTCCAATTGAGCAGGTATCCTGCTGGGTTCCAATCCATTTCACATCCCATTATTCTTCCTATCAGAGCATGAATCCTTTCCCAAAAAGTCTGGATTCTAGGGCAGCTCCACCATATGTGTAGCAGGTCTGCTCCTTCTCCGCCACACCGCCTGCACTTATCTGGGACATCAGGGAAAATATGGTGTAAGCGTTTAGGTGTTTTATACCATCTAGAGAGGACTTTGTAGTTGGTTTCTTGGATCGAAGAACTCACTATACCTTTGTGGGCCCCCTTATATATCAGTCTCCAATCCTCTTCATCCCAATTAACCTCCAAGGCTTCAGACCAACTTCTCACCCAAGGTATCTCTTCATCCTTGAGTGAACACAGCAAAAGACCATAGGCCCATGAAAGCAAGTGTGATCTAGGGCCGTCACCCAGACAGGCTCTCTCGAATTCCGTAGGTGGTCTCTCAACCTTTCCCTTCGGGTCCTTGGAGCTTACAAAGTGCCTCAGTTGTAAATAGGAAAAAATGGGGATAGGGCCTCCCAATCTTTCCCAATCATCTTTCCCCAAGAGTCTTTGGTTACTGAAAAAATGCATTGCCCTCCAGGGTCTGGGCAGTGTGCACTCCTTTAAGAAAGACCTTTCCAGGCCTGGAGGGAAAAGCGGGTTGTCTGTAAGAGGCGTCAGGGGTCCCGGTGTCGTCATAAGGTCTTTATGCTTTCTGCAAACCGTCTCTAATATACCTATAGTGGCCCCTATGAACGGGTGAGTCCTGATCTTCTCAGGAATATCTACTTTTCTCAGGGTACTCATACCCCTCGATTCAAAGAGCAAAAGTTAATTGATTTCGGATCGAGAATCGTAAGTTTGGGTGGGTGTTAGTCATTTTTTCCTGTTTTTTTGGCCATTTCCGACTCGCACGAGCCTACGTACGAATGCGTATATGCTCTTACGATCATCGCAAGTTCGTTCCTAAATTTTAGGATCAAAACGTAAAACTTAGGATCAAATCCTAAAACTTAGGATCAAAACGTAAAACTTAGGATAATCGAATGTGTTTAGGTGTGATTCAGAGAACAGTTTTCAAACCTCTAAATACGTTTTAAAAGAAAGCCACTGCCGACACCTTTTAGCAGTCGTATTGCTGTTCTTGAACAGGTTTTTTGGCTATGTGGAGGAGTCTGCGCGTCTTGAGCTCCAATGAACTGCATGTATCAGCATGGCCGAGGCCATAAATTGTATGGCAATGCATACCTGATTCACGTATGCCTTATAAAAGCATTTTAATGTGGACCTTAATTAGTCCTTTGCATGTAAACCTTTATTTTGCAATATATTTGCATTAATTAAAGAAATTTATGTCCTTTGTTATTTATTTTTAAATTGATACTAGAATAATATTTTTAGATTGCATTTATTGGTGTAGTTGTTTACCTTTGCTTTGTTTAATTATTTAAGCACATCTTTGGTCAGATGCATCACACTTACTGAGGAGAGGAGAGCGGGATAAAGTGCAGGATGTGGGTTACTGCTGTATTTTGCACAGACACAGCAGAGCTGGGGGCACGGAAAGGTCAGAAATCAAAGAATGCAGAGCAACACAGTCACAAGGCCCTTTCTGTTTGCAGGCTGCCCGATAATACCTGAGCCGCCATCTTGGCTGTTTCTAGACTCATAACATGCAGAAGTTGCTGGGTGTTTTTTTATATTTGAGAGCAATCTGTATGGAGAGGGTGTGGGTAACCACACACAAAATTTAAAGTTGTACCATTTGAAGCCAAAATATTAAAATTACATCCACAAGTAAAAAATGCAAGTTAACTAAAAATTAAACAAAGTAAGATTTACTTATGCAAATGCATTCATTAATGGTTGGTTACTACAAAATGAATGAAATAAAGAAAAATAAGACCAAATATTTAGAATGCACTTTAATGAGGTAAGTTTGTAGTGCGCAGCCGCAAGATCAGAAGGATTTACGTCCAGACAAAAAAGGAAAAAGGGCAAAACCAATGTTGCAACCTGAGAAATGAAACGGAAAATTCAGGATGGAAACTGACATAGGTCTGATTCCCGAACTGCCATACGAACGGACGTAAATTTTAGGATAGAAACGTATTTGCTTATAGAATCACTCGCAAGTTCATACGAACGCACGAGCGGACGGGAAAAATAGGATGATCGGCACCAAAATCCAAGCTGTTACATGTTTCTTTGAATCGACCCTATAGCCTTTAACTTCCCCTCGCATATCTCATCTTCAATCATAATCCAATCTTTCTCCTCCCTGCAGGTCTGCCACTCCACAACCCTACCCAGATGGGAAGCCTGCGAGTAGGTTTCCATACAAGGTAATCCAACTCCTCCTCTCTCTTTCGGGAGCCTAAGTATGGACCTTTTAATTCTAGGTGATTTTTTATTCCATATAAATTCCGAGAACAGAGTACGCGGACCCTGCAGAAACCTCCCCGGTATTCTGATAGGGATGCATTGCATAAGGTATAAGAGCCGTGGGAGAATATTCATCTTCAGGACCGCAATCCTTCCAAACCAGGACAACTTTAGCTTATCCCACTTTCCAAGGTCTTTTTTGATTGTGGCCTCAAGAGGAGCAAAATTGAGTCGAAAAAGATGTTCAAGCGAGGCGGGAAGCTGGATCCCCAGGTATCTTATACTACTTGATTCCCAGCGAAAAGGAAAGGACTGCTCCAGGGCTGTCCTCTCTGAGGCTGGAAGGTTGATACCCAAGGCCATGGATTTGCTATAGTTAATCTTCAAATTCGAAATGGATCCAAAGTGGGCGAATTCCTGAAGCAGATTCGGTATAGAGACCGATGGGTTGGTCAGAAAAAACAACATGTCATCTGCATAAGCTGCCACCTTCCTTTCCCTGTCCCCAATCAAGATCCCTTTGATGTCCACATTCAATTTCACCTTTCGCAGAAATGGCTCCAATGAGAGAGCAAACACCAACGGGGACAGGGGGCAGCCCTGTCTTGTTCCATTGCAGATGTCAAATGGATCTGAGGACATGTTGTTGACTCTCACCCTTGCCACAGGATTGGAATACAGAGCTAGGATTCTGTTCAGGGCTTTTTCAACCAAACCAATGTGTCTCAGCACAGCTTCAATCCATCGCCAATCAACCCTGTCAAATGCTTTTTCAGCATCTGTTGAAAGCATTATGGTCTTTACCTTATGGTGTGTTGCCCACCAGTGAAGATTTAGGGCCTTAATCGTGTTGTCACGAGTCTCTCGGCCTGGGACAAAACCCACCTGGTCTTGAGCAACCAACCCTGGGAGAAGGCCCGCCAGCCGGTTTGCTAGGGCTTTGGCATAAATTTTTAAATCAGTATTCAGTAGTGAGATTGGCCTATAGTGTTGGCAGATCTCGGGGTCCTTCCCTTCTTTAGGTATAACCACTACTTGCGCTTCCAGGGTCTGCGGTGGAAAGATCCCAGCTTTGGCCGCAGTTTCAAAGGCACGAGACATAGGTGTGAGCAGCTGGGGGGCAAATTCCCTATAGTACAGGCTCGGGAAGCCATCCGGGCCGGGGGCCCTCCCCGGTTTAGTCTGATTAACTGCATTCTGCATCTCCAGGACCGAGATGGGAGCTTCTAAATCGTCCAAGATTTCTTTAGTCAATTGGGGCATACCTGCTTCAGCCAGATAGGTCCGCATGCGTCGCATTGCGGCCTCGTTCTGTCCCTGCACCGGGAGGTTATATAGTGTAGAATAGTATGTTTTGAACGCCTCAGCTATAGCCTTATTGCGTTGCTGGAGCACCCCTTTAGAGTCCCTGATGCCACTCACCGGTGTCCTGGCGCCTAACGGGTTTAGGGCCCCGGCGAGTAAGCGGCCTGGCTTATTTCCTTGCTCATAAAAAAGTCCACTCCTGAAAGTAAATGCCCTCCCAGTCGCCGCCGTCAAGGCCTCTTTAAGTTCCTGTCTCGCTTCATTCAGCTCTGTCAAGCACTGCTCTTGTAAGGATTGTTTGTGTTTCGCCTCCAAGTTAGCTATCCTAGCTAAGATACCATCCATCTTTGCCATCCTCTCCCTCTTTAACCTGTAGCCCTCTTGGATCAAAATTCCCCTTATGGTGCATTTGTGTGCCTCCCAGACAATTACAGGGTCCATATCTGGCTGGTTCTCTCTAAAGTACAGCTCAATCTGTGTTCTAAGCCTCTCCACAACCCTAGCAGCCTTTAGGATGCTTGGGTTCATCCTCCAGTTCCAGTCTTTCTGATGTGACAGGCTCAATGACAGTCTGAGCAACACAGGTGCGTGATCAGTAAAGGTTATATTACCGATCTCCGCTGCCTCCACCTTCTCTAAGTCTCTTTGTGAGAGGAAAATATAATCGATTCTAGAGTATTTAGAGTGAGTATTGGAGTAGAACGTGAAGTCTTTTCTTTGAGGGTATAATAGTCTCCAAGTATCTACTACCTGAATCCGTTGCAGGGTTCTCTTAATTTGTTTAAGGGCACGGTAAGTGATAATGGATTTTGCATCGGAGGTGTCTACCAATGGGTTCAGGGCACAGTTGAGATCTCCCCCCAGAAGTAGCATTCCTTCCTGAAAGGCCTTCAGTCTACTAACCACCCTGGAGAGGAAATAGCTCTGGGACTTATTCGGGGCATATATGTTAGCTACCGTGAGTAGAGAACCATCGGCCAACCTGCCCTTTACAAAAATGAACCTCCCTTCAGTGTCCACCATCTCATCTGTCAGTTGAAATGACAAATTTCTGTCAATGAGAATAGAGACCCCTTTGGTCTTAGAAAGTGGGGAAGGAGCCAGGCGGTGTGTGGTATAGTTTTTGTTACCCAGATAGGGGACCTTTTCCAATTGAAAGTGAGTCTCCTGCAATAATGCTATATGCACTTTATGTTTCTTAGGTTCTCTCATGAGTGCATGACGCTTCTCCGGTGAGTTTAATCCCTTTACATTAATTGACATAATGTTCACCTTCATGTTTCGAATTGCCATGACCCCGGTCTAGGGATACACAGAGGAGCCGAGATCAGCAATCTCAGGGCAAGCCCTTACGTAACAGCTCAAGTCCCCCCCGCCTATCCCCCCGGGAATAAGCAAGAGGGATCAGAAGGGGTAGGTATGAAGAGTAAGGGTAAGAGGGAGGAAAGAGAACCACAAGGGAGGACCAGACAACACGGGGAAAACACTTACAACACAAATAAGAATAATACGTGGAATCAGATAAGAGGGGACTAACCGAGTAGACCCTCACCAGATGGAAGTTTGTGTAGCGACGCCCCTGAACGGATCTTAATACCGCCGAGGCGTGCTAGCCACCACAGCCGTGGGGCACCTATAGTTCCACTTAATAAGATGAAAGAAACTTCAACTTCAGATTATATGGGGCATGGAAGGACGGCGAGACACCCGCAGCAGGTAAACCACGGAAAGAAAAACAATTTGTAGTATAAGCAGGCAGAGAAATCCTCCCTTCATTCAAGTGTGAGATCCCACCTCCAGCCTCGTTATATCAGGTCGGGCCATGTTAGGAAAGCAGCGCTGTGTAGGACCTCCGCCCCTCTCTCCTCCCGGACAAATCCCAGCGCGCGCAAACCCGCATACTCTTATTCCATCCCAACATGTTAATACAGACCCAGCATGTGAAGTCAGACCCAGATTCTGTCGGGGATGTCCCTGGAGCTGAAAGTCAGAGGTATCATATACATTGCTGCTAGTAAATCAGCAGCCCGAGCTCCTCCGGGCAAGCAGATCGTTACTTATCCCGGGAGTCCTAACCTTCAGCGGGGCATCCCCCCAGAAGGCAATCCCATTAAGCCCAGGAGCCGGGGTCCCGCCAATTAGGATCGAGGTGTCAGTCGCCCCTACCAGTCCTCCCCTCCACCGTTGGCGTAGGCGTTTTCCCTAGGTCACATATCCCAGTGCTAGTAAAAGGACCTCCTCCCTGCCCTCTCCGTCTAGCGCAATACTGTGATTACTCTAACAGTCCTTAAAAAGGAGAATACATAACCGGCAGAACCTGTAATTCTTAGGTGGGCATAGGCATAAGCATATGCTTAAAACATTCGAGTAAAGAAATTTCTATGATTGGCCCGCCTCCGGTGGCGCCTGCGCCGCTTAGAGCGGGATAGGGAAACACACACCCAAGAGGGGCAAATCAGTTCCAGAGCAAAACAACCAAGAGTCTTATTGATGTAAAAGGGAACCTTGACTAGAGCTTATAAACTAGAAAAACATGCATGAAAAAGCATAAGCATAAAACATTCAAATAAAGAGATTTCTATGATTGGCCCACCTCCGGCGTCGCCCGCGCCGCGTAGAGCGGAATGGGGATACGCACACCCAAGGAGGGCAAATCAGTTCCAGAGCAAGACAGCCAATAGTCCTATCAATGTACAGGGAAACCTTGACTAGAGCTTATAAACTAGAAAAACGTGCAAAGAAAGCAGATAAACTATCAACATGTGCATATTGAACATTTTTGAATCTTCTCACGTGTATGTGGCTTAGGGGCTGACGCTTTCAAGGCAGCCTCAGCGCGTCGTAGCTGAGAGTCCCAGTCTCTTGAAGGCAATGCAGGGAATGTTTCTTGCTGGCGCTCATCACGGGGTAGTCTCGGCCAAAGCGACAAACTGCAGAGCAATCCGCGGGAGTTTACTTGGGCAGGGACCCGAACGGCCCGTCCCGTTGGGGGGTGTTTGGTGATCCAGGTGGGGCAATAAACTTTCCCAAATCAGGGATGGCGAAGTCCCCAAACCACTCCGGGATAGCCAACGGGGGTAGGTGCAACAGATCGCAAAACGCAGGCAGGTCCTCCGGGGTCCGCAGAGTTCCTGTTCTCCCGTTCTTAGATGCAGATAGCGCAAAGGGGAACCGCCATCTGTATGGTATCCCCCGTTCTCTAAGGAGCGAGGTGAGGGGCCTAAGGGCTCTGCGATGTTGTAGCGTGATACCTGAGAGATCCTGGAACAGCTGCACCTCGTAGTTGTTGAACATGATAGATTCTCTGGTTCTTGCTTTAGATAGGATCTCCTCTTTGAGCACAAAGCTCTGCAAACAACAAATTATGTCCCTTAGCGAAGCCTCACCAATATTTCGAGGGCGAAGCGCTCTATGGGCCCTTACTAGATCTATCGGTGTATCAGGTGGTCTCTCCAGCAGGGTGTTGAAAATGGAGAGCAGGGCTGCGGGGATCTGGTCGTGTGTTACCTCCTCGGGGATACCACGTACCTTGATGTTGCACCGCCGGTTTCTATTGTCTAAGTCCTCCAGGTGACGATGTACATTGATCATGTATCTGTTATGGGCAGTTACCACCTCGCTCACCTAAAAATGACTTTTTCTAAGCCAGGAGAGGTGACACAATTGTTTAAGAGAAGAAAACAGTTTAAACAGAAGATAAGGAACGTCCATTGAAATGTATGGGAGAGCGACAGGTAGTGACAGGTAATACCTGGCGCTCTGGAAGCTAGAGTGTCGGCGCTATACGTTGAGTCACCTGTAATGATAAATCGGATGCTACATGCCACTGTTAGTGTCACCAGATTCGCTTTCATAAATGTGGTTTTGCGTACAGCACCCAGCTTTCACCAGAAGCCGCCTGCCGCTACGAGGCAATACCTGGTGCTATCCCTTGATGAATAACCCCCTTCGTGACCAGCGAGAAGGGACAGCAGAAAATTGGTGTTCCTTGAGTATTCGGTCAGTGTAAATATCCATTTCCAGTTTTAGACTCTAAGAGGAGTATTGGCAGGGCCATTGGCATTTATTTCACAAGTTTAGTGGGTTATGGTTTGCTTTGAGGAAGGATTGTAACAAACAAATTGTAGGTTAAAGTGGATGGAAAGCCATTTCTGGGTCCACCGCTCATCTTTTGGGCCCCTCAGCCACCCCCGCCCAGGAAGCAGGGTGCTGCTGCTGGTTTGTGGGACACAGAAATGGGTTTCCATCAGCCAAAGCCACACCCTGCGGCACTTAGTCAAAAGTGCTGCAAGGGTTTTGACCCGCTTTAAGGTGCAAATATGAAGCTGTACCAGTAACACTGCTGATACGCAGATGCCAGCGCAGCCGGGTATGCAATGTTTTTGCTGCATTGGGGAGTCTGGCATTGTGCCATAAGCTTTCCAACTCCTTGCAACAGAACCAACCCAGTACAAGCAGATGGCGCATTTTCACTGCAGTACAGAACTGTGCTGTACAGCAAATATAATTCTTAGTTGTGACCAAGCCCTGAAACTAACGCAGCCTGTTATGACATTTATGGTCTATACAATCTCCCCTCACCATCTCAATAACTGCTAAGACACAAAACACCACAGCTACTTCCTAGCACGAGTTGCTAGGCTATGCTCCTCCACTGTGAAACTGCAACAACCAGCATCAGAAACAAAGGAGGGGTGGCAGCCGCTCAGACCATTTTATAACTAACCTGGGAGGTGCACGTTAGCAGGGCAATTAGGATACAAAAGTCTTAAAGGAAGTTTAGAGACAGATTATAGGTTGGTCTGCAAGCTAACAGGGTTGAGTGCTGTGGCTCCTTCAAGACTTTTAAAAACCAGCATCACCCATTGCTCTGCTAACACGAATACCTTCAACAAATTACCTCCCCAGGAACTGACAATACACAAAGCACTTCTCACAGATCAGATCAAGAGCTTTGGGCCGCTTTAATATGCAGAGCATCATGGGATCCTGTCCACCGTCACAAACATTAATATTCAGAGCTCCAGTGGGACCTGCCTAAGACCCAAAGATATGTTTGGGGACCCAATCTGAATACTTCGGGGGGTAGGGGAGAGCCTTCTGTTGGGCTGATTGTGAGGGGTAGGGAAGCCTGTCCTGTGGGGGTAGGACTTCCTAGGTAATTGAGGAGGTTATGAGTGCACCTTCAGTCGGGTGGGGGGCTTATTTGAATACTTTGGGCGTCTAAGGGAGCAATTTTTCTGGTGGAAGGGGCATGCCTAAATACTGGGGGAGGGGTTAGGAGACTGACTTGTGGGGGAGCATGCCTCTATAACTGGGGGGAGGTAATCCAGTGGGGGACCCCTGATAGGAAACTTGAGGGGTTGGGGAGTGCCTTCTTTGGGGGGACCCTGTCTGGATACTTGGGGGGAGGGGCTCGTTCTGTGTCTCTTATCTGACAGATCCCATTCTGCCTAGGCCCAACTGCCAGGCTCATCTGACTCTGTGAAGGTGGGCAGGAGACAAAAAGATTTTTCTATTTTTTATTGGCAATCACTTGAAAGTCTAAATGTACATGCTTATTTGGATATTTAAACATAGCCAGAACAGGGTTTCTTCTTTTCTTTTCTACATCCTTTTTTTGCCCGTTTTCTTTTCTCCTTACAACTGCTATTTGCTATTATCATTTACATAAAATGTTGTGGTGTTGACAAAGTTTTATTTATTGGTCCTGGTTTCATATTTTTAGAGTTTGTATAGCTGGACCCTGAATGAGGATGAAGCATAATGTGGTTGGACAATGTCTGTAACGTGTTTGGTAAAAATGTAATAAAAGCATTGAAATATAAGATTACCTTTCTATTCATTCCGGGCACATTGAGAAAACCGAAAAAAAACAAGTTCTGCAAGTGTACAGGGCAGCAGAAGTTCTGCTTCATATAAGCTATTAATGCAGTGCAACAGAAATCTGAAAGCACTATATCCATTAACCCCTACTGACCAGAGTGAGGTCACATCTTATCCATCACTTTCCTTAGATCAATGAATTGCATATATTCCCCCATGATCTTCTGTCATCTGTGACAGATCTGCTTTAAACCCTTTCATTCATTGCTTCATCAAAGAATGTCTCTGATGCAATATACAGGATTTACAATTAGTGTAGCATTCATTGACCCCGACTTTAGCTTAATACTGAATGGATACACCCACAGATGCTATTTTTCCTGCTGTTGCCTTTATTCACAGTTGTAAGCTTATCATTATGATTTTTTGAAAACAGCAGATCCACCCCTTTTGTTTCAAATTGGAATCATTTTTATTGCTTTTATACGTGATCATTAGCCATATACTGGTGATATACTGTATGAGCCTTGACATGGCCCCATTTAATGCTAACACCAGGGCCCTATCACATTTAGTTACGCCAACAGTGGGGAGATATCAGGCAATGCCAGGGTAGAGAAGAAATGTTGGTGCTATTGGTGCTGCTGGCTATAATGATCCAAAGAACCAGAGCAAAGTACAGAAGAGGGGTCCAAGCAGGGGCGTAAATAAGTTTCACCGGGCCCCATAGCAAATATAATATTTGTACTCCCTAAAAGAAGCTGATATTTTGTACAGATATACTGTGTGGTCCATTTATTGTTCGGACTGCTGTTGCAGTACAAAGGGGGGAGCGCCAACAGTAATGAGGCTCACGCCGGGAGTTTAAAAACTTGCATGCTGGTGTGCTGTGCAATGTAACATGCAGGCTGTCCAGCTCCCTACTGCATTGTAACAGACAGACATGGGGATGATGTTACAACTGTAACCAGACTTGCACCCTGCTGAGTTACATTTTAAAGCAGCCAGGACTGTGCTGTTAACAGCTTTCTGAGATGTGTGAGTCATCTCTCTGAATACAGGCTCTGCAGCACGGAAGGTTATCTAAGATAGTGTTAATGTTGCCACAGGATTTAACTGGCCTGGCTTAGCCCTTAACCAGCCCAACCCCAGTTGATTTCAGGCCAGTCAACAAGTACATTGGTTGAGGTTATTACATTGCTGAGACAGGATGAGCAGTGGTGAACACAATGTTAATGAACAATTTGTATTTTTGGGGCGGATACTGTGGCAGGGGTGGGTATGACCCCCACAGCCATGAGGCTATAGTATCTCAGGGGCAGAGCTAGGGGTGTTTTAGCTGGGGGTACAGTAGGTCTTGGTACAGGCAGGAGGGTTGGGGTGTATTTGTGAGGCAGGGGGTGGAGGGGGGTGCTAGAAGAGATTCCTGCACAGGCACTGGGGGTAATGTGCTGCTAGCTGGGGGTTACTTTCAGCCCAGTCAGTCCCAAATCAGGGCAGCGCACTAGGAACTTCGCCCTATGGCCAGCCTTCCCTAAAAGTATAGTATTTAGTCTACCTTGGGTGCCATGGCTGCGCTCATATTTTCCACATGTGTTTGCCCTGGAGGCTTTGTCTCTTAGTTTACACAACTATTCCATATATCAAGCTGATTTAATATTTATGGTTGATGTCTACTAATTTCCTTTTAACACATTTCTTTCAGTTTGGGGGAGTGGCCAGTAACCAGTCTGACCTTCTTACTAGCTAATTTTACATACATGGGTGGGAGGAGTGCAAAAATCTGAGATGGACTGAATTCCTTCATTGGTTTATTTGTTATGCTAAGCATATGCTGGTTGGATGATATGGCTGGACCAATCTCTCAGAATAATAGAATACTGAATTCTGAACTCAACTGTAATCAGCTTTAAAGCGGAACAAAATCCACGGCTGGCCTTCCCCAGGGGCGTCCAGAATAGGGATGCCCTGATGTGTGAAGCCCCCCCAGATCACTGGTATTTACTCACCTTTCCCTGGTCCAATGGCACATGCGTGGGCTCTCATCTAATGAGAGCAATTTGACTATCTATGTAATCCGGCAAATGGCTCTGATTGTTCCTCGGGCTGTGTGTGCATTCTTGCTCCAGTCAGATAGGCTAGGGTGGGAGCATGCGCACGCTGCTCAGGATGCGACATGGTCATGGCAAAAAGCTACGATTGGATGAGAGCTCGTGCATAAACTGTTGGACCGGAAAGAAGCGAGTTGTACTGGGCAATCTGGGGGGTTTCACACAGCATGGCAACCCAATTCGGGATGCCCTCACAATACCCATGATAGACCTGCTTTAAGGATTTGTCCAAAAAGTCCTTTAAGGATGAACAACGAATTAAAAACTTACGTCCTTCAGGCTGAATGAGTCCTGTTTCAGAGCAGCTACCTGAAGCTACCTAAATACTTACGACTTGTGAGGGGCTGGGCAGCATGAGAGTGGGACCTAGTCAAAATACTAATGTTTTGTAAGTTGTATGAGCCCAAGTAAAAGTCAAAACATGCCACAATGTGCTGAAAAGTTAAAAGAACCTTGGATTGGTTTTCAAGATGACATCATAAACTGGGCCTTTTAAATCAGGTGCAATTAATTTGCACTTAACAGGATTTGGAGGACATTGGCTATACATGAAAAGCTTAATCAACAACAATGTCCCTTACTGAGCAGCCATAATTAAAATAATGTAATATACTGAACATTTCCAGTTCTTTCCATTTTAAAAACTGCATTCCTGCAAAGTACCAGTCACATGTTTTGCTTGTGGTCCTTCAAAATTCTATGTAAAATATGTGAATTATGCCTTGTATGAATGTATTCATTCTATGTTTAATGCAGGCTGAGTAAAGTGATTGTTCTATGATACATTAAAAATTGGGGGTTGTAGAAAGATACAGATATTTCCAGGAACTAACCTTTCCAAAAAATCCAAGACACATATGGGTTGATTCAAAGAAACATGTAACAGCTTGGATTTGGCTCACGATCATCCTATTTTTCACGTCCGCTCGTGCGTTCGTATGAACTTGCGAGTGATTCAATAAGCAAATACGCTTCTATCCTAAAATATACGTCCGTTCGTATGGCAGTTCGGGAATCAGACCTATGTCAGTTTCCATCCTGAATTTTCCGTTTCATTTCTCAGGTTGCAACATTGGTTTTGCCCTTTTTCCTTTTTTGTCTGGACGTAAATCCTTCTGATCTTGCGGCCGCGCACTACAAACTTAGCTCATTAAAGTGCATTCTAAATATTTGGTCTTATTTTTCTTTATTTCATTCATTTTGTTGAAACCAACCATTAATGAATGCATTTGCATAATAAAATCTTACTTTGTTTAATTTTTAGTTAACTTGCATTTTTTACTTGTGGATTTAATTTAAATATTTTGGCTTCAAATGGTACAACTTAAATTTTTGGTGTGTGGTTACCCACACCCTCTACATACAGATTGCTCTCAAATATTAAAAAACACCCAGCAACTTCTGCATGTTATGAGTCTAGAAACAGCCAAGATGGCGGCTCAGGTATTCTCGGGCAGCCTGCAAACAGAAAGGGCCTTGTGACTGTCCGTGCCCCCAGCTCTGGGGGCAAAATACAGCAGTAACCCACATCCTGCACTTTATCCCGCTCTCCTCTCCTCAGTAAGTGTGATGCATCTGACCAAAGATGTGCTTAACTAATTAAACAAAGCAAAGGTAAACAACTAAAACAATAAATGCTATCTAAAAATATTATTCTAGTACATCAATTTAACAATAAATAACAAAGGACATACGTTTCTTTAATTAACGCAAATATATTGCAAAATAAAGGTTTACATGCAAAGGACTAATTAAGGTCCACATTAAAATGCTTTTATAAGGCATACATGGAAATGTATTAAATCAGGCATGCATTGCCATACAATTAATGGCCTCGGCCATGCTGATACATGCAGTTCATTGGAGCACAATACGCGCAGACTCCTCCACATAGCCAAAAAACCTGTTCACGAACAGCAATCCGGCTGCTAAAAGGTGTCGGCTGTGGCTTTCTTTTAAAACGCGTTTACAGGTTTCTCTGAATCACACCTAAACACATCCAATTATCCTAAGTTTTACGTTTTCATCGTAAGTTTTAGGATTTGATCCTAAGTTTTACGTTTTGATCCTAAAATTTACGAACGCACTGCCGCTGATCGTAAGAGCATATACGCATTCGTACGTAGGCTCGTGCGAGTCGGGAATGGCCAAAAAAACAGGAAAAAATGACTAACACCCACCCAAACTTACGATTCTCGATACGAAATCAATTAACTTTTGCTCTTTGAATCGAGGGGATAGAATTAAAAGGATATATTTGAATAACAATTTGGTCACTACGTAAACCCATACTAAATTAAGGGCCGTCAAATGTCCAGCAGTTATAAAAGGCAGCAGCAACACACGCCTACCTTGGGTGGTCTTCTTTCCCGCCCCACTGGCTATGTCTATCTAAAAGAAACAAAGGAGGAGTGGCAGCTGCTCAGACCATTTTATAACTAACCTGGGAGGTGCACGTTAGCAGGGCAATTAGGATACAAAAGTCTTAAAGGAGCCACAGCACTCTAACCAGTTAGCTTGCTGACCAACTTACAATCTGTCTCCAAACATGGTTAAAAACAGAGGGCTCGGTCACACACATCTGCAGAAGTATGCTTAAAGTGGACCAACACCCTGAGGTGATCGGCCCGGGAATCTATAAGATTCCCGGACCGATCACCTCACACACCGTGGGACATCCGAGATCGGGATGTCCCGCGGGGTGTAAACCCCCCAAAACCCCCGAAAAACCTTACCTCTCCAGCCGCTGCTTCCGCCGCCGCCGCCTCACTCGCACTCCTCTAGACGTGCGCGCGCCCGCGCCGGCCGTCTCTGAATGGCCGGCGCGGGCGCGCACACGTCAAGAGTGACGCGCGGGAGGCGCGGACGGGCAAGCTGCTTGTACGTCGCTGTCAATCAGCTTGTCCGCCGGCGCCGATTGGACGGCGCGGCCACGTGGGAGCGGGGAGAGGTGAGTTTTGGGGGGTTTCACACAGCGGGGCACCCCCGATCGGGGTGTCCCGGGGAAGTGGACCAATACCCAGTATAGTCAAAAAGCTGCACCACCAGCGCCAAGGTGCCCCTGTGAGGTGCAGTCCTAACTCTAATCTCTGAAAGCCCCATTTGGGACATACAATGCAATAGATAAATTGGGAGCAGGCTTACCTGAGGTTGCCCTAAACCTCAAGTGCAAGCCATGGGGTGGAAGGGTCAAAGACCTTGCAATACAGCCTAGACCCCACACACCATGTGCTTGCACAAATTCAAAAGAAACAAAGGAGGGGTGACAGCCGCTCAGACCATTTTATAACTAACCTGGGAGGTGCACGTTAGCAGGGCAATTAGGATACAAAAGTCTTAAAGGAGCCACAGCACTCTAACCCTGTTTTTAACCAAGTTTAGAGACAGATTGTAGGTTGGTCAGCAAGCTAACTGGTTAAAGTGCTGTGGCTCCTTTAAGACTTTTGTAGGCTATGTCTATCTAGCTATTGGCTAGAGGTGCCCACATAGCTCAGAAGTGGAGCTGCTTGCAGTTGTTGAGCATCACTATTAAGTATAGAGATTAATTATTTGTATTTTGCTTAATATTGGGTTTCGGGGGCATTTCAGAGACATTTGTGGTGCTTAACCTAAAGGGAAAGTCCATGAAGTCCTTCTTCCCCAGCTTCTGAGGCAGGGACGGGGGGCTACATTGAAAAAAATAACTTTGCCCCCACAGAGGCTGTAGTGGCCATACGCGATGGCTGGTGGAGTACGGGAGTACTATGGCTCCCCTTCCCCCCGATCCTTGACCGTGCCTGACCGTCGTGGAGGCTGTGGGACGGCGGGCGTATGGGTGGCGGTGCGGGCCGTGGGGTCTGGGATCCTGCGACCCGCATGGTCTCAGACTGGATATAAACAAATCATAGGTCAAGTTGGTCGTGCTAAGATGTTGAATGTCCCTTACTTTGCCATTTTCTTCTTCTCTCCATATATATTGTGGATCGCTATAACATCAGTATGATCTGTGTATAATCTTATGTAACATAGATTGTTAGCTTCTTTTCTCTGCCTCCCCTGCATGGGATGGCACTACAATGCATAAGCTTTGTGTATCTGTACTGTTGAAAACTCAAAACCTCAATTAAAATATTGAAACAAAAATTACTTTATTTCAGGAGGCCGCACCACTTGTCGGCCAACTCCATAGCTGGGCGACGCCATCTTTCTTCCTGCCGTACAGAGAACGTTGCTGGCTCTGTGCAAGGCACCACCCACCCATTTAATTGAAAAGACAGACCAGAGTATGCACAGAGAGAGAAAAATGCTCCATGCGGCATGAAGACAGCAGATGGAGTCCAGCACTGGAATCCTCCAACAAGCAGTGCTTCCTCCAAGGTAAGGTACCAGAGTTATTTTTTTTATGTAACCCCCTCGCCCTGCCTCAGCATCAGGGGAGGGAGGCAGGGCGGGGACATTACAAACCAGACGTCTGTCTGGGCTGTCCCTTTAATCAGGATCTGAGGGATCTGCCTACATTCTGCATATTAAATATTGGGGGGGTGTCGCTGGTGCTCTGCCTATTTAAGTACCAGGTATGTGGTGGGGGTCTGATGGCACTTTGCTTTGTCAGTTTTGGCTGGGGGGCACCGGTGCTAGCCATAAAATTGGGGGGGGGGGACATCTGTGGTGCTTAACTTAAACCGGACCTTCACCCTGAATAAGAGTCTATCTTGTATGTTTCCCCTGCCCTGTACATACAAATTGCTCACATTAAAAATCATTCTACCTGCATCTAGTGCATTTTCTGAGCCTTTAAACATCCAAGATGGTGGCAAACAGGAAGTATCTTCTGCATTCTGGGATTGCTGCCCTTTTCCTGACTCTCAGCCCTGCTCCCCCTGTGCTTTTTTCCCTTCTCCTCTACTCAGTATGTGATGCATCTGAGTCAAGATGGCGGCACCCATATCCTAGAGTCCTGAACAGTGTTGCAGCCCAGTTGGGGGGAAAAATAAAAAGTAAGTGACTAAAAATGCAATGTATATTAATTTTATTTGCAGGGGAATAGTTTTGAGGTGTTTGGACTGGATGTTATTCCTACCAATAGATGAAAGCCATAAGCTTGGCGGGATTTTTGTTCAGTATATTGTATGGCTGTATGGATTTTTAATGTTAGATTTTTACAATAAATAAATACATTTCACAATACATCGCTTGACTATCATGACTATGTGGCAGATGATCTTTAAAGCTGTACAGAACAAAATAAAATGACAGAATGCTTTAATGAAGTTCAATAATACAATACTGGAAAGGAAAAAGTATGCTTCTATATCTGCCAAAATTGTAAAAAAGTGACTGTAAAGTGGATGTTTGTTCAGCCCTAGCAGTGCCAAGGTTTTAATGACGTCTCATAAAGAAGCAATGTAATGGGAAGAGAAAGGTATTTATGAGACTATTCAGACACACTTACTGTGTGATGAGCAGGGAACAGCAGAAGCCTGAGCTGGACTTGCTGTTGGAAGGATAACAGGAATTTATTTAATTCATTAAAACTCCACATGGAACTGTTTGGTGAAGATCTCTTAGTACAGTATAGACTGGTAATGGCCAACATGGGGGATGGAGAGGCAATTAGAAGCACAGAAGCGAGCTTGATAGTGGTGGCAGACTGGCCATAGGGAGTACTGGAAAGAATTCCTGACGAGCCACTCTTCTATAGGGAGCTATAGCCTCATCTGTGGAGAGCACTCAACTGGCTGGGAAGCAAATTGGTGGCAGGATTTGGCAGCTCGGGGGGCAATCATGGGCTGGCCATGGCCAATAAAATCCCAGGCTGATGTTGGCCCCGGTCTGCCTCTTATTGTATGTGTAGGGATTAGGACAAAAGAGAAGCAGGATATGCAGTTAAAGTGGAATTTATGTTTGAGGCTCTTGCATGGAGGAGTGAAGTTAAGGGGAACTCTAGCCTGATATCTAGCTGTGGGTCTGTAAATAAAAAGTGCTCCAAGAGACTGTCTATTTTAAAGGTGGGGAAATAGTATTGCGTATAGAACAAGTATTCTAGAGAATGAAGGCTTGAGAGAGATCTTGGTGCTGTGAAACAGATTATGTTATAAGAGAAAAGGGCATCACTAGATCTGTGGACAGGGTACTATCACAAACAGGAAACACCTCACGTGCCCTGCAGAGAAACCCCTTCCGCTGTCAACTCCTGCAGAAATGAAAATTCACAGATTTCATTTTCAAATATACATTGGTGTAGAAAATGTGTTGTGTCTGGTAAGGGCCAGCCTTAGAGGGCAAACTTGGCAATCACTCGGGGCCCCCCATTCTTATTACCTTCATTTGCACGGGCCTGTCCACTGAAAGATATTCTGTAAGAAATTCCATTATTCTTGGTTGTATGCCCCATGCAAACACTTTCCATTTTAGAAAAGCATTCGCTGCCTTGTATCTTTAATAGGGTGATTTTTGATTCTTTTCATTCCCTATACCTCCTAACATGAGTCTCTCCCTAACCAGCCTTATGACTTCCTTTATTTGGTCATTCTCGCTTACACATTTCCTTTCTCCATATCCACTTTCCCTTTCTAGCTTTCTGTTTTCTATGTCCTCTCAGCCTGTGCAGGGGAGACACCATGATCACGAAGGTGGTTCTTCCAGGGGGAAACAGGACCTCCTGGGAAGCCACCTATGGTTGTGGCTATCCCTTGCTGGGTACATTTCCTGCGCTTGGGCCAGACCTTATCTCACGGGATCATAACCGGCAGAGATGATGTGGGGAGGCCTTTCCTAGTAGCCGGGGGTGGCGTCTGCAAAGGAAGATGTCACCCTTTAGCAAACGGATTGGTTGAGCCCTCTGTCTGGGAATGTGCTAGAGGGGGAGTGGTCACCCCCATTGGGAGACGGCTGGTCATTCAGGTATCCAGCCACTAGCCAGGAAACGCTTTGAAGCACTCTGCTGTTGCCCCCTGGTGCCCAGTGTGCCCGAACCTCACTTACTCACACTAGTGCACTAGGTGTAAGGTTGTACCAGCACACGTTTCTTTCAGAGCACCACCTTCTTGGCGGGGCCTTATGGCTCCACAGGAATAATTTTTAAATCCGTAAGGCTCTGCTCTGTCCTGCACAGATCACCTTTGCTTTTATAGCACTTTAACCCAGCCATAGCACTTATATTTTTGTGTGTTTCATGTGTGTAGTTTTTGCTGTGGGTGCCTTATGGACCCTGTCCCCAAGAACGGGGGTGGAAGAGGTTATAGGCCTTTTGGCCTGGCCTCAGAAACCCTGCCCAGTGGATCCCCCTTGAGGTTCGGGCTAGTACCAGGCAGGTCTTAACTGCCAGCCAAGGAAACCCCGGTGCTGAAGCGAGCTAGTACCTGGTCGGGCAACCGCAACAGAAATTCTTGCACGGAGGGATCCAGTCAGTGGTCCACAGGAAATCCTTTAGGTAGAACCTGAGCACCAAGTTCCCTCTTCTCCTTCGGGAGGGAGGGATATGTATCCTTGTATTTTCTGTCAATGGGTTCGTCCTCCGGGAGAGTAGGGGAAAGAGGTCTGTTCTCTTTTGAGAAGGTCCTGGAATGGGCACCCCAAAGTGTTTCAGTGTGTTTTGCACTTTTCACTTTGGGTGGCACATATTTCACGGTGTGTTTTATCACACGGGTGGTTCATAAAGAAAATGTCTTCTCAGCCTGTTACTGAATTGTCTCGTGCACGTGCACACTCATAACCATGGATGTAAGCATGCATGGTCATGCCCTTCTGGTGTTCCAGTTTAGTGGGTGCGTGCCCAGGTGCTTCCTAGCCCAAAAAGGTCTTTAAAAGGAGGCCCAGGGTGCAAGAAAGTACCAGTACAACTGGTTGGGAAATTCTTGATCTAGATCACCTGGTGGGTGGAGGGCAAAGGGGGACAGTGCTATATAAAAGCATTTACTCTAAGTATAGGGCCATTTTCAAGAATGGTATAGATCTGCCTGTTAGCACCCCCTCCCCAGCTCCTCTCCAGTACAGCTGTCTTGAGGAAATTGTCATTTTGCATCCCAGGATGCTTCATTCCAGTGCTCCTCTAAAATGATTTGCTGGGTGGCAAAGCCACCAAACTGCTAGTGTTTTACTTCTTGGTAAAATGGCCTTGCTAGCAAAAGAGCTTGCACCAGTGGATCAGGTGGAGTATATACAGTATAGGTCCCTTTTTGAAGTGGATGCACTCAGTCAGTGGTAGTTGAGATCTTTAGAAAATATGAAGTAGTACTTCATTAAGTAAAAAAAGGTTGGACCCTGACATGCACAGCTACCTCAGCAGATTTCTTCCACAACTTCTGGGAGTGTCCTAAGATAAAATAATTTTAGAGAATACAGAGCAAAGGGCCACACCAACAACAATTAATCAAAAAGTGTGCAGACTTGGGTACCTGAATCCAACATATATACAACAAGGAGGCTTCCACACAGCCCCCAACCCCAAGACACAATCTGCAACACTCCGTTTACATGATAATCACTTTTATTAAGTCATCTAAACACTACACAGGTTAAAATACATTAAAAACTGATTATATGAACATTCCACTAAAGGGCGCTAGTGGTAATGCACAATAATGCACTACCCCTCTCCCCCTGTACTGGGGGGGGGGGGGGTAGGTGCATTTATAAGGAGAGGGCTGTTGGCAGCAAGTGTCTGGACTCTCCTTTTGCCCTGAGGAAGCGACGTTCCGTCGCGTAACGCGTAGGCTGGGAAGGGGCGCGGTGACGGCTGGCACATATAAGATTTATGGTTGGTTGTCCCTCTTGTTAACCTGCTGAGTCCCTTGGTATGGTCATTTTTCTTACCTTTTTTGCATATGAAGGTTTACACTGCTTAAATTTTTCTTGCACTTGGTCACTTTAGCACTTATAGTATCATTAGAGTTGTTTATTAATTGTATATATAGCACATAATACTTTTTGTTTGAAACACTAGGATTCAGTAGGTTTTCATAGGGACATATGCTTGATACCTGACCTAGTTAATTGTGCATTACCACCAGCGCCCTTTAGTGGAATGTTCATATAATCAGTTTTTAATGTATTTTAACCTGTGAAGTGTTTAGATGAATTAATAAAAGTGATTGTTATCATGTAAACGGAGTGGGTGCAGATTGTGTCTTGGGGTTGGGGGCTGTGTAAAAGCCTCCTTGTTGTATATCATTTTAGAGAACAATAGCTAGATATACTAGTGAACAAACTGTGTGTGAAGGTATGCCAGATATAGTAAATTGCATTCGTGGGACATTTCCTTTAGCCCTCTCTGTTGCAAACAAAATTAAAACATAAAGACATTTCCTGAAAAATGGATTCCTCTTTTATGGCAATCAATCTTGTACATAATATGCATTATAGAGATGCCAAAAATGACTTGTGCTGTCAAAAGTTATTGTTACTAAAAAAAAAAATCCCTCAATAAAAAATTGTTAACCCTGGTTTAGATTTTCACAAAAAAAGCACAACTAAAAGAAAATTGCTCAGGTTTGAACAGTTGTGCTGTCCAGAATGTCGATATATATTCAATTTGCCATGAAATGGTCATTGATGCTTTATCTCCAGTGCCATTGATTACACTAGTCAGCTAACTGTTACCAGTGATCAGTAAGATAGCTTCTCATACAAACCTTGATGAGGATAGTTGAGGATAGTTGCCTAACTTCTGAGGTTCTGTTATCTACAAACCTATTTTCTATAGCGTAATATATTTTTTTTCCCTCTGGTTGATGCCATGATTTCTTTCAGGTCAGATGCATTTATCTTTTCTGACCACAATGACATTGGCAATTAGCAAGCAAAATAAACTGCTTGCCATTACAATTACTTAGTGTACACTCAATTCACAGAAAATCATTTATATTTCCTTTGGGATTGACACAAACCTTTTCGGTAAAAGAAAATCCCTTCTAGGAGCTGTAGTATACAAATGTAGCCCAGACAGAACATAATTTACAATAGCATAGGGAAATGTATCCTTACTTTCATGACACCCATGATTTACCTGTCATTTATTGAAAGATGGCAAACTGACCCAATAATTTAATCAGACCTTCAGTCAACAGAAACGCAGAGGCCCTGAGCGATGTTGTGTCCCCCATCCTTTGTGCATCCTGATTTTGGCTGCCTATCTGCTGCTGCGTGTTCCTGAAAATACCTGAAATTGGGCTTACAACTCCACGTAGAGTGGCCCATGCAAAATGTGCCAAGTGTACATGTGTACTGCCGGAAGGTGCAAACACAGTGGTACAGCCAAACAATCAAATTCCAGTAATAAGCATAAATGATTGTTTATGCAGTAAAGAAAGCAGAAGCCTCAGTTGTACACATGGGAGGTAACTCTACACCTAATAGCGCTTTTATTGGCTACGTAGTTATCTCATGCATTTGCAAATAATATGCTATTTAGGTTTCTGCTTTCTTTAGACAAGCTCTATTGCTTATTACGTTAATTACATTTTGGGCTGTTAGTCTGCGCAACAACCTATCCTGATAGAACTTGTTGGTGTAGCTTCTTTATTCATCTGCAAATTAAATTTGTTACTAGGGCCGTTATATGCAGCCAGGAACCGGAGAGCATAAATCCAGAGCATCAGTATGTTTCTAAAGTGGCTCTACAGTGCTTTTTTGAGTACTGCTGAAACCGCTGCCCATAAGGCACCCCAAATCATGGGAAGTCATGCATTCCAATTAGGGATCTATCCATACACAAGCCATAAGCCCTAGAAATAAGCCAGTAATGTCTGCATCAAATGTGGGGTGGGCCCCAGATGCCCCAGTTTGACACTGTGTATACTGCTATCTGCCCCTCCAACTACTCTCCAATCAAATTGCCCACAGGGAGTACAGGGCTGGTGCATCCGTTATATTGGTTAATTATTGCCTTTACCCACCTGTACCTGTCCTTAGTTCCCTGCCTTTCCTTCCCATGCTTAGTCCACCTTTAACTAGCCCTTACTACTCTGTCCATCACTGAACACTCCAGCTAAACTTTACCCCTTCCTGATCCCCCCGGCAACTGCCACATGACCCTTAATCCCCAATTCTGCATTCTTCTTCACTCTGATCACCTCAAAACTGCCATGAACAATAATTTTGATCTTCTGAAGATACACACACCCAAAATCATAGCACAACCAGATGCAATAGCATGTGAAACCCGCACCACTAAAATGTCCTCTCAAGGCTGGTGGAAGCTATAACATTCAGATGGATTGTCAAGAGTAAGAAGAAAATTAGACTTTTGGACAGGTTTCCTATATATAGTGTAATACCATTGATCATATGAAATGTAACAGATCGTTCTATGAGGATGAATAGCAGGCTTCTATATTACAATAATAGAAGAGGGCAGTCACATGATAAATTGATTATGGTCAATAGAGAGTAAACATACACCAATGGATGGCTTATATGTGTGGAGTGTTCATGGTTAAATAGGCTCTGTAGGAGCGTGGCTTTGTTGGCTTGATCATTTTGTTCTATTCAAAACTTTACCCAGGCAACACACCTGTCAAAAAATCAGAACCTTCAAAAAATGAATCATTCATAAATCTATACATAGTCTAATTGTATTTATTTTTTTTAGCAGGCTCCAACTTCCTGGAAGTCAGTTTGACTCATTCCATCAGTGTGATATTACCATGGTTCTGCACTTCGTGTTGATAAGTTTTCTGATTTCAGCATGACATGGGTACTTGTGGACCAAAACCCAGGATTTTGACTATCCTGGTTTTGGTCCTTGCCCCCGGGGCACCCTGTTCCAGGATGCCCTGGTGTGTGAAAAACCCCAGGTCGCCCAGTCTAACTCACCTTTTCCCAGGCCTGCAGTCCATGTGTGGCCTCTCCTCCAATCAGCATGCTCGGATCTGCTTATGTCAGTTCGTCTATGCACCCCTGTGTGCTGGCCATATACAAATGCCTGGTGAGTTTACCGGCCGATCAGGGGGATTTCACAAAGTAGGGAATCACGAATCTGGATGCCCCGGAAGAGGATCTATAATACTCCAGGGACACTTAGATTCTAGGGCCGCTTGATTCCCTCCCCAGGAAGCCTTTGGCCCTGGGTTTTGGACCACTTTAATAAATGTTATATTCTAAGTATAGAGCATGTCCTGTTCCAGAGTATTCCTTACACATGGATAATACATCCACAAGATGGCGCTGGACTGCAGAAAACAGCTTGTGGCTCCTCTCGTCCCAATATAAGTCAGGGACCTCTCACAAAATCCCCAGTTCTTTTCTGCAGTCTGGACTGCGAAGATAGAACATAGTTCTCTCTCTGTGGCGCTGGTGAGCGGGGCTTATATGCCTGCGGCCCTGCAAGATTGTTCCCACCCGTTCCGTCTCATTTAATGCCTCCCAGCCTCGACTGATAAAGTTCAAGTGAAGGTAGGTTAGCAAGCACCAATGGTGCCGAGGAGCTAGGCTCCTACCACAGTCCCTGCTCTAACAGGGTAGGCGGTTTAGGCTAATGGTGAGCCTTTTTGGGATGCCCCCACTGCCTAATGGGTTTTGCCAGGTTATCCTGTGCAGTTAAACCCTATTCATTCCCCCTCCACCCTCACTTCTCATATTAGTCCTCTGGGCACCATTTTCCCTGGGAATCTGCTGTTACCCTCCCTCACTCTCCCCTTGGGAGATCTAGTCTAGTGATTATAATACTGTATTTCACTCTTGACATGCTTTTGTGATTGTAACTTTTATAATACGCCGCCGCTGCGCTTTGTACTGCGCTCCGAGCCTGGCAGCCCCATTCACCTCAGAGCTGCCGGGCCTCTATTGGCCGGCCGGATCATGTGGTCGCGTTTCCCACTCTTCGGGGGGGGCTCTGTGGAGGATGCATTTTACCTCAGAATCTCCACGGCCCGCCCCTCGAGGTCTGCGGACGCCATTTTGTCTCCTTGCTGTGTGCTGCTGGCTCTCTGCGGTCTGTGAGTAACCCCGGTGAGGTGATTTTTTCTAAAGTTTTTTCTGTCTTATTCTCATGGGAATGTTTGATTATGTCTTTCGGGCGGGTGAAAACTTCAGCACTGTGTTTTCTCCCGGCCATCTTCCCTCACTAACTCCCACTTCCCTAGTGGTTCTTGGGGCATCCCGGGTAGCTCTTCAGCGTTTAAGGGGCAGTTGTGGCCTAGAGGTAAGGGAGCAGACTTGTGACCGGAGGGTGACAGGTTCGAATCCCGGTCCTGGGACATGACTGAAGTGCTCTTGAGCAAGGCACCTAACCCCCCAACTGCTCCCCGGGCGCCGTAATTAGGGCAGCCCACCGCTCCGGGCATGTGTACACTCACTGCACGGATGGGTTAAATGCGGAGGACGAATTCCTATGTGTGCGCAAGCATACAATGGCCATCTATGCATTAAAAAAAAAAAAAAAAAAAAATTAACCCTTACTGGCCTATTGTGCCATTCAAATTACCATATGGAGGCCTCTGAGGATAATGGGCCTGGGGTTCCTTCGGGACAAGCCCGGCTATGTGTTGCGTGTGGGGTATCCCCTATTAGTGATGATGTCAGGGTGTGTGTGCCCTGCGCCCAGCAGGTACTTGCGCTGCAGTCTGGGCTGTCAGTTACTCCTGGGGGTGCTCCCCCTCTGGCCTCACCTACCCCCCCACGCTTAAATCTGCCCCCCACTGAGGGGCATACTAGTGGGGAGTCTCAACCTGATTTAGCTGCACGGGTGGCCAGCATTGATAAACATCTTGCTGGGTCTGCCCCGCGTAAGGCTTCTGCTGAGAAGCAGCATTTATCACCTGCGGTTTCCCTCTTCCCTGTGGAAGACGAGGGCCCTTACTCACTCTCAGGTACCTACCCCCTTGAGGAGGGGGAATTATTTTCTGATTCTGATTCCTCTGAGGAACAACCTAAGATATATGGTGGTACTGGGACTCCCTTTGGGAAAGACCCGTGGTCCCCTGATGACACTGACAGATTGCTGAGTCATATTTTGTCCATTTTGACGCTTAAAGTAGTCTTTTTGGTGGCCAAGTGTTTCTGAGTTGGCGACACTTTCCATCAAACCCCCTTACTTTGAGAGACACCAGGACAAGGTGATGTTTCGTTTTAAGCCAGATTTTCTGCTTAAGGTTGTGTCTGCTTTTCATCTCAATCAGGACATTGTTTTGCCTTCTCTGTGCCCTAATCCTAGTAACCCTAAGGAGCGGGTTTTACACTCTCTGGATGTGGTTAGGACCTTGAAGTTCTATTTGTGTGACTACTGAATCCTTCAGGAAGACTGATGCTCTTTTTGTGCTCCCGCTCCCAGCTAAGTCCACTGTCAGCAAGTGGATTCGTCAGGCTGTGATACAAGCCTATTCTGCTAAGGGGAAGGAACCTCCCTTCCGCCTTACTGCTGATTCTACTCGTGCTATTGGTGCCTCTTGGGCTTTTCAGCACCAGGCTTCTATACAGGACGTGCTGTATACTTAGAATAATACAATTCTGTGATTACTCACCTGTAGAATTGGTATTATATGTATACAGCATGTCCTGTTCCACCCCGCCCTTGTTATCATTATTCTTAGTTACCTCTGTATGGTGATTGTTCATTTTTAATTCTTGTTATTATTGTTCTCCCGGCTTCTTGTTAACTGCTTGTCAATACTGGGGATTTTGTGGGAGATCCCTGACTTATATAGGGCCGGGAGGAGCCACAAGCTGTTTTCTGCAGTCCAGCGCCATCTTGTGGATGTATTACCCATGTGTAAGGAATACTCTGGAACAGGACGTGCTGTATACATATAATACCAATTCTACAGGTGAGTAATCACAGAATTGTATTTTTTCAAATGAGATCATTGCTTGAGCTCAGGTGGGTTCAAGAAAACTGTTGATGCTATCTGAGGGATCAGACAAAACATCACACTAATGTAATGATCAGGCTGACATCTACGCCACTAGAGCTTTCACCATTAGTCAGAGAATTAACCAGCATTAGGTCCCTCTCCTAATTGTGTAATGATGTCAAGTCATCTCTAAGTACTCCAGTAGCTCCCCTGGTAATTGACCTGCCACTGGTGTTTAATCATCTAGTCAACGCTCTTAAGATCAATTCAATGATACTAATCAATGTTATGAGAATTTCAAGGACATGCCAGAAATCCTTAAATAAAAATATTGTAACAAATTCATTTCATGTCCAGATCACCATGCTATAGTCATATACATGGCTGAACCACTGGCTTCAATAAGGTCTAATGCAAATGCAACAAAAGTGCGCACTTACAATGATGAGCCAAATTATTACAAGCAGGGCCGGATTATGAGGGGGGGGGCACAAGGGGCTCTAGGCCCGGGGCCTCTACCACTTGCCCTGCAAAGGGGGCCTCCACCAACCTTTGGGTTTCTTCTGGTCTAGGAGGCTTTTCTTGGTCCAGCAACAAAGCTATCTGCGCCCCCCGTGCAAGACTTTTTTGTTTTTGCAAATCTGCAGCCAAAGCCACCACAGGCAGGAGGGGAATCTAAAGCAGCAAAGCTACAGTGATGGGTATGGGTAGAGCATTCAATCAGTGGCTGCTCACTGCACATAACCCACCAAGCACAGCCACTGCCAGCTCAATGCAGGGAACTGTTTTCTGCTGGAGCAGCTGGGCCATTACACCCCCCACACAGAAAGGCAAACCAGGGGTCCCAAGCAGCACGCACCCGAACAAGGGTGGCACAAGGGACTTGATCTGATGTTCCAGTAAGTGGCCGGGTGCCAGACAACCACCAATCAGTTACTTGGCTGGGCAATTATTTTAAAGGAAAAAAAATACTGTATCTGGGGCCTCCACCAAATAGTTAATAGCCATCTTTTAAAGTTGGTGCCCATACTGAGGGATAAAAAAGGCCCCATGGGCATCTGAGATCAGGATGCTTGCTGTGTGAATTGTATAATTATTGGTATTGTGCTGCTTTAAAAGCAGCTCATACCCTGCAGTGCCCCTGGGGCATCCGAATTTGGGATGTTCTGCAGTGTGAAACCTCAGGGGTCATCGGTTATCTCACCTGCAATGCTGTAATAGCCGGCAGCTGCATCCTTGGCAATACTGTAGCTGTGTGCACTCCCGCAACCAACCATTCAGACAAGTGCACATGCTCCTGCCCCTAGCCTATCTGAATGGTCATCTGGCCCGCTTGAGATCAACCAATTGGCAATCTCAAAAGAGGCGTGGCTTCGGTGGTGGAAAAACCCATTTTCATTTTAAAGCCAGGCCACCGCCGAGCTGGCAGCATCACTGGAGGTACTCCGGGCAAGTAAATTACTTAACCCTTTGCTTGCCAACCTAGAGATGTTGCGACCCTGCAATTCAATGTCCAGGGATTTCCCAGGAATATTATGCATTTTTTTGAGCTTTAACATGAAATGTAATGTTTTTACTTTTGGGGTGAAATTAATTATTGCACATTTTTAACATCTTGTAGCTTTTCTAAAAATAAAAAAAATGGGAGTGTTCAAGAAAATCATATTGCATGTAAAAGCCCCATTCCTCCCGGTTACAACGGTACCACATATGTATTGGTACACCCTTTCCTGCCCAGGAGACTCACCCAAACTTAAACAGAGCTTTTCTAAAATATTAGGAAGCAGGAAATGGGGCTAGGGGTTAATGGCAAGTCATCCGTTTGCTGCAGGTGACTTGACAGCCCCTCATGCCTTGGGAACTGTTATAGGGGGTTCATGGACCCCTTACCAGTTCACAAAGGGTTACATGTAAAAAAAACATGCCCACATAGCGAAAAGTCATTTAAAAAATACATTTTTTTTCTTTTCTTACCTCCGATTCAATGGCGATCCTATGTCCCATGCCGATCACTGCCAGCCGGTAGTGGTTGGCAGAAGCCGGATGAGGGGCAGGGGATCTCAGACCCCTTTTCTAGGAGGAACAAGGCGACGCCATCTTATTCCTTAGGTATAAAAGGCCGGCACCGGAGTGTTGTCTGAAGCATCCTCAATCATCGGGAGCATCCTTTTATACCGAAGGAATAAGATTGTGTCATCTTGCCCCTCCTCTAAAAGCCCCCCCCCCCCACGCGGCTGCCGGCCGAGCTGTCGAAGCGCGGTGGGGAGGGCATGGAACAGACATTCTTCTAGCCGGAGGCCCCCTGGTGAAAGAGGAGACCCCCGCCCTTGGAACCTGCAAGGTGAGCTTTTATTTTCTAAAGGGTTTCTAAAGGGTTAATGAACAAACTCACAGAACACTTCAAGCAATCCAAAAAACAAGTTTTGATTCTCCTGTACGGCCCTGATGGTGGCCTTGGGTCAGTGCCGGAGGGGCACCGGAGAATCTTCCAGTTCTCTGGTGGGCCTGTGAAAACACATACAGCTTTTGTGGATATTTTATTTAGGGTTTCTAATTTCTGCAAACGTTAAAGGAATAAAGCTGCTCCCTTCATATGATATATATTATAAATGAACACACTGACATGATAAAAATATATTATAGACACATTAATGACCCCACCCACCTTAGTTGACTGTTCCAGTGCAGTGACACGACAGTATATTCTCCTTCATCACAAGCCTTCAAGGGCGTGTGATTCCTCGTGGTATCCTTTTCCTGACAGTAACACTGATCTGGAAATGAAGAGATGAATGCTGTTAATCAGAGCTATCACTCTTTCCTCCAATTATATCTTCACATGCATCTGCACTGCATTAGCTGTCTGGGAGAGGGGGTGTGAGGTTAGAACAATTTTTTTTTTACAGATGAGTCACCAAAATCAGACCCTTTGAACCTTTGTGTAAGTATATATATTAGGCCAATTAGGCTTCAGTCCCCTGCTAGGCTTGTATGCATGTTCCACTTTTTTTTCCATGAGATGTACCAGCGTGTGTGGGGCCCTGGTGTGAATATACTATGGGCGCTTTAACATGTCATTTGGACATCTGCCCGCAAAATCCCTGTCCTGAGGGTGCAGCGCTCACAATCTCCCTCCATGTGAGTGGAGAGCGAGAGCGCAGGACGCCATTCACACACCAACACCAGCGATTGCAGAGCCCTGAAAGCATCAGCGCTCCATAATTGGACTGGTCTGAACCTAGGCTTAAGGCAGGCCAAAAGTCACTTATATCTTTTTTATGTTGCAGCCTTTTTTCATCATTTTGCGCTTTTGGCGTGCTTTAAAACAAAAGCTGCTGCATTCCCTAAATCAGGCCATTCCAAATCGGGATGCCCCTGCTATCTTCCTGATAGAAATGATCAAAAATCAAGCTCTACTACCAATCCCTCTGTACACCCACAAGACTGCAGCCAATGCGGTTTGCCAAGAAGCATGCCTAGTGCTGCACACAGCAGATTACACTTACACTTGCCTGGTAAGCTCTATTGGTTGCCTGCAGTGATTGGAGCAAGACAGTGGGGCTGCTGCCCAGCCCAGTACATGAAAGGGTCAATACTTCAGCCTGGGCCCAGCCAGCCCATAAGCTGCTGAGCCCTATCCCCAGGATACTTTTGTGCCAGCCAAAAAGAGGGTTTTTCAGCTAGGCAGATAGGGTTAAGCCATGCAGGGTCAGATCATAGGAAGGGGTGGATATGGCCACTCTTAAAGAGATGGTAATGAAACTTTAGTACTGTAGGGGCACATACTGTGCTAGCCGTTAGTATGGCCCCTACAGCCATGGCCTGGTCGAGGTGCTAGACCACGCAAAAGTAGTGCAGCCCTACAGGGATTCTCCATATGACCAAACCTAATGCCTGGATTATAGGTGTACAATACAAAATCACAATAATTGTATATAAATAAATCAATAAAGATATAAACGCTTTCACCTATCAGGGTAACCCATAAAGTGCCAAAAATACGGTATATATAAAATTGTCACAAATGAAACTGAGAATACAGAAACTATATAAAAAAAAAAAAAAGAAAAAATTAAATTGAAATATATAATTAATGTGGCACTAGTTACCCATAGGGGCATCATATACAACAATATCCCTACATAGTGCCCTACAAACGCCAAACAAATCCGCAAAAATTATTATTATATATTACTACCAATAAATTCCAATGATCAATCCAATAAATATATATATAATAAATATAATACCAGGGTCTCCCCATCGCCTGCCACCTCACAAAAAGCCACGCGTTCCATGGGTCACAAGGCCCACGTTTATGTTGGTTGTGCCTCCCCTTGAGAAACTGATGGGGAACACCGAACCTGCACAGAAGAGCTGCAGGTTAGTATAGACTTTTTTTGTTTCTGCCTGGACAATACATTTAAATTCCTGTAATATTCAGGTATTGGCTAAGGGCCTTGGGGCAGCATGAAGATACCGAGTGTAGGGGTCAGGGGAGATTGGAGAACTCATGATCTATCTGTGGCTGCTACTGCTATAAATAAGAGCCTTAGATTGAAAAGACATAAAATATATGTATGACTAATGTTTCTATATTTCCTATTAAAGTTGCTTAATTATTCAAGAGTTCCAGTGCCTGTTGAGAGGGAAAGGTTAAATAGAGATATAAGAACCAGGGTGAGGGGTAATGAGTCAGGACAGCTGTGGAATGAGATGGGATGTAATCTGGTTGAAGGAGCATGTAGCAAGTTGGGCCAGGGAGATAAAGAAGTATAGTCTCTCATTGTTGGCGATAAATCATGAAGTAGGGGGGACTATGGCTGCAGGGTACCACCAACAGACCTAGGATGGAGCCGCTCAACTAAATTTAGCAAACGTAAAGGACATATGACTAGATGACGGAGAATGCTTTACGCGTGTGTGTGGCTGCCAGTGGCTCCGTAGTGATTCATCATAGGCCGACCCTGTGAAAAACATCTGGGAGAACTTTTAATGGAAAGATTGTTAATATTATTGGAACACATAGGAGTCTGAAATAATGGAGATTTATGCGGCGTGTGACTTTATACAAAGGGCCATTTGTAAATTACTTTTTTTAATTGGCCCACTTTGAAGAGAAAACATTTAACCAAAAATAATAACTGTGTACAATTTAAAAGCATAAGCACATAAGCCATTTTTCCGACATTGTATCCATGAAAAATCATCCAAGCGTTAGATGGTTTGAACAAAGGCGCCTTTCTGGGCCAGCATGGGTTAATCCAGAGCAATGACTTCAGCCTGTAATGGGCTGTGGAGCACATGCTGCTATTTGGATAAACACAGCAGTGGAGCAGGGTAGGCGTGTGTGCAAGCAAGGCCTTGCGCTGAAGTTCAATGCCACTGCACTCTGGGAACTTTGGCAGTGTAATTTTTTTTTTTTTAGGATTAACTCCACGAAGCAAATACAGTCTTTTGTCCTATACTTTGAAGGCAGGGCAACTTGCTGATGTCAAATGCTTTGAACTGGAATGAAAAACTGCAATGCCCAACTCCATGCACAAGAAAGCGTTAAACAGATTTTGCTTTTTTTCACCATATTGTTATGGATTATCTTTACACTTTCTCTAATAGAGCAATCATGGATGGCACAGGCTTTAATATGTATTGGTCACCAAAATGTTATGGTTCAGATTAAACCGATTAAACTTCTGGTGCAGAGACCCAAAGTCAAAACAGAACATCACCCTGGGGTGAGTAACAATGGTATCCTGTGGTCACAGCAGCCGCATCAGTGCATTAATTGCACTGCTGGTGACCATAAGGTATAACCATGGGGTAGGGTGTGTGGAATGGATGAGTAGAATACCTGGACCCAACTGACTGTCAGCAGTCATGTAGGGTAGTGGTCCCCAACCCTGTCCTCAAGGCCCACCAACAGGCCAGGTTTTGCAGATCTCCACAAGATGCACAGGTGGGGTAATTAATGCAGCTGCAGAGCAATAGAGCTGGCTATTTGGAGATCCAAAAAACATGACATGTTGGTGGGCCTTGAGGACAGGGTTGAGGACCACTGATGTAGGGGGCCAAAAGGCTTGGGCACCCTGTTGGTGGCAGCATGGCAGGGCATCCCAAATGCAGGGGGCAGCGGACCTCCTGTTCTCTCCATTTTAAAGATTGGGGAAATTTAAAGTGGAAGCCCAGTCTCCTTGGCCCATGCAAAACATGTGTCCTGCCTTTCATGTGTCTCCAATGCAATTCCTGGTGTTTTTTCATTTTTTATGTGTCCCCAGCCCCCACAAATCCCAAATGTAGTACGGCTGGAATCCCCTCCTGACAGCGCTCGGGTACTTTTTTTTTCTACATAAAAGCTGCTTAATTTCTGTGTTTCCAGCTGGTGCCAGGGGCCGCAGTCGCACTGGCTTTGATAAGCCGTGCACTGGACGGCCTTTTTTTTTTTTTAGCATGGAGAGGTGGACCTGCTCCCAGACCTCTAGCATCAGATTGTGTGGTAGGTCTAACATATAGTGTTGCTTTGGGGTTCTTAATAAACTCCCAATGAAATAATAAATCATATTGTAGACATTTCACTTTCAATGCCTGTATACTGAGCAGAAACTGGAAAAAGGCATTCATGAAGAGAGACAGCACTCAGTGCTTCAGAAACTAAAATGTAACATGCAGCAACAAAACTTACAACAAACTGACAGAAATCAACTATTTGGGAGGTAAGACATGGGAGTGCATAAGTAGCGACCGCACTAAGGCCCATAGTGTCAGTGAGGCCCCATCATTGTGGCTTCTCCACGTTATTTATCATGGCATCATGTACAGGATAAAGAAGCAATATTTGCCTCTTTTTGTTGCCACATGTAAATTAATATAGTGTGTTTGCTCTTTTTATAGAGCTCTTCATTGTATTTATCACTGTATGCATTTTTTTGCAGATATATATTTTATTTAGATAGGTGGGTGCCGTTTGGTTACTGTATTCATCTATGCTAGTACTCGCTTCTTGTTTGGAGGGATTTAAATACATTTTAATACTGTTTGGTGGTCCCCTGTATGAAATGTTTTTTTGGTTGTCTTTTATTTTTACTTATTGTGTCTGTAAATGTAAGCCTCTGCAGCTGGGCACAGGCCTAGGTTTCCTCAACAGGAAATAGAGCCCTGACCCATTTGAGGAAATCAGGATGTCTGCAATAAATGTGCCTCATCTTTCTTGTACACACGGACCTAGCACCTGGGGTGATTTTCATGCTTGGCCACCCCTAGTCATTGCCTTGGATATAGGTGCTGAAAATAATGTTTCTTACATAATAATTTTACAGAAGAGACCAGAGAATAAGCAGACCATTTTTTGGGTGGGCTCATAGTGGGTTGAACCAGTTTGTGGGTGATGGAGGGGGTGTGGTTTAGGGGCAGTATATATATGGGCTTTTGAGGAACAAATATCTACAGCATTCTGCACTACTCTTGTGTAACTAGGGGTAGCCCTCCCGCCTGTGACATGTTGCAGGGATCTTTGGCTCATAAAGATGTTGGTGATTGAACCAATGCTCAGCCAATTCATGCATTCCACTATTGCTGTTCGGCCAACAACTCAGAGCAGTTGTAAACCAACCAGACATTCTTCATCGGGTGTGACAGTCCTTCCCCATAATCTCAGCAAAGTGAGACATTTAGGCGGCAGATTTGCTGTGCCAGCAGCAGCCCACACCAAACTGAGAGATAAATGCCTCAGAAACGCTGGCAGCTTGTGTATTATGTCATATAACCACACACACTGAATAACCAGCTTCTAGAGAGAATGTGTGTATGCGTGTGTGTGAAGAGAAACCTGCAACAATGTATCTTTATCACTGTTCACTGTGGATTTAATGCAGACCATTCTGCCAGTGTAAACAATATGTATCTTCTAAATTGATACAATTCTGTCAGCTGTACAGCATAGCAATGGTTCATCACAGCTGATGGCTCTCTACTAGAAATAAATGAAGATTGCACTGATATGTGAGGCAATTTTGACTGTAGGATTGGGTTTTTATATAAACTGGACTCATAAATGTGGCAAGATGGTCACTGCCATGCAGCATAGAATCTGCTATTCCATAACATCTACATGGAGTTAACTTCTCTCAATTGGTTTACTTGACTGATTACCAGAGTAGGGCTTTAGAGGTGCAATTCACTGAACTTGCTTTTTTGACTTTTGGTCTGCTTTAAGCTCTCTGACAGCCCTAGCTCTGATACTGCTTTGTATCTTTAGGTGTAATTAGTAAAGGGCAGGGGCGTAACTAGGGGGGTGCAATCGCACTGGGAATCAGGAGGTCAGGGGTCTCCATCATTCTCCACCATTTATTAATGATATTTGTACTCACTCACAATTAGAGCAAGGGTGCTCAAACTTTTGATGAGCGCAGGCCACTTAATTTATTTGGGAACTGGTCATGGGCCACATTTAATATGTTCAGAATTGTTTCATTTCGAATAGCATAATAAAGATTTTCAACAACAGTTGAGGAGGATATTAGGATACCCACTGTCTGCACGTGTATGTCCTTCCACCACACCCCTACATTCATATGTAATAATCCCCACATGATAGCAATACACATGTTGATTGGCTTACTGCTCTGAATATATAGGTCCTTTATTTATAGCCCTCCGCCATCAGTCACACATCAATCAATACTCTCAACTCATCTAAGCTCCCACTAATCATACAATGAATATAGAAAAACTATTTTACCAAATTATTACTACCTTTACACGTTAGTTCCATTTACCCTTCCCACTTTCCCCACAGCATGTCAGGGGCCACATCAGATGGTTACAAGGGCGCATGTGGCACCCTGGCTGCAGGTTGAGCACATTTAGAAAAAGATTTAGAGAAACAATGCAGCATTCATCACTGTTGTTTCAGTCTTTAGTGTCTAGATGCATCCAACTGAGTTAAAAGACAGAGAAAGGTACTGTATGAAAGGGCCCCATTTAATGTTTGAACCAGGGCCCAGTCACATTTAGTAACGACACTGGTAAAGGGTCTTCTGAATGTTGAAGTGTGAATGGGCCATTTGGCTCAATTTACTCTTTCAGCCCTGATGTCTGGAAAGAGCATAATAGGCTGTTGGGATGCCTGCTGAGAACTCTCTTTAGATCCCTGTCTGAGCCTAGGCCTGAAGTGAGACCGCTCCCTAGGTGAGACCATTTTAATTAGTAAATAACTCAAATGTGAAGAAAATCCCTTTTGTGAAGTCCCCTGTGTCATTTTCCTGAAATAAAACCCTGTGCTTGAAAACCACAACCTGGGATTTTGATTGGGTTCTGGGTTGTGTTAAGCCAGTAACTGTATTGTAAAGTATTTGTTATCAGCAGTTATGGAGCTACCTAGTGAGATGTATATTTGTTCAGACTCGATAAGGATCCCTCAGCTTGCACTCTTATGTTAGGGGCACTAGCAAAGTATTTAAAGTGGAACAAAACCCACCTGACCCGGTCCTTTATTCAAAAGGATTCCAGGGCCGGCTGCTGGTCTTCCCCCGAGGCTTCCAGATTCAATGCCCCTAAACAGTCCCCTCTCTAACAACGCATGTGCAGTCTCTTGTCCAGTGAGAGCAGTGAACCATGACTATGGGGTCGATTCACAACCAGGTGTGAATTCTCACTTTTTGGGAGAGAAAACTGCCATTCACTTTTATTGTTTAGTTGGTGTAAACAGAATCAACCCCAAGCTAGACAGTGAAAGGGAAGGGCAGTTTTCTCTCCTGAAAAAGAAGTGAGCTTTTTCACCAGGCTCTAAATCGAATTCTATGTCATTTGGCAAACAGCTATCATTGTTAAAGTGGACCAACACCCAGGATTTTGACTATCCTGGGTCTTGGTCCACTTTGGTGGGGCACCCCCGATCGGGGTGCCCCGCTGTGTGAAACCCCCCCGATCACCCGGAAAACTAATCTCTCCCCGCTCCCACGTGGCCGCGCCGTCCAATCAGCGTGGACGGACAAGCGATCTGACAGCAACGGACAAGCGGCTCCTCCGCCGCCGCCTCCCGCGCGTCACTCTTGACGGGCGCGCGTCCGCGCCGGCCATTCACAGACGTCCGGCGCGTGCGCGCGCACGTCTAGAGGGGCGCAAGGGAGGCGGCGGCGGCCGGCCGCTGCCGAAGACAGGGTAAGGGGATTTGGGGCGTTTGGGGGGGTTTCACCCCGCGGGACATCCCGATCTCGGATGTCCCGCGTGGAGGGAGGTGATCGGCCCGGGAATCTTATAGATTCCCGGGCCGATCACGGGAGGGTGATGGTCCACTTTAAGAGTGAGAAGAGCGTGTTGCGGCATCCCCATCGGCGAGCGTTCATTCCCATTCCAGCCATTCAGATAGACTGAGACTGGTTCAGCCACGCCATGAGGGATGTGGCAGTGTGCGCTCCCGATTCTAGTCAATAAGAGCCGTTTGCTGAATGACATAGTCACGGCAGACAGCTCTCATTGGACAAGAGTCCCCGCATGTGCTGTTAGAATCAGGAGGAGTGAAAAGTATACGTTCTGGGGGGTTTCATCTAAATTCAGGATGCCCCGGGTTACTGGAACAAAACCCAACTAAGTCAAGTTCACGGGTTTAGTTCCGCTTTAAAGCTAGGCTGTGAATGATCAGCTCACACAGGGCAGTCTAGTTGGAATAGTCCAGGATATAGACATGTTCATCACTGCAGCCCAATCATCATGCATCTTTTAAGCTGCAGGTCAGAAGGTCCCTCTTTTATGTTTGATGTGTGAAATGTTATGCAAGTGTTTTCCTTTGTACTTACAAAGAAATGTGTTTTAGCATTTCCAGGATGATAAACAAATGCTTTACAAGTATTTTCCTGCTGCATTTTGGCTGACTCAGAAACAAAGCAAAATGGGAGCAGTGAATAAAGCTTCGGGCCTCCTTTCTTTACTCCCTGGTTTATTTTTCCAGCTTAAAATATGTCACCTTTCACACACCTCCCATTTGTATGTTTGGAAACATGGAGAGGATCCAACAGCTTCTAAACCTGAAGCAACATGGCCTCATTTCTTGGTCACATAGGTTACATAGTTAATAAAGTTGGAAAACAAAAAAGACATATGTCCATCAAATTCAAATTGGGGAAATGTATTTTTTCTTATTTACAGAAAACAGATAATAATAACCAGTAAAGTTATTTTCCTCGAATGGCCAAGTGCTCCATTACCCATTAAGTGGGCCTCCTGTGAAAAATGACAGGAGGCCCTCTCACCCCCCACAGCTCCACCATGCTGACAGTAGCCGAATGACTAAGAGTGGGCAGAGCAACTTTACCAGCCTCATGTTCCCTCCCTATGCGATGTCTGGTCTTGGGCATCCCATTACAGTCAGCACATTGCATGCCAAATTGTTGCAGAATGGACCTATTTATCCCTAAGTTTCTAGCTGCCCCCGGCCTTGTTCCTTCTGGCCATGAGAACCCCCAGTCACCACACTAACACCACTGTAGAAGTGGCTCAGTGATAACATGGGGTAAGAATTATACAGGCTATTTTTCTGAAATCTCCTGTGTAGAGAAGCAGGATGCCAAAGGGGACGAGGGACACATTAGAGGCCTCAGTGGGGTGTTGGGTCTACCTTACCTGGGTAAGTATCCATCCTTTCAGTGATGATAGATCTAAACCATAAATAGTTTTAAAAAAGCATGACTTACCTGACCTCACATCACAAGGAGTCCTGTTGGCTGAAGCACTATGGGAGAGACCACTGCCAGCTAGCCCCTGGCACACATGTGATAGTTCATTATTAGCATATCAATGAGTGTGCCCCCTGCTGGCGATCATTGGGGAAGACTACTCCCATGTGACTGGAAGCATGGGCAAGCAGGGAGTATGGTGTGGGCATCGTGGCTGACAGGGCCAAAATGGGACCCCTGAAGTGCAGGACTACACTCCACCTTACTGCCTCAAATTCTAAGGTGAAACGCACAGCATGAGCAATCTCATAAACTATCACTTTTACAAACAATTTCCCAACAAGATCAAATGCAAATTGATCGCTTGTATTCAAGTCATATGTTTGTTTGCTTTATACGTTCAAGGAAATGGACTTTAAAGTGGACCAACCACATCCTATGGAAGGTTACATTCCCCCCCCCACCCCCTCAAAAAAAATGTATTAGCTCCCTTTAGTGTCCTGGGAATGAAATGGATAAGAATTCTCATAAACGATTTTGGCTTCAAAGGAAAAATTGGGTGAAAATTAAGGGAAAATTAAATCTTCTTTTGGCCCTTATCCTCCTTCTAGCACTATTTTTCAGTAGGCTCTATTTCCTCCTAGCATTACATTGCAAGGAAGGGGAGGATAGGGCTTAAACAGCTAGTTTAGAACAATGGTATCCTGTCAGAAACTAATGGCATACAAATGGCATACCTGGGGAAAATGAAAATTTAAATCACTATACCAGGAATATCAAGCAGCATTGAGGGGAGAAAACATCCAAATGGTAATCTACCTGGGGTGGGGAAGCAAAAAAAGAGAGTTGTTTTTGGGGTTTTGGTCCACTTCAGGGGGGCACCCCGATTAAGGGTGCCCCGCTGTTTGAAACCCCCCAGAAAGCCCCCAAAACTCACCTCACCACGCTCCCACGTGGCCGCGCTGACCAATCACCGCCGATGGACAAGCGGGTGACAGCGGCGGACAACACAGCGCGTCCGCCGCCGCCTCCCGCGCGCCCCTCTGACAGTGCGGCCTCCCGCCGCCGATGAGGTAAGTTTTTTGGGGGGGTCCCTCACCGTGGGACATCCCGATCTCGGATGTCCCGCGGTGAGAGAGGTGATCGGCCCGGGAATCTTATAGATTCCCGGGCCGATCACCCCTGGGTGACGGTCCACTTTAAGTAATGACTGTTCGATCTTAACCCATCCCCCACTGTGCCTTCCTTAACAAGCGCTAAAGCAGTGCTAATGCTCTTAAAAAACAAACTGACACTTACCTTGGCTGTACTCCACCGGTGACCGACACTCGACCACTGCATCGGGCACCGCCATCTTCCTGGGGCTGCATGGGTGCTGCCGGACCAGAAACTTGCATGCAGGGAGCTTCAGATTCGGTGCCACTGTGCATTCCAGGAAATATGACGGCACCTGGCGCGGTGATCCAGCGGCACTCACTGCTGGAGGTGTCTGTTTTTTAGAGCATTAGCGCTGCTTTAGCGCTTGTTACGGGAGGCAGGGTGGGGGTTGGTTTAAGATCAGGCAGTCTGGCTTGACTGACCCTTAAATGAGGCTCACCTGTGTGCAGTCAAGATGTTTCAAGTGGTTGGTATATAAACACACGTGTATCTAAAAGGTCAAGACAAAAGAACACTCCAAAGAGCTCTGTGAAAAGAAAAGGGATACAATTCAACAAATCGGCTATTATCTCTGAGAGTACAGCTTAATCAATCATGAAAATATACCTACACCCTCCCTGGGAACTCTACCCTTGGAAATGAGGAGGTCCGCTAGATGCCCAAAGAACTCCCTTCAGTCCTGTAATCTATTATTCTCCCTTCTCGTCCTACCAACAGCACACACTGTGGTGGCCAGCAGGCTCGCTAGCAGTGTTTGCTGTGGCTTCCAATCCCCCATCAGATGGACCATAAGCTGGAGAAGAGCTGATTATTGATCACTACAAGAAGGAGCAGGCTGTAGGTCTATTTTAAAAGCACATTGTATGAAATGACTAAAAAACATACTAAACATATTCCTGAAGATATGATTCACATAATCTTGTTGGGACACTGAATGAAGGAAGCAAAAGAACAGTGTTGTGCCAAGACTGGGGTTGCTTAGTCTGATGTGTCTGAGTGTTAAGTGGACCATGGTATTGCCCACAGCCAACACATTGAGAATTCCCCAGCGCGCTTCACTGCTTTGGGAATAGATGGGCTGGATCTAGCCCTCAGCACACTGCCCACCTTACCCAAAGCACTTCCTGGTAATCATCCCCCCCCCCCCCTGCTCCCCGAGTCTTACTCCAGCCCCACTGTACCCAACAGTCAAGACACCTCAGCTCATGCTTTGGCTTCACAATTCTGTAGCCTGGTCATAATGGCTAAACAGAGACTTGAAGAGATAATTTTTTTTTACTTCATACTTAAAAAGGATGTGAAATCAAGTCATCGACTCCTTAGTAATTAGATTTACTGTGGGAGGGGAGGGGGGACAGGGACGGGGGAGGAGGTATGTTGGGCCTGGGGGGAATAAAGCGAGAAAAGTTAGTTGGGGCTATAGGCACTTCTGACCTGAGGTCAGGAACTTAGTGGAAAAGGTTGAGGTTGGTTCCTCTTTTCGGGAGGTTGACCAATTTTGTGCCTATTTTTGCCCCTAGTAGTAATTACCTGTTAAGTGTTTATAGTTCATAGTTTATTAGTACATTATGGTTCATACAATTTTTTTTTCCTTTTGCATAGTGCCATATATCGTGATATGCAAGTCATACACAGTGATTAGAATGTGGGTAACACAAGTAACAATCAATTATAAAATTACGATTAAAGCATGCCCTGACACCGTGTTGCCCAGGTAACTGGACAGGTTGGTGGTTAGGGTATGTGGAGTAGTGGGCACGGGCCTGCCCTACTTCCCGTAAAGTCCTTTTCTTATTTCCCTGTTTGTAGCAAGTTGTCAGGTTTAGGGTTCAATATCCCTTGTTTGTAGCAAGTTGCATGATTGCGTCTTATTTCCCTGTTTGTAGCAAGTTGTCAGGTTTAGGGTTCAATATCCCTCGTTTGTAGCGAGTTGCATGACTGCATACGCGTTTCGCTCCGAAGAGCTTCCTCAGTGCAGTGGTTCTAGTGAGAGTACATGGGGGATAACTGAGTATATTGGTCATGACGGGTACAATGAAAGCGGGGTGGGGTAAAAACAGTAAATACAGTAACTTACAGTTTATGCGTGGGCTGTCACCTGCTAACCTTAGTGTGGTCTCGCTGTTTCCAGGGGATGTCTTCCCTTCTGTGGAGAGACAGTGCCCATTAAGCCAATTGTTTGCCTATATGGGCAAGGTAAGGGGTTGATAAAGGTGGATGTAAAATACCTGGGTGAGGCAGTTCCGCATGGTCGGCCGTCCGGCGTCCCGGGAGTAAAGTCCCTGGGGTAGATTCCGGATGTGTCACAGGGTCTTGCGCTTGCAGCGTTTTGGTCCAGGAAATGCAGTATATGCGCTGTGCACCTCTAGACTCCTGTGGCGCCTTTAAGCAACAGGAAGGCGTCTTCATGCTGGGCTGCTCGTGTTGTGGGCGGGGTACCCTCCCCAACCCGTGATTGGTTCACTCTGTGTGAACCGGAAGTATGCCATCGGCATACCTCCGTTGCGAGCAGCCCATGGCCTGGTCTGCAGAACGGGTGCCGCCATTTTGGGGTGGTTTAAAAGTGTATAGATGCGTCCGCCATATTGGCGAAGTCAGTGACGTCGGCGCTGTCAGGCGCCATTTTGTTGGTTATTGTAAACAGGTTAACCGACGGTTAGCAGGCATCCGCCCAGTGCTCACATTCTGTTGTTAAAAAAGTAAAGTTGGTGACTGGAATACACTTGGAAGAAAGTGTTTATAAGAAATTGTATACAATATTGTATAAAAAATAGGCGCAAAATTGGTCAACCTCTCGAAAAGAGGAACCAACCCCAACCTTTTCCTTATTAATTACTAGGAAAGCAAATGACAGCCAATCATGTGATCATCAGGGTTAATCTGGTTGGTCACTGGTGTTTTGGCAGTGATCAGCAACCATACAATGAATAAGGATCCAACACAGAAAGAACATTATGGCTGTGGGTGAGCCATTCCAACCCCTGCCACAGTAATTAACAATACTAACAATACTAAAGCTTCAACGCCATGGTTTTAAAGTGGACCAAAGGACAGGATTTTGACTATTGACTGTTTGCCCCCTGGACACCCCAATTCACAAATGCCTGGCGCAGGCACTCACCCTGTAAAAGGGATAGCGGAGATGCGCCCACTGCTCGCACATGCACCGCTGGACTGGGTACGAAGGTGAGTTTTCGTGAGACATGCGGGTTTTGACACAGATGGGCATCCCAAATCTGGATGCCCCGGGGGGAGCAAGTATGCCTGCCCTGGAGTCTCATAGACCCCAGAGTGGGTTTTGGTCCACTTTAGGAGTGGCTATATCCACTCATGCCTTTGGTTTCTCTTTGCAGCGCTATAGCCTCAGCTTACTAACGCATTGGTTGACTGGCTATGAAGCCAGGACAGGGCATAGCAGTTGTGGAGTTATGGTCTGTACAAAGCCAGTAAAGTCTCTGGGTGATTCAACCCACCCCTGTATGGGATTGGGATGCCCCGCTGTGTGAAACCCCCCCAGTTTGCCCTTATAAATTCCCCTTTCCATGCTTCAACGGCGCATGTAGGGGCTCTCGTCCAATGAGGAGCCGTTTGCTGTGACCACGTCATTTGGCACACGGCTCTCATTGGATTGGATGGGGAGTGTGTGCTGGCCCGAGCCATTCAGATGGGCTGGGACGGGAGCACATGCCGGTGGGGATGTGGCAGCTTTCGCTCCCCATTGAAGCCTATCTGAGCCATTTGCCAAATGGCATAGTCACGGCAAACGGCTCTGATTGGACGAGGGCCTGCACATGCACCATTGGACTCACCTGATAAGGTGAGTTGTACATGGAAATTTGGGGGGGTACACAAAGAGGGGCATCCCAATTCGGGATGACCACGGGGCATGAAACAATATTCGGGATAATGAAAATCCCAGGTTTTGTTCCGCTTCAAAGCCCCTGTAAAGGCAGCCAGACAATATACACTTACCAATTCCTGTGGGCAGAGCCAGTCCGGTTGCTGTGATGGTGAGTCGATTAGGAGATCTGGGGGGTTTCATATACAGCAAGGCATCCCAATTTGTCTTATAGACTGAAAGGGGTGTTGCTACTCTTGAAAGCCCCTGTAAAGGCAGCCAAACAAAGTACACTTACAATCTCCAATTCCTGTGGGCAGAGCTGGTCTGGTTTCCGTGCTCTGTTGCTGACAACATGCTTTCTGGCCAGCCTCAGTACAGTGCCCTGCTGCCAGTTATGAAGGAAAAGGTTCCCTTATAAATCATATTGCAGAGATCCAATGTCACGCTACCATAAGAAAGTCTATTTCTATTGATCAAAATTAAAAATAAAATCCACCATGACTCAATGTTTCAGGAAAAAGCCTGAATCCTTTCTATGAACAGTGCATGACCTCATATGACAAAACTGATTTATCTTGTGTAAAAAAAAAAACAGGTATTTAAAGATACAACATCTCATGTCTCATGATGTGGGCCAGTGGACACTTACACTGTTTGCAGTGCTGATGAGTGATAAGAGAAGTCAGTGGGTGATTCAGCCCTTCAACACCCACCCATGGCCAAATTTAGGTTTATTTAGTCATTTACTACTGAGAAACACCCAATATGGCAAGACGCAACTTCTTTTGTGCACTTGTATCAATGTGTATTGCATCGCAGCTCAGCTTTTTATTGTGTTAATTCACCTTTGTGCCTCTACATATACCCCAGCCATTGCTAGAAGGCAAATCTCCAGCAAAGTGACAGGGGAGTCAGTAGCACAGTGTTTATGCAGTTTATTTGCAGAGGAGATTAGCCATGTGTTATCTGGTCTCCACTTCCAGAACCCTGACTCCCTGTGACATCTGCCCTCTTATCCTGCACTAAGAGCCAACATTCTAGTTATCTACGTCATGCATCAATGTGAAGTCATAAGGATAAGTGAGGGGGCTGGTGGCCCCCTGTCTGTCCATGCAGCGAAAATGTCACTACTCAGCTCATGCCTTCCGTACATGAACAATGGTCCACTATGTGCATCCAAAGCTGAGAGCAAACCCTTATATAGGCCCTTATTTAACAAGGGATAGCGCCAGGTAGTGAATGGTGAGCGAGCGGTAATGACGGTCACCGTCACGAGTACGCCGGCTCCCCTCCGCAATCACACATTTATCAAGCCGATCCTGCTTAGCGACTGACAGAGCGCCAGATAGCGAATCATTCATCATTATTCCAGCCTCACCCCACAGCGCCAGCGAGCGACCTTGAACAGCGACAGGTATGACCTCTCGCTACCTGGCGCTCTCCAATGCATTTCAATGGAGCAATCTTTAAACCTGTCTGTAATTACTACTTTGTAAAGCGCTATGGAAGATGATGGCGCTATATAAATAAACATTAATAATAATATTCTTAATTAATTAATAATTAATGTTTTTTTTTTTTTTTTTTTTAAATGTCAAAAATTCTGTGACCACTTCTGCAATGTTAGATATTTTTTTTAAGGTAAAAAAAAAAAAAAAATTGTGCAGAATTGATATTACAGGTCTGATATTAATGTATTCATATTACAAAATGTTTTGAAAAACATGTTTTTTTTTTTTTTTTTCAAAAAATATGGTTGTTTGGGGGTTAAAAAACTACTTTTAACCCATCGCCGCCAGCGCTCTGGGGTTTAAACAAGCATTTCACAGCGCGAGACTTTTTTGAGCGTGATTTGTTAATGAATATGCTGGGAGCCGTTCGCTATGGCCGTTCGCTGTCATGCGCTCCCATACAGCGCGGAACCTGTCAAACAGCGACTCCTAACCCCGTATTCAACATTACCGCACACCGACTGAGTCGCTGTCAACAGCCGAACAACGGCCAAGCACAGCGAATACTAGTGTGCGCTGTGAAAATACCGCTACTGTCGCTCATCTGTCGCTACGTGGCTCTATTAATGAATCGGCCTCATAGTGTCATCGCCAAAGAAGAACCCAGCTCTCCTTACAATTCTATTATTATATACCCCAGCACAAATCTAAAGCCTCAACAAAATGTTTCCAACCTGTATCTATGGACAGGGTTGGCCCCAAACATAAGCCTTCACTCTCAGACATCAATAAATCCAGGTAGAAAGAGAATGAGAAGGCGAACAGAGGAAAAGTAAAGTATATCTTAAAATAATGGAAAGGAAAATAATGGAAAGAGAGAAGGAGAGTAATGGATCTTGGAAATTAGAAGGAAAACAATTGTAAAATAAAAAAGGAGACTGGAAAAAGAGGGAGTGAATGTGAAAAGAGTAGGAGGATTAAGGAAAAAGAAAAATAGGAGAGACTGTGGAACAAAAGAGGGAGATGAAGCACATGTGGAAAAGGGTAAGAGAATGAGGGAATGTGAAAAACAGAGAAAGGTGGAGGGATGTGAAAAAGAAATAAATATAGTGGATACATGCAGAGCAATCAAGGGAAAATAGAGGGAATTTAGAATAAAAGGAGGAAGATGAAATGTAAAAATGTGAGAGAGAATAATGGAGGGAAATCTAAAGAAGAGAGAATGATGGTGGGAATGTGAAAAATAAATAAATATAGCGGGAAAATGCAGAGGATTATAGAGGAAGATAGAGGGAATGTGGGAAAAGAGGCAGAGGAAATGTAAAAACGAGAGAGAATGATGAGGGAATGTGAAAAAGAGAGAATGACGAAGGGAATGTGAAAAAGAGAGAATGACGGAGGGAATGTGAAAAATAAAGAATGATTGAGGGAATGTGAAAAATAGAGAATGATAGAGGGAATGTGAAAAATAGAGAATGATGCAGGGAATGTGAAAAATAGAGAATAGTGGAGGAAATGTGAAAAAGAGAATGACAGAGGGAATGTGAAAAATAAAGAATGATGGAGGGAATGTGAAAAATAGAGAATGATAGAGGGAATGTGAAAAATAGAGAATGATAGAGGGAATGTGAAAAATAGAGAATGATAGAGGGAATGTGAAAAATAAAGAATGATGGAGGGAATGTGAAAAATAGAGAATGATAGAGGGAATGTGAAAAATAGAGAATGATAGAGGGAATGTGAAAAATAGAGAATGATGCAGGGAATGTGAAAAATAGAGAATAGTGGAGGAAATGTGAAAAAGAGAATGACAGAGGGAATGTGAAAAATAAAGAATGATGGAGGGAATGTGAAAAATAGAGAATGATAGAGGGAATGTGAAAAATAGAGAATGATGCAGGGAATGTGAAAAATAGAGAATAGTGGAGGAAATGTGAAAAAGAGAATGACAGAGGGAATGTGAAAAATAAAGAATGATGGAGGGAATGTGAAAAATAGAGAATGATAGAGGGAATGTGAAAAATAGAGAATGATGGAGGGAATATGAAAAAGAAAAAGATGGGAGGCAAGCAAAAAGGGATATAAAGGCAACAGTGTGGAAAGGAGAGACAGACAGATTTAATGTTGAAATTAAATAAATATAGAAGGAATGTGGAAAATAAAAAAATATGAAATGTGAAAAAAGAAAAAGATGTTCGAGGAATTAAACAAACAACACTCGTGTAAAACTGTAACCTAACCTACAATGAATGCTCTCTTCAGCCAGGCACATCCCTACATCTCATCTCCAGCAATATCGATCTAGATGCAGTCTCCATGCTGCTTCTGACCTTCTCCTGCCCACCCTGATCACCTTCACTCACTCTTGCCTCCAGGGCTTCTCACATACCTATCCAATTTTCTAAAATGCCCTCCGATTCCGACCAAGTTGGAGCCCTCCGACCAACCCCCCCCCAGCTTTCAATAGTGCCCTCAAAACCCATACATTCAGACAAGCAACCTAGTTTATAGTACCAAAATGTTTACCGTCCTAGTGATAGGTCCTGATCCCTGGTGGAATCCTGATTTGGGAGGCTCTGCTGTGTGAAACCCTGCCACTTTCCCTCAAGTCTCACCTTCCCGGTGGTCCCATGGTGCATGAGCGGGCTCACATCCAATCAGTGCTGTATTCCATGCATAGTAATGCACAATATACAGCTCTGCTTACAAAACACAATATAGCAAAGAGGGAGCAACTGCATCCCTGGTCTCCCTGCAGGCTGCAACACTTTCCTGCTCCCAGCCCATCTGAATGGCTGGGCGCTGGGGCGTTCCTTAGCCGCGAGATGGGATGCGGCCATGGCCCATTGGAAAGGTAAGTTATTACAACGATCAGCAGGGGTAGATAAGCAGCTCCAGGGCCAGCTAGGTGATAGGCTACTTTAGGAAATTCTGTAAAGGGCACATTCCAAAAACTCAAACCAGCTGTTTCAGGGACGTACATAGGTCTGATGGAGCAGCATAGCAGGGCCTCCATCATGGACCCCCATCAGCATCCCCATCCACCTGGAGCCGACACTCACCAGCCGGGCCTGCGTCAGAGTAACGGGGCAGCGAGGGAGACACACGTGTGGCAGGGACAGAGATGCAAGGCGGCAGGGGGAGAAACGTGCATACAGCACTGATGGAGAAGTGCGGCATGTGCACGGTGACCAGAAGTATGCATGGAGTAAGGAGGCTGCATGGCAGGGTAAGTATGTGCAGGTAGTACATACTACAGAGGCAGTGGAGGCGGCTTGCTCCAGGCCCCCTTGTTGCACGGGCCCGGGGACATGTGCCTGCCTTTACAGTATGTACACCCCTGGGCTGTTTGTAATCCTTCCCCTTTGTCTCCATTCCTTATCCTTTAAATTGTAAGCTCCTAAGGTTGTCTATGTACTGTATGTTCTACCCTGTCTGCAATCACTACTTTGTACAGCATTACAGAAGATGTTGGTGCTTTATAAATAAATAATAATGTATAAAAAAAAGGAGAAAGTTTTGCTACATCTAAACTCCATGGAGAAAGTCTGGTGCCCCATTGCTGAACATAGGATGCTGGTACTCCGAAAAAAGGGAGGCAGAGAAAAAGGTGGAAGTGAGAGATAACTATGGAGGGAGGCAGGGCCGGCGTCAGCACCCGGCAAGGTGGGGCAGCTGCCGGGGGCCTCCACCCTCAGGGGGGGCCCACTGACAGGGCTGTTTTTTAGGGTGTGTGATGGTGCTTGACCGGCGGTGGACTGGGAGGGCACCGCCACGGCTGGTGCCCACATCTCCTCGAATGGCAGGGTTCCACACAATGGGGCATCTCGATTTAGATTCCAGGGGAGGAAGTGCTGGGTTTTGTTCTGCTCTTATGTTGCCCAGCCCAGCTGATTTCCTATCTCTGGAGCATCCCAATCTGTCACACCCTACTGTGTGAAACCCCCTGGGATCGCTGACATACCCACTATAAAAGCAATTCCACCACAGAGTTTTGGTCCGCTTAACAGGGGCATCTCAATCTGGGATGCCCCTGTTTGAGAAAGAACCCCCCTGGTTTGGCCGTTAACTCCAACTGGCGATCCCACAGTGCATTCTCCAGTGCGAGGAAAGTAATGAACAAAGGAGGGGGGTGACCCCCCTCCTTTGTTCATCTAAACTCCATGGAGAAAGTCTGGTGCCACACAGGGGCATCCAAAATCAGGAGAATCTAGATTCATTTAGACTACAAGGTCAGGTTTAAAGGGGTTTGGTGCACTTCAAAGTAGACTTGAGTTTTGGTCCAAATAGCAGGCAGATTTGGAATGTCCCTTGGTGAGGGGACGCGACTCTTCACCACAAAGGGGCCAACTGAGACCATGCCACCCAAGGGCCCATATAAATCTGGAGCCGGCCCTGGAGGGAGGGAATGTGAAAAAAAGAGAAAGATGGGGGGAATTAGGAAAAGAGAAAACGTTTTGCTTCATCCGAACCTAACAGGTCTGGCGCCCTATTATCACCCCTAGAATGATAGGGCGCTCTATCTGCACACCCCAAGGGTCAGCCCTTTACCTTCAGTTACCATTCTTATAACGTTTAGCGATCTTTTCATTACTTTACTAGAATAAATCAGTTCCCGGGTTCTGGTCAATGAAATTGTCAACTTGGGGGCAATAATGACATTAGAGAAAATAACCCCCCGGGGGGCAGAAACAAGGAGAGACACAGACAGAGGCTCCCTAATGAGCCGCACACCGGCGGCAGGGCGGAGGGTGAGGGGCGTGTGTGAGGTAACACCCCTCCCGCCCATTATAGGAGGCGGCCCTGCTGCTGCTGCTATCATCCCGGGAGAGTACAGTGTCCCGCTGCCTCAGCCCGCCCGCATCCTCCTGCTTCACTCACTCACTCACTCACTCACTCACTCACATGGTGCCCTGACCCCGGACTACACCGCAGCCATGAAGACTCCTTGTGCCGCTCTGTCAGCCCGCCTGGCCCTCATCCCCATCCTCCTGCTCAGCGCCGCCCGTGGATTTAACTTGGCGGTGGAGCAGCCGGCGGTGTACGATGGACCGGAGGGCAGCCTGTTCGGCTTCTCGGTGGATTTTTACCTCCCGGATAAGCAGAGGTGAGCGCGGCTATTATAATGCCTCCGTGTATAACGGTACCCTGTGATGCATGTGGGCACCATGCCAGCTCTGCTTTATAGGACCCCTATGTGTGTGCCATCATCTATATAGGTTGTCTGTATGGAAACACCCTGCCAGCTCTGCTTTATAGTGGCCCTATGTGTGTGCCATCATCTATATAGGTTGTCTGTATGGAAATACCCTGCCAGCTCTGCTTTATAGGGACCCTATATGTGTGCCATCATCTATATAGGTGATAAGTTGTCTGTATGGAAATACCCTGCCATGCTCTGTCCATAGGTGCCTTCCAACTTTGCCATGGAGGAACCCAATAAATGGCCACCCCCCTTCTCTGACTATAGGTGCCTGGGCCCCTCCATTCTCTTATTGTTTGACCATAGGTGCCTATCTTGAGCTTTCCTATGGAGACACTTTAGATGGCCCCCTCATTCTCTTATTGTTTGACCATAGATGCCTTTCTCATCATTGCAATAGAGGCCCCCCTCCCCAATGTCTGGCCATAAAATGAACATTTTATGGAGGCAGCCTCGAAATGACCACCAGGACCCCTATTCTCCCAGTGATACACCATAGGTGCAAGTTCTATGATGGCACCCCTAACTGGCCACTCTGCCCCCCCATGTCTGACTATAGGTGCCCTACCTGAGGAGGCCGCCTCTGAATGACCACCGGGACCCCCATTCTCTCAGCGATACACCATAGGTGCAAGTTATATGATGGCACCCCTAAATAGCCACCCTGCCCCCCCCCCATGTCTGACTATAGGTGCCCTGTCTGAGGAGGCAGCCTCTAGAAGTCCACTGGGACCCCTATTCTCTTAGTGATACACCAAAGGTGCAAGTTCTATTATGGCACCTCTAAATGGCCACCCCCCCCCCCATGTCTGACTATAGGTGCCCTGTCTGAACTTTTAGGGAGGCAGCCTCAAAATGACCACTGGGAGCCTCAGTGATACACCATAGGTGCAAGTTCTATGATGGCACTCCTAAATGGCCACTCTGCCCTCCCATGTCTGACTATAAGTGCCCTGGCTGAAGAGTCAGCCTCTAAATGTCCACTTGGACCACCATAGGTGCAAGTTATATGATGGCGCCCCTAAATGGCCCCCCTATGTCTGACTATAGGTACCCTGCCTGGGAGGGAGGCGGCCTCGAAATTACCACTATTCTGTTAGGTGCAGTTTCTATGATGGCACCTTCTAAGTGGCTGCACTCCTGCCCCCTCCCATTCTCTGCCATGGGTGCCTAGCCTAAACATTTTCTATGCAGATTACCTCTAGATGGCCAAAGGCTCCTTCAGTGCTTGATCATTGGTGCCTTCCTCAACATTGCTATTAAGTCCACCCTGCCCCCCCCCCCCCCACAATATTCCCAGTGTAAACCATAGGTGCCCTGTCTGAACCTTTTATGGAGGCAATATCTAAATTGCCACATTGACTCCCATTCCCTTAGTGTCCGGCCATAGGTGTGTTTGTATGATGGCACCCTCTAAACATCCACACTGCCCATCGGTGCCACCCTGAACATTTCTTTGGAGGCACCCTGCCCTTCCATCCTCCCTACAATACAAAAAAAAATGTCTCTTCCTTACATATTCTCTTAGCGTCTGCCCATAGGAATTGCCACCCTGCCCTATTCTCATTGTCTGCCTGACCATTTATAATAGACACCCTCTGAATAGCTACCCTAACCTGCCCCCTCCTATTTTTTTCAGTAGCTGATCATAGGTGCCTTGCCTTATCAGTTCTATGGAGAAGCACTTATATGACCTGTCCTCTGTGCCATGGCAGAACACTTATATGGAGGCACTCAGCCCATCCATCTTCCCTGCCTTGACATAAGCCACCCTTGCCCTTACATTTTCTTTCTGTCTGGCTATTGGTGCCTTGTGTGAACTCTTCTATGGAGGCTTTCTCTACTTGCCAGCCTCCCCTCCCCTCCTGTACATGCAAGTCATTATGCCCTTATTTCTTTCTGAGTCTGCCCATAGGTTAATGAGTTTCTTTCCAAATTGCCTTCCTGCCTTTGAGTATGTAGTGTCTGCCCATGGTGGCTTGTCTCAACATCTTATAGCACCCCCCCCCACCCTTACCAGCCTGACTCTTACATCGATGTCATCCAAACCTTACATATTATGTCGGTGTCTGCCCATGGGTACAGACCTTTCTATGGAACTTGCTTTTATTTGCCACTCTCTGTCCAAATGAACAACATTTTGGGTTATTGTGTCACAATGTGGCCGTTTTGTCTAATGGGGGGGGGGCTGGTTGTAATGTTACAATCTAACTGTTTTGTCTCAATGAAACCGATTAGCAGAAGCAGCTGCTGTATGGGCGGCCATTGTTACGCTTGCAGTTCCTTCATAGTTAAACTTGAGCTTTTATTTTGTTCTCAAGTTGCTCATTTTGGAGCTCCTCCCAATCCGTTACACACGCTCCCTTCCTTCATTTCCCTTGAAATGCCCATTGCTTTCCAGCTTCCTCCCATTAAGAGCAGACATTCCCTCGCAGCCCACCTTTCCCCCCAGTCACTGTGTCTGAGCCCCCCTCACTTACTCTCAGCGCCGCTTGGCAGTCATTAGCTTGCATGCAGTCATAGCTTTTGTCTGGCCTGGAGAAGTGTCCTGTTCCCCCATCTGGATGACATTACCTGCCTGGCCCCAGTGCTGGGAGGCAGGGCCCTTTATTACCTCAGAGAACCCAGCAAATGCACACTGCTCCATGTGGAAAAGCCCCCTGACATCCATGAACTTATACATCCTTTTGATTTGAAAAATTAATTTGAGTTGTACGTAGTGTGAGTATAAGACATTAGAACCCATTTAGTATTTGTATTGGAAATACCAGATATGAGGCCAACAAAGGCTCTAAAGTAATTGTAAACCTTCCCTGCTTTATGTAAAGCTAAAGTAAAATCTAATTTCCCCTAAACTGCTGTGGTTGGAGATTGGTAACACTGCTAGGATACATTCCCTATGACTAGCCTGGTGATAATTACAAACTTTCTACAGTTATCTTGGCAATGGTCATGGGTGTCTTTTCTAAAGACTTGCATAATCCTATCCTCCCCTTTTATGCTGTGAAAAAGAAATACCATTAGTATCTCTGAAAACTGTTCTTGTAGTGCTGGGAGTGTGTAAGGTTTAAATTAGAACTCCAGACAAAACTGTTTCCAGGTTCATAGAGAGAGAAGGATTTTCATGTCACTGGGAACGTTCACTCTAACCTGCCTTTGTGTCCAGGTGACATTTACTGGGTAGCAATAAACCAAATCTCTCACCATCCCTATAGAGGGGTCACAGATGGCACGATTAGTTTTCCCCTTTCTTTTCCAAATTGTTTTGCTTGACAGGGGCTTAAATACAGGAGGTTCAGTGGTAGCAACCACTTTGGGGGTCAGGAGGCCCCACCATTGTTGCCCTTCCACCTTACTTATCCGGTTTTTGCTCATGTAGTATTATATATAGCTTAAAATATTCTATATGCTGTTTCAGTCTTTAGCAGTCTAATTTTATAAAATGTAGTAATTATCCTATAGCCTAAATGAAATAGGAGAAAGTTACTGTATGAACAAAGTCAGGGTCCAATTTTATGTGTGCACCAGTGCCTGGTCCTTCTTAACACCCCTGTACGCTCTGTGTTGTCTTGAACATCCCATGATCTTTGAATTGTGGGAAACTGCCATCTAGGCATCTATGACTACTTTTCTTTCTGGTATTCTCCTCTGACCTTTAGGCATATATAAAGGTGTCATTTGGTAACAACCATTTGACTTGGTTGATGGTTGACCTTTATACAACCTCCCTTGCTGGCATCTGGCAGAGGATCTACATATTACTGGCAAGAGATATTACTGACTGTAGAGCACAAGAACCCCATATTCATGCCATTTCCCAATGAGTTTACACATTGAGACTTAGAAACCTTTCAAACCAAAAGAAAATCGGGCTAACCATTCTGTTTTAGCTATATCTGACCAAGTGTATCTAAGACCTGAATGCATAGAATCTGTTTTGGTATCAAATGAAAGACTCCCACCAAACCTATTCGTAGCCGTTCTGGCTCTCATCCCGAGCAGGGCTTGTTCTAGGACCCTTTTTTGTTTCCAATGTATTCACTTCCCAAGTAGTTCTGAAACTTTTACATCATTAGTAGTAAACAGTTTATTTTTCAGGCTTTTATGTCTCAAAATATGACTGTTTGTCATGTGAGGTTTTCTGTGTGTATTCTACATAAGGTTCTAATTAAAGCTTAGCTCTATAATGACATTCTGCCCCTAGTGCAGTCAAAGGCTTTGGTGGTGGGATTGTTTTGGCTTTCTCTTAAATCCCCCTGCCCCCCAATGAGATGAATCCATATCCATCCAGAATGACCCAGTGGTAACAAGTCCAGTGTTGCTGGGTCCTGTTTCTCCTCTTTGTGGGATCAGGCCCTCTGGGGGGTGGCAGTACATTTTTTCTGTACAGCCCGGAGCTCACATGCGGAAAGTGAGTAATAGTGTTTAACAGGACGCTGTTTCCTGAAACCGGACACGCAGCGGCAGCCGGTATTGTGTGCCCAGCCCCTCTATGGCACCCACAGGAATCCACAGGCAGAGCCTTTTGCTGGGATATCCTGGTTATGGATGCTTTACAATATCACTTTCCTTTTGCCCCTGAATTATTGGCTAATCATTTTAAACCAGTTACCTGCCATTACCCTATATTAAGGATTGGTCATCTGTGGTTAGCAATGGGGCTGATCTTTCAAGGCTTGTTTAAAACCTCTTCTAAGATGCTGCTCTGGTGCTAAATGATGCCAGATATATGCTCATATTTTTGCTCTACAAACCTTAATAATCTGCATCAGTGGTATGGTTTAAATTTGGATAATTAGTCCTCAGCTAGCCATTCCCTGATAGGTTCATTGTATACGCAAAGCTAAGCTTTCTTTACCACCTCCTTCCATGTTTCTTTCATTAATATTCTTTTTAGTGATTAATGCAAAGCTAATAGACTTTGTAAGATTTTCACAGATGACTCTTAAAAGGGTATTGTCATCTATAAGGGTTATGCCTTGAAACGGACTTCAGTATTGTGAGCTAGAAAACGGAGTTCAAATGACCTACTGGCAAAAAGGGGTTTTAAAATATGATCTACAGACAATGTAAACTTTCAGCCATGCCTGCCGCAAACACACACGTCTGCTTGAAAATGATCTGCCGCAGTCAGTTACTTGGTTCACTCACCCAAACAATATAGTTACACTAATGTCAAAAACCAAAATATGTCCCAAACGTGATCCAGAATTGCGCCAGCGTCGCATACCACACTGGGACGGAAAACTGTGCCACCTGAAGCTGCAGAGACTATAAAGCTTGTACACCAATCCTCCTGCCTGATTGACTGACCCCAGAGAGCATGTGAGCCACAAAACTGTCCAGTCCCCTGAGGCTTTTGAGCTACAGTTTGGGGACCTTTGTTTTAGCCATTCAGGAATGCCCTATTGTATAAAACCCCTGTAGTTAATGATTGCTTACCGACTACCAAACACCATGGCACATGCCCTGGCCTTCTCTGTGCAGCAAAGAAGCTGAATATTGTGCGCCCATCGGCCTGTCTGCTCCCGGTGGCAGTATAGGAAATGCAGAGGGACCTGCCTGAGCATGTACTGTCAGGAGTGTGGAGGGATGTAAGGTCACAAGGGCATCCCAAATGGGTGGGCAGAATTTCTGGGGAAAGCATCAAAACCTTTATATAATGTGCTGATGAGTAATGTTCATGTAATACTCTTTATGATGAGCAGTTACATGGAGCTTGGTTTTGGTTTACTGTATGTCTGCAGTTTTCCATATTTTATTTGAACACTATAGATGGATGGATATTACTTCCTACAGGCCAGGGAGGAGGATGGGGCCAGCTATTGGGTACAGTGACATTTGTGTGTGTGGTGTATGTGTTTTTGTTTGTTTTTTTTTTTTTTTTTATTTATTTATTTTTTGGTCCAAAGGTGCAGTTACTGAGGTCTGTCTGGGGAGATGTCCCAGTGTAATTGGGAGAACCGAGAGCATTTTGACCATGGTGGTTTCCAGTAACTTGCATGGCTTCTCATATATTAGCACTTCCTCATTGTTGGCCACTAGTGGCTAATAAATATATAAATATGGAACTTATCACTCAGTACTGATCTTTCTACTTGTGCCCCTCGTGTATTGAAGGTGAGCTCACAGCTTTGTTGTAATCTCGAACTGTGCTCTTACAAGCCAAGCATATTAAAGAGAAATCTATTCTAGGCTTTCCACAACATTGTGGTGTAAGACTGCCTGTGGGCACTGCTTTTGAAGTGGGAGACAATAATTGCACCTTGTTCTGTAATCCTGTGCAATACGAAGTATGTAGGATGGCGGTTGTGTGCTCAATTACCATTGCATATGGAAGAATCTGGACAGATAATGGTACATGTGCATACCAAGCTTATCTGTATGTGTTGCAAAGGCTCTGTTGGCTGTTTTCCATGGTGCCGGCCTATTGCTGATATAAGGTGTGTGCCCCCCCACCTCTTCCCAAGCTGGTGTATACAGTTGTAAAGTCATACATCTATCATAAAAAAAAAAAAAAGGAAAATATAGTAACACAGCTAGTAAAAGTGTTGTAAGTAGGTACATAGGACACTTCAAACACCTAATTACATGTAGTATAGCACACCCTATCCACAGGCTTCACATTATGTTGGAGGCCTGCTTTAAAGTCTTAGCAGTGCCAAATGGTAAGCCGAGAAGTGTGACCAGCTTCTGCCGTTTAGAGAAATTACAGCCACAGGATGTTCACTTTCAAAAAGGTCATCAAAAGTGTATTTTTGTATGCTTCAAGGTGCTAAGAACATCACATTTTTTTTTTTTTTTTGTTTCCTATGTTAGCAGATTTTTTTTCTTACTGCAATCTGTTGCTATTAGCAATCATACACTAAGATCTCAAAGAGCAGTATGCCCTGTGCACACAGAACCCTGATGCTGGACATTTGTATGCGCTCACCTCAGCCATTTACATGTCTCTTGTAGATCTTGGTGTATAGTTGCCAATGGCAACAGACTGTAGGTAGTGAAAACTGCTTCCATAAAATAAACATCTGCTAAGGGAAAAAAGATTAGATAGTCTCAGAACCTTGTTATAGTATGATATGGTTAACACAGGTCAGTTGTATTTTCCCCACAACCTTAAAGACAAAAATGCCATCAAGTCCCACTTCCTCAGCATACCTGCGTCAGGCCTTTCTGAATTGGAGGCGCGGGTACACCCACTGCTAGAAAGTTGATGGGGAGCTTTGGGGGGGGGGGGGGGGGGGTTGACCATCAGAGCCGAATGGAGGTGGCACTAATTTGCTGAGCCACCTACACAAAGGAAATGTGAGTTTTCTAGACTATCCGTAGGGATATGCACACTTCTGGGCATACCCAACCTGGGTGACCCATCTGAGAGAAAAAACACTTGGGAGAGTAAAATGCCTGTGTGTTACTTTTTTAAATCCAGCAGATGTGCTTCATTGCAGTGCACACAATTTCCTGTCCCTATCCTACCCTGTCACTGTTGAAGTATGGGCAGTGGTTGTTGCTAGCAGCCACATCTGTGCACCTAGGGGTTAGGTAGGTATTAAGTGCATTAATGATAGCTCATATTGGAAGGGGGGGGGGGGGTGCAGAGTGCAGCAAGAAGCATTCATGTAGCGCTTACCTTGGCCCTGAAATCCGTTTCCTGGACAGTGACAGCATTTTAAATTGGCCCCAGTTGGGGCTATAGAAAGATGTCAGTCGGCTCCCATGAACGAGAACACCTCTAGTGCCAGCTGTCCTCACCTTTTGTCTGCGTCCTCTTCCTGTAACTCTTGCTGGTGCATATGCCACCTCTGCTAACCAGGAATAGGGTCGCGGGCCGAAATAAGTCATAGCAGCACTTCCTGCTGCCGCACCTTTAGGTAAAGCGAGTTGATGGACTTTGCATTTCGGGTTCGGTCATCACTACTCATTATGCTGCGTTTGTTAGTGTAGTCTGCATTCCTCTTTATTCTTTAGTGTTTCCAGTTCTGCATGTTTATTTGTCCCATGCAATATTTCTATTAGGGCACAGTGAAGACAGGAGTATGGACAGACTGTAATATGCATAACTACTTTTTGTAAGGGGATCAGAGGTGCCAGAAGGTGTTTCTTTAGTGATGGCCTGGCTTAGCAGTTCTCTGATATACTTCCCTGGATTCTTGGGGAATCTGTGTAGAAAGGATGAGTAATGGCACACACAGGCGCTGGCTCTGATCTTCCAGGCAGTTTGTCTTGTGGGTTACACTCCTGCCTTGTTGCAGACATGAGGGAGGCTCTGGTCTCTTCTCAGTGGGTACTCTGCCTTGGCTGGCTTTGACATGGAGCCATAAACTTTCCAGATATGATCCTGGGTTGTTGACCTGTGTCTCTGGGAAATTTAGGCTTTTATCAGTCCAGCTTGATTGAGTTGCCTGTAGAGCCAGGAAATTTCAGCTAAAAAAACGGTGTGTCTGGCCGCCTCTGGGGAGCAGTGACTTATGATTGCCTATTATCTGCTCACCAAGCCTCAGTGGATTTATATGGCTCATACACTGCCAGATAGTGTGTGAGGCAACTGTTCCAGCATTGCTCTTATGAAATGGAATAGGAAAATCGGCAAGCTGGAAAAATCTACTATGAAGTATTTATTTTCAAGGATAGAAGTTTCTGCATTTAACCCTTTTTATTGGAAAAGAGTAGAGTAGAGGGTTTTTTGGTCTCTTTAGCCCCCCTATATTAAGCCTAACATGGGTCTCCACATACTGGCTTGCGACTGTTTTGGTACTCACCAAGTCTCACCCCCCATACAGCAAGAGGCATCCGCCCTAGTGCTGATGAGAGCCTAAAGCTCGAAACACGTGTCCACTAGTTTGATGTGCCTGGCTGTGTAAATTTGAAAGCTAATCCTTGGCATTGCACCCTTAGCGTTTCTAAGGGCCTTGGATGGCACAGAGACATAAAGAGATGATTTGCATAGCCCTGCCTACTGCAAGGGTAGATGGGTAATGCTATCTGTCCTTGGACTGGGTACTGTGCAAATACTTTCCGTTCTAGGAAATCGACTCTTTTCCTTTACCTAAGTAGAGTGTTTTTTGGTCTCTTTAGCCCCCTATATTAAGCCTAACATGGGTCTCTACACATACTGGCTTGCGACCCTTTTTATTGCAAACTGTATTAATGTTGGTTTACAAGCTGAAACCAGAGGTCTGCAAGCGTGGCCCCTACATTATACAGTATTAGATATGTTGCTCCCTTTTTATTAGCTGAGCTGCATTTACTGGTGTAATGTTCTGCTACTAGTCAAAAGTACAACAAAGCACAGACCTCAAGAACAGGTTTTGGGTGAGGAACTTCCTGTACTTAAAGCGGACCAAGCGACCGCCCCCACCCGAACTTGTGAAATACATTTGGCCAAAGCCCCTGCCAATATTCTCTTCTTAAGGTGTAGAACTAGAAATAGATATTTTAACTTTTCAAAATGTATTTCTTTTTTTCAGTCCCTTGGTGTGAGATGGCAGGCGATTTAGTCATTGCATAGGTGTGGCAATGAAATATTTGCCACGCACAATAGTGACAAAGAATGGGGGAGGCGGAGCCTGACAGCTAAAACCAGGGCCATTACCTGAGTGAAGCAGAAGCACTAAAAATTGGCAAAAGGTGCTCTTCGTGGGCAGAGTTGTCATTTTAAAGTGGACCAACACCCAGGATTTTGACTATGCGTTTTTTTTCCAATGTCCCAAAGCCCATGGATTGTGAGGTCTACCAGTTGTGTTGCAACAAAGTCTGAGGTCCTCCACATTACCAAAACTTTTGGTATCCATTGGGTACTTTCAAGACTTTAAAAACAACCTGGCTAAGTGTACTATTCTAGCCACTGGGAAGGTGGTAACACTCGAGGAGAAACATGAGGAGCGCCAGGCTTGGATTGCATCAGTTGTTTTAAAGGGCATTTCTTGAAGTGACCTAACAAAATGCCACAACATGTTTTGAACGATTCAGGAAGACCAATGGTTTTAACTGATCTATTTCAATAGGTATCTGGACCGATATATAGTACCTTGTGTTGAGCGTTTTCAGTATGCAAGCGTGAAGATATATATATATATATATATATATTTATTTATTACAGTATATCAAGTTTCTTTGCTTAAACTTCTGGTTTAAATGTTTGACCTGGGAAAGGCTCGTCATGAGCATGCTCTGCTGTGGGACCACTATGGCTTGCTGTTATCGCTCCCACTGTATTCCTCCAGGACCATGCAAAAAAGTGGTCCTACAGCCACTTTGTCCCTTGGTGCTTACAATTTCAAAAAGGGCAAACTCTGAAGCCCTGCTACTGCTTTTAATTGGAGGGCACATGGGGCGGATACCAGGTGAGCTACTTGCTGGCTAATTATCCCTACCTTCTAGTCGTGTGATATTGCATTTCATGTTCTGTCATTCACATTCCAGTAATATGAGGTATTTAAAGCACACTAAATATTTAGGGAAAAAGTCAGACCTTGCCTATCCCCCCCCCCCCCCCCCCCCTTCCTTTCTGAACATTACACAGTATCAGGGTCCTGTGCCAAGGCCACTTAGTGGTTACTCACTGCTCCTTGTTTTTTCCCTTAACTGTGTTATCACAGTTCTTCACCAAGGGAGCTCCTTGCCCTATGTTGTCATAAAACATAATTTGCAACTCTTTAAAAAGTCAGTGGGCGAGATTTTTACAGTTCTGTTTTGTAATCCACAATGAATTCCCTGGTGCACTGCAGTAGATTTGCTGCAGATTTTGACTGCTTTGACCTCCAGCAGTTGCTCTTTTTAAATTGATAAGTGATCTAGTATCCGATCTGTGACACAAAGTCCACCTTTTAGTTAAGGTTTCACCTGAAGCTTTCTTTACATCAGTGTAGGTAGCTGAAGGTGAATACTTATTTTGTGTGCTTTTGTTTAAATATCTGTTACTTGTACTTTGTAAGAACAAAAAGTTCCAACAGGCATTGAGCTGGAACTCTGACACTCGCTCAGAGTTAGTTTGCATAGTTTGGAGTAATCGGGACTTCACTTTTATAGGCTTGTAAACCAGAAAGGGATTAGAAACTCATCGGCCTGGTAGTCAAATGATTATTTTGCCAATCATGAGTAACGGCTTCTCTATTTCCGTTTTTAAAATGTTGCAAAAGGGGGGGGGGGGGGGGGGGAGTGGCTGTTGGAAGCCAAACGCTGTTCTACACTGCATGTGAACAGGCTTCAATTGTTGGTAAATTGCTAACCAGGAACAATTGCAATCGGGAGCTCTGGACTTTCAAACCACGTGCTTTTCTAGGTGGGTGTGGGCAGTAAGGTGACCTAATAACCTCTACAGTTGGACAACTTTAGCTTTCAGCATTTGGTCTGAAATGACCTTGTCTGTGATTCTGTGATGCAGTAGAATAAAAAATTCTGCTAGTAATGGCTATAATCACTTACAAATTGGCAGTTGGTGATCTATCCCCCACTGTTGCTGTATGTATTGCTCCTCATGTTTGTCTGATCATTCTGGATTGGCAGTACTATAAGCCTGGTGATTAGTCGCACATTCCCTATATACAATGCGTAACCTTTTAGTAGAGGCCAGGTTACACAAGGTGTCTGGGATTGAATCTGTGGGAACTCTGTCAGATTGGATTTCAGTGCTGCGGGACTGTAATTAACGAATTGTGGAGGCCACTTTATATCCTTAATGAAGTTTGTGCATAACCAGAGTTGGCTTCAGTAGTTCAGAGAGTGGTGTTCTTTGCCATGTATGGTAGAAATGCAAAACTTTTATAAAAACTATTTCTTCCTGTAATTAATCAGAATGCTGTACAAAATTTTAAATGCCATTTTGCCTTCCTCGGGATCAAAGCTGCTTATTTAACCAGAAGCATTAAAACTGATTTTTCTATCCTATTTTAGCTATTGCAATGGCATATCTGTCCATATGCCACTAAAAAGGTAAAAATAAAAAAAATATAAATATAACATGTACAAGGTTCAGACACTATCTGTGAGTCTTCCAGTACTTTCAGTATTACATCTAGAGCAGACATGTGGGGAAAGACTTGAGGATTGGTACTAGATGGCTGGAATAGTTGTAAGCTATGGCTGGAGATGGACAAAGAAAGCTTTGACATAATGATGGAACAACCTTGGGAAGAACCATGACATGAGTGTTAAACCTTTTGCCATTCCCATTTAGGAGCTTTCCTTTAGTCAGAAGGCACAACTTTGACATTCCTAAAATATTAGATTTTCATTTCTTTTTTTTTTTCCCTTTTCTTCTTCTCATCAGATTATATTTCCGTATATATGCTTAGGATATCCTTAACCTACCCCCCAATTAATAGGCTTGAACAATCATGTGAAAGACCTAGGGGAATCTGAGCATAACCTGTATCGAAGCTTTAGTCTTTTGAATATAATCTTTTAAGGGGTTGCTTTTATGTCCATCACTATTATGCCATTCCAAAGAAGTTTGGGTGTTTGCTTGAAAGCTCTACTCCTCTATGTATTTGTGCATTTCTGTCACATTTTGACTCCTAATATTCATGTAGTATTCAACAAAGGCCAAATTTCTATGGTGCAAAACAACCATTTTCATGGAAGATTCAGCTGAATGGGTCATGTAACTACGTGGAAGAAACTGCTGCAGATCACCCAGAAGGGTTTTTTTTCAGGTAAATGTTTTCGAATGAAACAGATGGAAGACAGGAAGTTCTGCTTTGGTTTTATGCTGGATGTAGTTGCATAGACGCTTTTTGGACTAAAGGCATTTGGCAGCTGAAGGGGTTAACCCTTCCTGCACCTGGGAGTTCGCCTTCCATGGCAGAATGTTTTCACAGTCTTCTAGCTCAGTCTTGGAATCTAGTGTAAGCTCATGTTGCTGTAACTAATCAAATGCAGCAAGTGCTGGCGTCCTGTGAAAGAATAGGCCTTCCCCCTCTAACATGCTTGTTAAGCTTACAGTAATTGTGAGACGTCTTTTCTAAACCTTCCAGACCTACTTATTTCAAGGCGCAGGGGACTGCAGTTTAGAGTCTGCGGTGCCGGTCACTTCTTTGTAATTCCCTCTCATGGGCAAGCAAGGCGAAATCTGGTAGTTGGCTGCACGCAAATGCCATAGCCACACCTCTGCCAATGTTTTATGCATCCGTTTCCTGGTGCATTATTGCGGGGAGCAGCTCAAGGAATATGGTAAAATTTCACAGGGGTCATTGGGGCAGGGGTTAAGCCTTAAAGCGGATGGAAACCTGAAAATGGGTCCACTGCTTATCTGCTGCCCCCACCGGAGCAGCCAGGACACTGCTGTTGGCTTGGTGGTGGCCTGGTTTTCAAAGAAAAATGGGCTTTTCCACTGCCGCAGCCATGCCCCACAGCACTTTTTAGAAAGCCCATGGCACCCAGCAGATCAGATTGAGGAGCTTATTGAGGCAATATTGGAGGTTCTGCACCTCTCCACTCCTCGGCCAAAAAGGCAGATGAAGAAGGGCGATCGCTACAAGTGTCAGAAGGTCAGGCAGGTTTTTCCCCAGATTGCCTATTTCGACAGGCAGATGGTAAGAGTGGGAGAAATCGGATAAGCTTCCGTCTCTTCCTAAGATCCTGGACGCCAAGTACTCCTTTCTGGATGAGGTGGTCAGGGTTTGGTCTTTGCCACTTGAGGTAGACGAACTGGCACACCATTATCCTTTCATTCGGATATTGTGGCCTTGAGAGGCCTGGCAGATAGAAGGCTGGATGAAGCCGCAGAGGAGATGTTTGCGACATGGAGATTGACATTACTTCGTTTGAACTCCTTCACTATGGAGGTCTTTAGATACATGGTGCCAGCTTTGAACAGCTTGGTGCATCTGGTGGCTGGCCTTGTTGGCCACCTAGCGACGTACTCTGGTCAGCCGACACTGCTTCTAACAAGACCCTTACTGCCCTCCCCTCTTGGGGGTTCATTTTCCGGTAAGCCTCTGGATGACCAGGCCTGGAAGGCCATGGATGGGAACTCGACTAAGCTTCCACAGAAATGAAAATGGAGGACCTCGCTGAATTTTCATCCCTTCCAAGGGTTTGGAGGTTCTACAGACTTCATACGCTGCAAGGATTCAAAAGCCATGGGGAAAACCTAGACCCCAAGGGGCCAGCCGGCCCATGCCCCCAGCCAAGCCCTCTCAGGTTGAGGGGGTGCCCTAACCCGGTCGGGTGGGCGGACGGTCTTTACTTGCAGGTGTGGAGGGAACAGATATCCGGCGCCTGGGTCCAGGAGGTTGTTTCTTGTGGATAAAAGAGTTTAGAACCAGGCTTCCACACAGGTTTGTGGCGTCCAAGCCGTCCCTCATTGCGGAAAGGGTGGTGGCTTGCAATAGAGTTCTTGCTGCACTGGGGAGCTGTAGAACCTGTGGCTTCTACTCAATACTATTCGTCGTCCCCAAGAAGAACTGGTTCGTTCGGTCGATTCTGGATCTCCAGAGTCTGAACAGTTATGTGCGGAAGTTCCAAATGGAATCAGTAAGGTCGGTCGTAATGTCGCTGCAACAGGGGGATTTTTTTGGCCACGGTGGACATAAAGGATGCTTATCTGCATGTCCCGATCTTCCCTGGTCACCAACAATACCTGCGCTTTTTGCAGTGGGTGCCTGACATTTCCATTTTGTGGCACTGCTTCACTGCCCTGCGAGTGTTCACGAAAGTCTTGACGGTGGTGATGGCATTCCTGCAGAAGCACCGCAGGATGGTCCTGTCCATGCTGGAACTTTTTGGATGGGGGATCAACTACTCCAAGTCCCAAACAGTTCCCTCCATGGTGGTGACCTATCTAGGGATGACATTGGATACTCGTCAGGCTTGGGTCCTTCTTTCGGTGCAGAGGTGCACAGCTCTTCAGGAGGTGGTGAGGCAAGGAATCTTCACCTGCTACAGATGAAGATTCCACGCTTAGGCAGGGCATGCGTCTCCCTGGCCTCATGGTGTTTACCATCGAGGACATTCCATATGCCCAGTTCCACTCCAGGCCTCTACAAATGCTGCTCCTATCGAAATGGTGCGAGACTGTGTAGACGTTAGACCATCACTTCATATTGACAGACGATGCCTGGCGATCCCTGAATTGGTGGCTGGACTAGCAGTTGCTGGCAGTGGGTCGGTCTTTCCTGCCAGTCCAGTGGGTCATTATGACCACAAACGCCAGTCCGATGGTTTGGGGTGGTAGGCTGGACAACCAGATGGTTAAGGGTCTCTGGAGCCAGCTGGAGCGCAGTCTTCAAATTAATGAGTTGGAACTGAGGGCGGTTCTGCTGGTGCTCAGACATTGGTCTGCCCAGCTCCGGGTCCTTTCGGTCAGGGTACAGTCAGACAATTCCATGTCTGTGGCCTACCTAAACCATCATGGGGGTTACCAGGAGCTGACAGGCGATCCAGGAAGTAAGACTCTTCATGAGGTGGGTGGAAATTCACGTTCTGTGCATCTTGGTGGTTCACATTCCAGGGGTGTAGAAACTGCAGGCCGATTATTTGAGCATTTATTTATTTTTTCCCTACGGCTGATCGCAGAGCATGGGTTAATTTATACTTTTGGGCAGGGTGCTGCACATTTTAGGCCTCCGCCGGTTGCTAGTCCCACCCTAGGATCTCAATCTGGTCCCATAAGCACTTCAGGGGCCCCTGTTTAAAACCCATGGTGTTGCTACTGTTGGTGCCCTGGAATGGAAGAGATGAGAAAAGGGACACTTGTGTACTTAGAAAATTAACCCACGTGTTGCTATTGGTGGCGCCCTGGTAATGAAGAGGACGAGAAGGGAAATTTACAGATGAGTACACAACTTTCCATCCCCCCCCCCTTCCTGCGAACCTTTTTAGTGCACAAAACCTTTCACAATATAACAAAACACAGACTATGGGAATATACAAAGGATTGGGTATTTTTATTCTGTTTTTTAATTGCCAGTTGCACATTGTGTTTAGTTTTGTTTCTGAGATCTAATTGAGTAAATGCCGAAGCTTATAAGTAGGCTGTGACTTTAAGAATATATGCTTTGTGGAAATGGGTTTGGCAGGGCTCCTGGTTTTCTAGCTTTGGCTCCAGTAATTGATCTTCAGTTTGGAGCCTGACTTGGAACATGAAATCTATAGTTTTTGCTTTTGAAACCCTGCGTCTGGCTCCAGACACTTTTCTTTGTTCCAGCTTGTGCTGTGGCGGCTTCATGTGACTCTGCAACCAGGCAGTGCCTTGTAGCCTACTGTTTAAAAGTGGAGTGCAGTGGAACCTTTAAAAACTGCAGTCCCATTGCATGCCTTCAGATCTAGTCTGCGGAGGAAGAATGAAGCATGAATATTCCTTACAGTGGGCGTTAATGACTGCTGCACACACTTGTCAAGTGGCTTAAGTAGTGTGAATTTGTGTAAGTTTTCGAAAAACATATTATATGGCAGGAATCCAATTCCTATAAAAGATTATTTGCAGCAATGGAATTTCCTCTTTTTTTTTCCAATATTTAGTCATGCCAGGTCTAAAGCAGACATGCATTAAAAGACACTTACCTAATGCCCGAGTACCAGAAAGAATGAACTGGGCTAAATTATTCACCTTGTCTGCTCCACAATGCCAAACAAGAATGCCGGGGGGGGGGGGGGGGGGTAGCAGAAAAAAATGTATTACTATTGAGTGGTGCATGCATTAAAGCCTGCTTTTTGTGGATTGGACACTAGTCAGAATTGTTTACTACTGGAAGTCCTGTTATTCTCACTTGGATGCATGCAGGCTGGAGTCCCTATCAAAACCTTGGTGACCAGCCCCCCACTTCTTAGGAGGTATTGCTTTTGAATAATCGGTGTCTCTGATGTGAACGTTGATTCTGGTACTCTTGCCATATAGACTTTCTTAAAATTTCCTCTGGGGTACACAGACACCACTGGTTCCTCCTAGCTTTGAGAGACCAAATATTCATACAGGTTGTCTGGTTAAACAAGCTATTCCTCAGGGATGTTTGCTAGGATTAAATTCCACTTTTGGTGAACCTCTTTAAAGGTACCCCAACTTCTAGTAGCAGAATCCCATGACCTTGTTCCCAAAACGAATGTTGTCTCACACGATCAAAAAACAATTTTGAAAAGTTTTTCAGTTGTGAGGGATCCAATTCGGAATGTGTTTCAGGTGTCAAGCTTTAAAGCTCACTTCTATCCTAGGTTTTTTTCCCCTAGCTCTGGTGCACAATGCAGTGCTATGCAGATCCAGTGCTTTACATTTTCCTGCCTGGCCACCCTGGACCACCTTGGACGCCAACAGGCTTAACAACTGGCAGGGGTCAACCCATTGATTTTTCCACTTTCATCTTTTTCTGTTTGCACAGTTGTTCTTTAAAGTGTTTTAGTTTGGTTTGGCACCAACTGATTAGTTTATAAGAAGGTGGTATCCTCCTGGATGTATACAGATTTATTATGGCTTGCTAGCTTTAGTGTGTTTATGTCTGAGTGCCTTACTCTATTAACTATTGATGTAGTAGAGATAGCTGCCTGTACAGTTAGAAACCTCCCATTCGGTTCCCATCCTTGTACTTGCCAAAGAGTTTGCATGGTTTTGCTTCATTTGGATGCTAGTAAGCCATGTGCCTAACATATTAAAGGAAGCCGCAGTAAGCCCTATCCTGCATAATGTATGTGTGAAGTCGCCTTTTTACTTGATTACTTGAATATTTTTACTCCTGCCATTGGGTGGTCCTGTCCTTCTTCTTCTTTTTTTAAGGTCTGTTTATCCTGGCTTGCGGAATTAATTGAAATATTTACACAACAGTTTTAAGACCCCCGAACAAGTGTTTTTCCTACAAAATAACTCTTAAGAAGAAAAACCTCTGGCACAAAGCTGATTGTAAAACATCTGCACGCTTACTCCAAAAGCTCAGTCTTGGGCAGTGTTATCTGACTGTAAATTATGACTTTGTCATACTCGCTATGCCAAGGTGCAATTGTCAAAGCTGCAATGTGCTGGAGTCTAGCCGTAAACACCCAGGGTGAGTTTACTGGCGACCCCAGGGGTTTCACAAAGTGGGACATCTTGGTATTGGGTGGCTTCTGGAGTCTCTTTGTTTCCAGGGCCGGCTTGGTTGGGTTTTAGCTCTGCTTTCAGGGCAGTTAACGATATGAACGATTAATCAAGGCAATGCTCTCCCTATGTGCTTTGCTAGTGTAGGGCTGTTTTGGGGGAGTGATGGTAAATGCCCCACTCAAGACAGGCTATGGCGCTAATGTGGCACCATCTGCTGGACATGCAGGTGAACAATATAGTTTGTGAAGTGATCCAAGCTCCACTGTGAAGCTGTGTGTGCAGGTGGCAGCAGTTCTGCAGCAGCGGTGCTCAGTTCTTCTATCATACAGGAAGTCTGTCCTGTATTTATAGTCTTTGATACACCCAGAAAGGGGCTACAAACCCCAACTTGCAGGGGCAGGAAGTGTACCACCAGTAGCTAGAGAGAGTGTGATCTATGATCTCCAGCAGGCCTGTAATATTCCAGTTGCAACTCTGTGGTAACTATGCACTTCCCTCCCTACACTAGTTTATAGGGACTGTGGATTACCAGTTTTTAACCACTTCTTGTTCAACCCAAGATGGTTTTTTGTTCATTTCTATGTGTTAAATTGTATTTTTCATCAGACTGATGGCCTGCTTCAATAGAATTCACCTGCTTCACACACAGGAAGCATAGTGTTTTATGACTTTACTCCCTCTTTGTCATAGGTATTACTGGCGGTCTGCTTTAATTTTCTGCAAACTTCCAAGGATACCAATTTTGTGACTGAATGAAATTTGGGGTGTAAGGCGTTTTTTGAAGGGGTTTGCAAATTTGATGGTTGCTTTTTTTATGTCTGACTTTTTTCCCTTTTATTGTGGATAATCAAGAAATTGAAGCTCTTGAGGAATCCTTCTTGAGCTCACTATGCCAACATCCTTTCAAAGTATAATTTGAGCATATGCTTTAGTTGTGTGGTTTCTTCTAATCCAGTGAAGCGATGTCTGTGTTCCTGGATAGCTTACAACCAAGGCACGTACAATGAATTACACGGTTACCTGGCAAAATGTCCTGATTTCAGTTTAAAGTGGACCAACACCCAGGATTTTGACTATCCTGGGTTTTGGTCCACTTCAGGGGGCCACCCCGATTAGGGGTGCCCCGCTGTGTGAAACCCCCCAAAACTCACCTCACCACGCTCCCACGGACAAGCGGGTGACAACTGCTGACAAGACAGCGCGTCCGCCGCCGCCTCCCGCGCGCCCCTTTGACAGTGCCCGCGCCGGCCATTCACAAACGGCCTAGAGGGGCGCGCGGGAGGCGGCGGCCGCTGCCACCACCGATCAGGTGAGTTTTTTTGGGGGGGGGGGGTCCCTCACCGCGGGACATCCCGATCTCGGATGTCCCGCGGTGAGGGAGGTGATCGGCCCGGGAATCTTAGATTCCCGGGCCGATCACCCCTGGGTGTTGGTCCACTTTAAGAACTCTAAATTCAAGTGGACCAAAACATTTTTAACTAGCATCCACCTGAATTGCTCCCCCCATGAAGAGCACCTTTTGCCAATTCATATTATTATTATTCTTATTATTGCGCCATCAACTTCTGTAGCGTTTTGCTTCTGATTCCCTCTAATCCCAGATAGTGCCGCCTGTTTTAGCTGTAAAGCTCCACCTTCTTTATTCTTTGTTGTGTGGCAATGTTGTCATTGCCACAACTATGCAGTGACTGCCTGTCATTTTACAGAGATGGACCGCAAAAAATAAATGTTCCAGGGAATTTCTAAAATATCCATTTCTAGTTCTACACTGTAAGCGGGAAATCCAAGGTTAAGCTTGCATTTTCAATCTTATTGAGTTAGCCAATAAATGGTTTTACCTTACCTTGGATTTCCTGCTTACATCGATGGCTAACACGGTACAACAACTTACTACATTTTTACAGTGTAAAACTAGTATCGGCAGGGGCTTCGGCCAAATGTAATTCAGTGGGTTTTGGTCCGCTTTTAAGCTCTGTCAATGTGGGGTGTAGAAACTAGAGAAGTCAGAGGTCTGCTTTGGTACATCTTAGTGTCTGATCCCCCCCCCCCCCCTTCTCATTTTAATAAATCTGGCCTTATCTGCTCTGCTCTTCGCCTATTCTGTAAATCTTACCTTTTGATTTTGGGTAGAATTGTGGTTGGCAAGACTTTACCAAATTGACACTACTTGGTGTGGATGAGAAGGTTTCATGTACAATGTGTGGGTTTTTTAACTTTTTTTTTTTTTATCAATTGACTCTGTTTCTGTATAGTGCTAAATTATGTTACCTGAACAGCTGGATTTTCTCACCAATGTGTGACTGCCTTCAGTTTTACAACCGTAGTCCTTGCTGAACTGAAATGACCACAAGTTGCCTCTATTACCTTCCAGTGTGGAAAATTGGGTTGCTCAGTAGCTCGTGACCATGTTGTGATAAACCCAATCCTCGTCACTGAAAAGTTGAGTGCATATGAACAGCTCATTGTAATGGCCAACATTTAGAAGTATTGTTAGAATTGGCTGTAGTACAAGTTTGCTCAAAGAACTCGTAGGTTGTATTCCCTCAAAATCAAAAATTCAGGCTCCAGTTCTTGGCAGTTTTGGCATCTGCTTGTCAAAACTAAACTTCTGTCTCTTGGTGTATACACTGCATGGACCCAAATGGGTCACATGCTCTTAATATTTTGTAGGGTCGCATTTTTAGATTTGATTATGGGCCGCAGTTGTCGTTCCATTGTTTCCACAAGCTTCTGCAATGTTGAGACATTATTTTCTATCCAGGCTTGCACACAGTTTTGGAAATCTATATTGAGTTTGAGTCTTCTCAACTGCTTAAAAGGTTTGGCTGGACAAGTCCCGCCCCCCCCCCCCCCCATTATTAAAACTAGGTATAGACTCTTGAGTGCCTAGTTACTGGAACGGCCCTTGGATGCAGAATAAAGTGGATCAACACTGTCCCTGGAACCTGAGACTCTAGGTCTGGTTTACCTAATCCGGGGTGCCCTGGGGGGGGCGGAGGACCAAAACGGCGAATAAGAAAAGTCACAGGTTTTGATCTATGTCCTTATTGAGGCGAAAGCTGCCCTAGTTGATGGGGAAACTGGGAGGCTGAAGTTGCATAGGAGTGTTGCTGCTACTGAACCATTATTGTGACCATGATATGATGATATTTATAGGTCATTTATAAAGACCATATTAAAAACTCAAAATGCCTAGTCCTTCGATTCTGAAAAGGTACCTTGAAGATTGAGTGTTAGGCCCCTTTCTCACCTAGCCTTTTGCGTTGGAAAACTCCTGCATGTTGCGTTTCTAACACACACACAGCTCCATAGAAGCTCCAAGGAGCAGTGTAAAAGGATCATTTAACCTTTTTATAATCTCTTCTCGTGGATTAATTGGTGAGTTAATCAGTGTAGCTTAGCCAGGTGGTGTGTCAAAGACTGCTACACTAAGTGTGTGTTCCTGGAAATTACTGTTGAAACCTATTCCTTACATTCAGCCTATAAATATTAGAAGTTCCTCTTTCTGTTTCTAGGTGTCAACAAATATAAACAACGTTTTTAGTCAAATTTTAAAAGGGACATAATAGGGCAAGAAGATATCAGTACTTGCGCATGCTGTTCGCACTTGGCAAAGCAGGGATTCCCTCGGTATGTTGACTATAAACTGTATTGTTACTAAAAGCAGAAGATACTTACTTGTACAAACAGTTAAGCTGTTCTTGGCAGGCAGAAAACAAGCTTATGGCATGAGTTGTACAGAAATACCAAAGTATGGGTGAGACTGCAAGGAAAGTATGAACGGGGTACACCCAGGCACACATGGAACATGAGAATTTATTTTGCCTGTAAATTACTTGTGCGGCTATCGGTAGCACAATGGTGTTCACATGCTCTGTATGGTGGACTTTATTGCTTGACCACCATGTTACCCGTCATAACTATCCACAGCTTCAGAAACCATGATCTGACTTTTTCCCCAATGTAATTTCGAGCATGAGCTTCATTCTTCCCATACTAAGAAATATTTAGGTCTTGTATGGTGGGGAGACTGGCACATTGTGCTATGAACATATTCAGTGTCAGAGGGAGTACCTTGGGAGCTGTTTTCGAATAGGCCCTTATCGAACAAAGCCTTCCTACATTTCATCACTTATTCTACAATACCAACCTAGATGCAGCCTAAGCTCTGCCCAGGACCTCCTCCTGTCATCAACGCTGATACTCTCCTGCTACCCGCGTCTACAGGATTTCACATCCGCCACTCCGCTCCTCTGGCATGCTCCCTATCATACTTTTCACAACTATCAACCCCTAGGTATTCAAAAGGTCCCTCAAAATTCACCTTCATAGATGAGTCTTATCCTCTAGCCTAATACTCGCTACAATCCTTTTTTTTTTTTTTTTTTTTTAAACAATCATAATTTAACAATTGTGGTGTGATCCCTCCACCAGCCATGTAAAAATTGTGTTACGGAGAGGAAACTGCTATTCACTCTATTGTATACATTTCGTTGTATACTTCTGGTGGTCGAGCGCCAGGTCTAAATAAGAAAACTGTGTTCCTGGAAAATGAGATATTATTAATAATAATAATAATAATAATAATAATAATAATAATAATAATAATAATAATATTTATTATTTTTCGAATAGCCAGACAACCTTCTAGTTTGTGTACGGGAGAAGGGTTATGTGTGGTGTCAGCAGCTTAGGAGTTAAAACACAAGCACTTCCTGTGCATGTTTTTCTCTAAAGTCTCACACTGAGCACTTCCTGTACAATAATGGCAGGATGTAAACGAGCGGAACAATCCCAGCCATCCCCATACCTGCATTATAATGTCTGAAATGTAGAACTTTCACTACTCTGGTAACAAAATCTCTTGGTTTGGTGTTCTAATATCAGCCAGGATTTTTGTTTGGGGAAGTACCAGATTGCCACAGAACCATGGATGGCTATTTTATCTATTTTTAGAGTGCCATCGTCTTCAGTAGCACTGTACAAAGAAATTACAGACAGGGTAGTACAGATAATGCATAAACTATACAAGGGAGATAAACCAAGTTTAGAGATGAGGCCTGAACAAGTGCCATAGGATCGTCGGTGAGGTGATCTATAGCAGATTGCTGGAGTTTCCCGTATTGGGATGTTCTTCTTTTAATTATGAAATGTACAGAGTCTAGCTTGGGGATCTCGTTATGTCTGAGAATCTAAAGTCTAGTCATATAATGTATGAGCAGCCTAAGGTTCATACTTGTTTTTTGCTTTGCTATGCTGCTCCGTTTGAGTGCCTTAGTAATGCTAAATGGTTTGTGAGCCCCTAATTGAAAGATTGCTGGTGAGGTATCAATTGCCTGCTTTCTAGGTAATTTTACATGGCAGTGGGGAGGAGACTCTTCCCAAATCGCTGGATAAAAGCCATCAGCAGGATGGTCCTAATCCTACTGGTAGTTTCTATTTACTCTGAGTGGAATGAGCCTTGGTGTCTGTCTCGTGTTCAACCCAGGTAGCTGATAGTCTGCTGTCTGACCTTTGGAAGTTCTAGGCCCAGTTTTATAGCCTCATTACCAAATTATCTCTAGTCAGACTACCTTCTGCAAAGAGGAATAGATGGGGTTTCATTCAAACTCTTGGGTATTTTGAATTCATAATGTAAGTCAAACACTTATTTTTGTTTTATAGTTGGACTTGATAAAACTGTCAGACCAGGGCCAATCAATATGCCTTTTGAAATCAGGGGGTGTTGGGACTATAAAAGGTGTATGAAAACCTGTGATAAATTACATTTTGTTAGAAGCTTTATTTTCTTGTATGTGATAGACAGTGCACACATCCCAGACCCATTGCTCTCTTTAGCACCCACTTTCACTGACAAGTGGTCATCCGTTTGGCTCCTAGAAAATGAACCCAAATCAAGTGAAACTAATGAGTTCCCAGCAAAGCAAGTGAAAGTTCATTGGCAGTTAGCATGGTGTTTGGCTGCCTGCTGGAAATATGTGACTTTCCACACCTGTTGGTTTATAAAGCTTCAAGGACTGGGTGTTTATTTTCTACCTCTGATTGCAGCTACGTGGGGTCTGTGCATTGTGTTCAACGTCGCCAACTGTTCTTACCTGATGGATCTGGTGCTCATTCAGATTACTACTGCCATTTTTAAAGTCTCTCTATATGGGAATGTATGGTTAATTCCACGACTGACCGAATATCGAAGGTTTCAATACACTGTATAATGTTGTGCCAAAGGAAACAAACCCATTAGTTAATCCTTGTTAAGAACATCTGTTGCTTCTTGTCTTGGCATGCCTCTCGGCTAATATTACAGATGAGGGAGTCATTTTGAAGGGGGTCACAGGTCAAGGGGGACAGCTGGGGGTCTGGCACTGGATTGCTACGAAAGCTCAGATACCTGGTGTTTTTGGAGGAGGGGTGTAAATTCATTGTGGTAAGCTTTCCTTAGAGATCAGTGACTGAGCTAAATGTATCACTTGCATAAAGGATGTCTTGTACATAATCAAACAGTGGTTAAAGGGCACTCCCCTTGGCACTTCCTCACCCTAGTGTAAATGATTGACTAATTCTCAGAACCCCCATGCCACTAGCCTTGGATCCTGTAGGTTGGGAAAAGGATTGTTCCAAGGTGAACCGCTCCAGAGTTCAGCACTTGTATGCAATAGGATGCAATTTTCTTGCTGGTAGTGAATGGCGGGTTCTGATGTAAATGCGCGGGCTGTAGTAAAGTTCCCTCCCTGCAAGTTCTACATGGGGTTTCCGATGGACTGCGATGCAGGATGTTGCTCTTTGCACTAGGTAATCTGGCTATAATACAGGGGCTAGACCTTCTAAAGTGTCAGACCAGGAGACCAGCAATTGCTCGTGTGATAAGGCAAGTCTGCTTTGATTCTATACATTGTGATAAGGCAAGTCTACATTCTACTTTTGTGGACTCGGGCAAAAAAAAAAAAGCTGTACTCCTCTCAGATGGTACCCAGTCTGCCTATTCTAAAGAAAATTAGCTTGGCAATTAGTGCACCCCCGAGCCAGGGATAGACTGGCCATTTCAGTGGGCCGCACTGCTTTGGGGCCAGTTGGGGTTCTGCGTGTTATATTTCTATCCAGTTCCTGCCCCGCTGTTCTCCTTCCCAGCGTACCTGTACTCGTTGTTCTCCTTCCCAGCGTACCTGGACTCGTTGTTGTTCTCCTTCCCAGCGTACCTGGACTCGTTGTTGTTCTCCTTCCCAGCGTACCTGGACTCGTTGTTGTTCTCCTTCCCAGCGTACCTGGACTCGTTGTTGTTCTCCTTCCCAGCGTACCTGGACTCGTTGTTGTTCTCCTTCCCAGCGTACCTGGACTCGTTGTTGTTCTCCTTCCCAGCGTACCTGGACTCGTTGTTGTTCTCCTTCCCAGCGTACCTGGACTCGTTGTTGTTCTCCTTCCCAGCGTACCTGGACTCGTTGTTGTTCTCCTTCCCAGCGTACCTGGACTCGTTGTTGTTCTCCTTCCCAGCGTACCTGGACTCGTTGTTGTTCTCCTTCCCAGCGTACCTGGACTCGTTGTTGTTCTCCTTCCCAGCGTACCTGGACTCGTTGTTGTTCTCCTTCCCAGCGTACCTGGACTCGTTGTTGTTCTCCTTCCCAGCGTACCTGGACTCGTTGTTGTTCTCCTTCCCAGCGTACCTGGACTCGTTGTTGTTCTCCTTCCCAGCGTACCTGGACTCAGCATTCTAGTCTGTTTCTACTAAATTCTAAAGCTTCACTAGCAGAGTTTCCCATAACCACCACTGTTCAAGACCTGTCTCTGCAATGCTTCAGCCTCAGACATCCATGGCACTGAAATCTGGTGCACTCTTGGTCACCGTATGTGGATCCTTTAAGGCGGACCTTCATCCTGAATAAGAGCATATCTTTTATGTTTCCCCAACCCTGTACATACAGATTGCCCACATTAAAAATTGTCCTACCTGCATCTACTGCATGTTATGAGCCTTTAAACATCCAAGATGGCGGCCCATGAAGCATCAGGCAGCCTGCAAACAGGAAGTGTCTTCTGAATTCTGGGATTGCTGTCCTTTCCCTGACACCAGCTCTGCTGTCTGTGCAAAGCACAGCTATAACCCTGCCCCCTGTACTTTCCCGCTCTCCTCTCCTCAGTATGTGACGCTTCTGAGGTGGCGCCCATATCCTAGAGTCCTGAACAGAGTTGTAGCCCAGTGGGGGAAAGAATAATCAAGTGACTAAACTTAAAATATATTTTAGATGCTGGGGAATAGTTTAAGTTTATTAATAAGGGTTTGGGCTTTTCATTAAATCGTGCTGAAGGTCCAGTCTAAACCTGGATCAACACAATGGCGAGTATAGAACAGGGGTGTCAAACTCCCTCCTCCGGGACCAATGACCTCACCTATGTTGAGATCCACAGAACATGACCTGTTGCTGGCCCTCGAGGAATGAGTTTGACACCTGTGGTATATAAGATCTGGCCTGAGCACCACATTTTGTAGGCATCCAATGGGGTGTGTGTGTATAGACATTATTTGTCGTTTGTTAAATACAGACACCGCAGAGCTCACTCCGAGGGGAGCATCTGCTATTTCCAGCGCAATAAAAGGGCACATTTTACTCCTAATCTGATCCAGATTTAGTACAACTGAAATCCATTCTTTACAACGCATGCTACGTGACCACTGATTGTTTCCTGTTGGGGAAAGAAAAATAATGTGAGGTGTATGATAAAGGCTTTGTGTCGCATTTATAAATTCCTCTCACCTTGTGCGGGAGCGTTCCCCACATGCTGCCTGCAGCGATTGTGTGACCACATCGCCTCCCGCCCGCTCTTCACAGCCAGCAAACCAGCTGTGTTCATGTGACCGCCGCTGCATGTTTTGCTTGGAATTAATCTCTGTTTGTGTGTTTGGGGCAGTTGTCATGGCAACAAGGAAACAGCTGGATGAATAGTGCATATTGTGTATGTAGTTCGGGGGGGGGGGGATGTAATAAGACCTGAGTTTGGTTAGGGAAAAACAATATGCACCAATTTTTTTTTTTTTTTTTTTATTTTTTTTTTTTTATTTTTTTTTTTTTTATTCCTGTATTACCTCTGAACTGCCCTCCAAAAATGTAGGCGCATATAGATTTTAGGGGTGTAAAAGGGTTTTGTACAGAAGGTTTTCCTGTTTTTTAATTATGTTGTGTTGCTTTAAGTCTACAGGATTTCCTACATCCCTCAAGCATGTTTGAATAATTGTACTTTTAGGGACACGCCTATTTAGTAGTGTATGTAGTTATATGTTCCACCACAGGAGGGCTGTGCTTTAGACCCTTCACGGGGCAACCATATATGTACAGTATATCTTACACTCTTATTACTGTAACTCTCCTCCAACCTTTGGCTTGGTGTAGTGACACAATCGGGTCCTGTTGGAGGTCTCCTCTGGTTGGAGTATAAAGGGAAAATATTAGCCTTAACAGAATTTCAGGGGTTATCACAGTTCAAACATGAGTCCACTATTCTGAATACTGCAGCTAACCACAGACTGGGGGGGGGGGGTGGCAATAGTCACAGGGTAACTTAATTTCTTTGTTTCTTGGCTCAATGTCCATGGTGACTGGGATCTCATTTAGGCTACATGGCTTTTCATATGGCAGCAAGCAAAGCATGTTTCTCTGGCAGTGAAACCAGTTCCCCAGCACCTCTGTCACCCTGGCCCATGGCACGTCTTCATTGCTTTGCAAAGACCTAATCCTCCTTGGCTCGCCTTTTTCTTGCCCTGGCCAAATTTGATTTTTCTCTCCAGAATTCTGCCTAGAACCTCCATACTCCACTCCATCTACCCCCAGCTGATAGCTGACCAACTAACTGTAGCTGTTCCATCCACAAACTACCCTGTAATGCTTGGAGCTTTTACTGAATGAACCCATATCCTGTAAAGGGGTCATTAAAGCCTAGATAAAAAGATCCATTAGTTTGTCCAGGTGTAGTAACTCCCTATAATCCACCATCATACCCACCATAATTCCCATTCCCAAAAAAAGATGTTGAAGGATTTAAATCATTTTAGACCATAACCTCATCGACTTCGGTGATTTGCAAAATCATTTGAATCGTTTGATTAGGGACTATTCTTGTGCATGTATGAAAGTAGGATTGCATTAAGGGCAAATAAGATTGAGGATCCTTCACATGCCACCTCGGCATCCCCAAGCAAAACAGGCAGGCTACAAAAAAAAACTTCTCTCCAAGGGCCATAAATTGATTCTTTGTGAATATTGTTATTGACATTTACTCTGACATGAATTGACTTTGTCTATATGTTTCTGCCCCCTTTCCTTTTTGTCCTTTACTTCCCCATTGCTTACTGTTTATTACCCTAACCCTCAACTGCCTCTATCCAAAGTGGATTCCTTGTATATTGTTATAATGTACTTGGCAAATAAAAGTGATTCTGTGGAGGTGCTGAGAAATGATTCTGCTGGGTGGGGCAAAAGGAGAGGAAGAGTAGTTCTAGAGAGATTCTGTGATGATCCTTGCACAAAGGGAGATAATCTCTTACTCTCTTTAGTAGGTATTGACCTTCTTTAGAATCTAAGGTATGAATTGCCATTAATAAACAAAATATTCTGCCAATCACCCACCATACTATTGCTAGCCCCACACTAGCCGAAGAGACCATGGTTTTCAAATCGAGTCTCCCAGTCATCTTGGATATTTCCTTCAGGAAGGGGTCAACCTAGGTCTCGGCATCAGTACCCTGAAGGTCCAATTAACAACCCTCATGTGCAACAAGCGGTGAAGGAAATTCTGATCTGGGCAGAACTGAACCTTTTATCCTGGTCAACCGTTTACTTGAAGGGTTGCCTAAATCGGGTGGCAGATTTTTTTGAGTCGCTCTCTGCTGTCTGAGGCAGAATGGTCACTGAACCAGGAGGCCTTCAATTAGATTTGTGTCCTGAGAGGAACTCCGGAGGTGGATGGAGGTGGAAATAACAAGCTGAGGAAGTTCTTCTCCCTCGATCCCTCAGATCAAGCTCTAGGAATAGACACCCTGGCTCACCAGTGGCTTTTCAGTCTGGCTTATGCTTTTCCTCCAGTTCGGATCTTCCTTCAGATTGTGAACAAAATATCCTGGCAATCAGCCACTGTTCTATTGTTGGCCCCACGGTAGCCGAAGTGACTATGGTTTCAACTCTGAAGATGGCTCTCGGTCCAAGAGCCGTGGGAACTCCTGGTGAGACCAGATCTTCTGCAGATCCCGACTGGTCCCTGGGATAGAAGTGGCATCTGACACTATATGGACCCTGAGAGCCCGATGCTCCTAAAGAAGGGTTTTTTGGGGGTTATCAAGAAAGGAGGTGACTTGGAAGATTTACTTGAAAGATGACTTTCATCTTTCGCACTGTTCAGGCATCTTCTGCTAGCCGTCAGTCTGGACCAGTCCATTTAAGGTTGGCTCTACAATGGGATCTCATCCGAGTCCATAGAGCTCTGGCCACACCACCCTTTTGAACCTCTGTCGGGTTCTCATATTAAATTTCTTCATTGTTTTTCATTCAAGCGGTGATCTTTTTGTTTGTTTGGCTTTGACATGGCTGATGAAATGGTTTAGATATCTTTTTGTCTATCTCTGGGTTTAATTAATTGATAGAGGGGCTTTTTTGAGTTTGCCACCCACGAACCTCAAAATGCTGGTAAGCTGTAACTTTGACTCTTGCTCTTTTCATTTTGCTGTGGGGATGATCTAACTACTTGATTGGCCACTGAAGAAAGAACTGCTGCAAGTTGAGGTTTCTGCCTTGGCCAAGCGTAAAACCAAGGCCTGAAGACTCTTTAATATTTCAGGAACTAATGAGGCCTATGATTTTCCATTTAGAAGATCTAGTAAAACATGGCAATATAATCCCGAATGATCTTAAAGTTCGAGTAATCCTATAAATCTTATTTCTTTTTATCAGACGTGCTTTTTATTTTTTTTACTTTGCATTCCAGAAGTCCTTTTCTGTATCTCTTTGGTCGTGTAACAGCTGTAGGAAGCTCTGGCGCACTCTTGGTGGTTTGGCTTGTAGTTTGTTTTTTGTGGCTAGTTACTCTAGGGGATGATACGTGTTCACATTGGCAGGGCTGCATTATTTAGCAGGAATGAATGCAAGTAACAGCAATGAGGATAGGCAGCAGCTTTACTTTATTTATCACAGTCCAAACCCCCCCCCTCCATGACGAAGTGCTTAGATTCCAATCTGCTGTTCACTCCATAGTTGTGCGTCCCCAGGTGACCCAGGAGTAGGAACGTGGCATGTTCCTTGCTATTAGACAAATGGAGGCTAACCCCATTCTATCCCATTCGGCTGCACGAGCTGCTGAACAGTTTACTTTGAATGTGAAACTCTAGACAGGGCTTTATTTATGTAACTTTTCTTAACCTTTCAATCGAAGTTTTGGTTACAAAGTCTTCTAGTGATGAAGGGCCCCGCAGCTCTTAACCACCTTCATGGTAGTATTTTTCATCTGAAATGTAAATGACTCAATATCCCCAACCTTTGATAAAGGTTCTAAGTATGACTGTAATTTTAAACCCAATTCTCTAATTCACTCTCGCTCTAGATGTGTAATACATGTAAAAATGTAATGTAATTACCTCACTCACCCTCATTCTGTAATCTAAATCGGAGGTCTGTTTACAGGACTATAGTACAAAGCTGTTGCATCATCTGCCTTGAATTTTACGTAGGTTTACCAAAAAAGTGTATGTATTTTACCTACTCCCTACTTACATTTCATGTTGCATCTGGAGAATGCAGAAGTCATGCCTGATACTGACTACCCCCCCCCCCCCCAGTGTGTGAACTACTGCCTATAATGCTTCATTGTTTTCTGTTTAGCTCTGTGTAGTTTTATGCTTTGGTCTGTATCTGCATGCTTGGTGGTAGTGGTGAAATTTGGTGGCTAAACAGAATAAGTAACTGGCCTGTGGGTATTGATATGCAGCTTATATGAAAATTTTACTCGCAGCTCAAACCTATATTCTGCTACAGCCTGGAAAGCATCTGCTTTCGTCTTTCTGTTGCTTCAGACATTCCACTTTTTCCGTACCTGTTTTTTTGGTCAAATGGTAGAGCGTGACCTCTGTGCTATTTTGAAATGTGTGCATCAGAGGCGACTATAAAACATTGTCCGTGACGGTCAGTGGGTGAACTCTTGACGCAAGCTTATATAAACTAGTCCTTTTGTTTCCTTAGGAATGTGCAAGTGTGGTGTTTTTTTTAAGGTAGAAAATCAGATATGGCAAAGCTGTATTTGGATTTATTGGCCAACTGAAAAAATTGTGGATGGTCTACAAAAGTGCAATGACATAAGATGTTGTGTTTTTTTTAATTTATTTATTTATTTGTATTTTTTTTTAATGCTTTTGTGTAGCACATAAATATAAATTACACCCCAAGAAGCTGATTAGCTTGGTATGCTACATACTTTCTCCCCCCCCCCCCCCCCCCAAAAAAAAATTTGTATTCTGCTGTAATCAAACAAATACCTAATGATCTATTAATCGGACCCTCACTATATCTTACGTTCCCCCCCACCCTGTACATACAGATTGCCCACATTAAAAATCATCCTACCTGCACCTAGTGCATATTCTGAGCCTTTAAACATCCAAGATGACAGCTCATGGAGCATCAGGCAGCCTGCAGACAGGAAGGGTCTTTCTGGGATTGCTGTCCTTCTCCTGACCCCAGCTCTGCGGTCTGTACAAAGCACAGCTATAACCCATCCCTCTGTGCTTTACCCCGCTGTCCTCTCCCCTCCGTATGTATGATGCTTCTGAGGCAAGATGGCGGCGCCCATATCCTAGAATCTTGAACAGAGTTGCAGCCCAGGGGAGGAAAGAATGAAAAGTTAGTGACTAAAAATGTAAAATTTTTATAATTTTAGATGCTGGGGAATAGTTTTATAAGGGTTTGGACTTTTCATAAAATTATGCTGAAGGTCCAATTTAAATAACATTGAAAGGCCACTATTGCATTCAGATTCTTCTTGTCCTAAGTTTTCACTTCTACTCCAAATGCTCCCCCCTTTTTAGGATGTCCAAACCTTGCTTTTCATAGTTCTCCTCTCCCACTCAGTTTGCACATTGTCATTTCCCACTCCAACAGTCTCCTCTTTCATCCTTTTATCTGTCTGTGTACCGACAACAATCTATTCCTAGTCCTCTTGACCAACTCATTTGAATTCTAACACCACTTCCATGCAGATGACCTTCATATGTTTTGGGCCCAAACCTCTTGTCTAGGCTTTATTAGTCTAATTTACTTTACTGTAGTTTCTAATGCCCCTTCCCCCACACTGATTATGGACAGAACACGGCTGTTTTTTCACTATGCAATTGTTGCTCTGGTCTCCAAAATATCATGATCAACGACCTCCTTGCATTTGCCTAAGCACAATGTCTTGCGTTTTTATACTGGACTCTTGTTCTCCACAATTATTCGGCAACCACCTCCTATTTGTCTTGGTCAGAAAACCTCTCCCACATTCACCCCTTCGTACCTGAAATCGCTTAATTTCATTGCTAATCCAAATCTCCCAGCCCAGGCGCTGCATACATTCTGCCCTGTCTTCAACTTTGATCATGTCCTCCCACGCTCATTTACAGGCTATTACACGTGCTGCATCACTCCTCTGGAATGCCCCCCATACAGTTTGCTATGTGCACCTCCATGCTTCAAAGGGGCTTTTAAATGTCCCCTGTCTAGAAAAGCCTATTATCTGGCTTAACCAATCCACTTCAGTCTTGTCACCCTTCAGAATGCTTGCCACAGTGCTTGGTACATGCCACTTGTGACCCAACTTATGACCTTTATCTATTAGATTGTAAACTTGCAAGGCCAGGGCCCTTGTGTACTTCTGTATCAATGCTTGCTCGTTGCACTTGTGTCACACTTGTCTGTTACTCTTCTTAACCTCCTGTAATGTCTCCTTGGGGTGGCACTTTAAATAAAATTCAACTGCCTTTGCTGCAGTAAGCCTTAAAGTGGACCAACACCCAGGATTTTGACTATCCTGGGTTTTGGTCCACTTCGGTGGGGCACCCCGATCGGGGGGTGCCCCGCTGTGTGAAACCCCCCAGAAAGCCCCGAAAACTCGCCTCACCCCGCTCCCACGTGACCGCTGCATCCAATCCCTGCCGACGGACAAGCAGGAGGCAGCGACGGACAAGCAGAGCGCGTCCGCCACCGCCTCCCGCGCATCCCTCTTACAGGAAGCGCGCCGGCCATTCACAAACGGCCAGCACGGGAGCGCGCCCTGCTAGAGGGACGCGCGGGAGGCAGCGGCGGACGCGCATGCGCCGCTGGAACGGGGAGAAGGTAGGATTGTGGGTTTCCTGGGGTGTTTCACCCCGCGGGGCATCCGAAATCGGGATAGATTATCTTAGATTCGGGGGGGCGTGTCCCGACATGATGGTGGACGGACGTGTCTAGAGACTCTCCTGCTCTTCCTATCCCGTTTTCCCATCTATCTGGCGTCTGGGACCCGGGGAAAGAGATGTCCAAAAAGCAGAGGAGACAAGGAAGAAACAGGAGCGGCGGTGGAACCCCTTCGGGCCGTGGGGACTCCTCTAAAGCTAAATACCGAGAGGTCACCGAGATGACCAAGATGGCGGCCGAAGAGATTGCACGCTGGCGCGGTGGCGGAGAAGGTGACCCGGCGGCTTCCTCCTCCCCTGAGTGCTCCGGCAGGGAGGGCGAGATGGAGCTGTGCCCCGTGCGCGCTGCGGGGGCGAGATCGCCGAGGATGGCAGCGGCGGGAGAAGTGATCCGGCAGAGATGTGACGAGGCTGATGCCGGGAGTAGCAAGATGGCGGCCGGCATCCGCCCGCCGGCTCGCCTCGGCCCTGCGAGCTCCGTGGACGGCGATCCGGAGGATGATGGGTACGGGGAGACTCGCCTGGCAGGGCTGCCCGGAGCTGCTGGCAGCGTAGCCAGTCCACCTCAAGCGCTGGCTCAGGTATGCGGGGCTGCTGGGGTAGAGGACTGGAGGAGCAAGATGGCGACCGCTGCCCCGGATCTGAGCTCCATAGAGTCGCCTGCTCCCGGCGCCTTAAAGGGACAGCGCTCACACTGTGTGTCATCACACAGCTGCTCATCAGACCCTGGGGATCAGGTCCTGGGCCCTGAGGGTTCACCCCCCGACCACAGCCACTCCACTTGGGCTGATCGCCTGAAAGGTTCACCTGATTTGACGGGCCCACCTCTGCCCCCGGTCCAAACGACAGTCTGGAGCCCCGGCCTCTCGGGCAACAACATATGCGCCCCGGATGCCAGTCTGCCGCAGCCTCGCGATTCGGACGCATCCCGGCGAGCCACTGGGGATATGAATAAGATGACGCACCCCTCCAGACCTGAACGAAGGCCCCCTGCGGATCTGGGCAGGTTTGCTTACATCCCCCATGAAGGGAACAGACTGTCGGACGCCCCACTTCCTCCATTGCGACCCATGGAGGGGGATCAGCGAGCCAATTACCAAGCGCCTCCACAGAGGCCAGAGAGTCACAGACCTCCTAGGTGGGGCGCCCGCGACTCCACAGGCGGCCAAGACGCAGGGCTGGGCTCACCCGTCTCACCGCTCCGGCCCTCACCAGTCAAAGACCAGCTAGCCCAGGCTGGCAGCCCAGAGTTGATGACGCCCGCTGCCTCGCCCACGGCTCATGCCTCAGAGGAGCCGATAAACTGGAGCATGCATGTACAAGTAGAAATTCCAGCTGAGGAGAGGCCCTCCGAGAACCAGATTCATTTGGAAACTATCTCTCTCTTGAGAGGCATCCCTTCCAGAGGAGAGATTGAAGACCTAATAGCCAAATACGAGGCGAGTTATAGACGAGAAATCCAGGTGGTCCGCCGAGAGGTGGCCGAAGTAGAAACCAGAGTGCGGACCTTGGAGGCGGTGGGACCCTCCTACGCTGACCGTCTGCAGATCCTAGAGACTAGGTGTGACTATCAAGAAGCAATGTTGTCCGCCTGCCAATTACACCTCGATGATCTGGAAAACCGAAACAGAAGAAACAACCTTCGGATCAGAGGGATTCCAGAATCACAAAGCGCTGAAGACGTTAAAGCGGTAGTAACCTCTATCTTTAACGAAGTTTTGGACAGAGACCTCTCTACCTCCATTGAGCTGGACAGAGCTCATAGGGCCCTGGGCCCCAGGAATACGGATCCAGCGTTCCCTAGGGACATTGTCTGCAGGGTCCACCTATTTTCCCTGAAAGAGGAAATTCTGAGAAAAGCTTGGGACAAAGGCCTACTCATCTACCAGGGGGCGCCGTACAATATTCTGCAGGACTTATCCAAGCGGACTTTACAGATGCGTAGAGTGTTAAGGCCTCTCCTCGACACCATCAATACCGCGGGAGCGTCATACAGATGGGGCTACCCGTTCCACCTAATTGTCAGGGGCGAGAGTGGGGTATTTGTCTTGAAAAAGCATCAGGATCTGGGAGACCTTTTTGCCTTTCTGAAATGTGACCCTGTTGACATCCCTGATTGGCTCGCCCTCGAGGGGACTCTGCCGCCCTCTGGCCCACCCAGAAGGAGAAAGCGGAATCTGAGGAGCTTCCGGGACCTCGAACGTCTCAAGGGCCCGCTCAGGCGGCCACCGGCGAACTATGGAACGCTGCCCAGATTGGAACCTGCACCACACACCTCGGACAGCGCTGACAGAAGGGGGGTTCGATGTGGCCCCCGCTCTCCGCTGGCCTATCCGCCGGGACGTGGGAGGGGTCGAGGCCCGCCTCCTGATGGCTGACTTGTTTACAGCTTACACTCGCCATTTTCACTCCCGTTTGATGCTGTGATTTGGTCTTTCTCTGTTTTAGGTTGCTACGTTTACAGGTTTGCTTTAAATGTTATACTGACTGTGTTTTTCCATGCTTAAACCTTTATTGTGTGGGGGCGTGGGGCCCTGTCCATAGATCCTCCGGGCCTGTGGGCTGAGTCCCCCGCCCCTTCCCCCCCCCCCCGGCTTCCCATGTCCGCCGAATTGTTAAGTGTTCAGCACCATTAAAGGGGGGGAGAGTTTCGGAATTGGTTTCCCGTTGAGTCTTCCAACTCTTGCCGGGCACAGCACCCCCCAATAGGCTGGTCTTCTGGATACTTGTCCTACGTTGACCGTAGTTACCCCGTTTTCAGGGGTCCTCTAGTGTTTGTTCCCTCCTCTGTGTAGGCTAGAGCCTCCACAGCCCTTCTCTCTTACCTTCCGGTTCTTTCTCCCCCCTCTCTTCCATTCCCTCCCCTTCCCTAAAGGAGAAGCGAACCGGCTCGGCCCCCCCCCCCCCCCTTTTTTTATTCCCCTCTCCTCTGGGTTGAAGGATCCGTGGGCATCCTCAGCGGCTGCTCGGGCTCACCCCAGCGGCCTGTCGCACCCCCCGACATGACAGAAATACAGATTGTATCGTTAAATGCTAAGGGGCTTAACAACCCAGAAAAGAGATCCCTCATACTTAGGAACCTTAGAGGCCTTAGAGCCCAAGTGGCCTTCCTCCAGGAAACCCATTTTAAGGCGGGCAAATCACACTCCCTAGGTGATAGGAACTACACAAGGGCATATCATAGCTACTCTACGGACTCCAGGTCGCGTGGGGTTAGCATACTCCTAAATGCGTCCCTCCCTTGGGAACTGGATGATTTTATAACGGATGAGGAGGGGAGGTGGATCTTCCTGAAAGGGAGGATTGCCTCCTGTAGCTACACCTTTGCCAATGTGTATCTTCCTAACACCAACCAGGTGGCCTTTCTGGAGTCGGTTCTCAGCTCATTGTCCGCCTTCAGGGAGGGAGAATTGGTGATGGGTGGCGACTTTAATTTTGCCCCTGACCCCCTCCTAGACATATCGGGCGGAAGCCCCCATGAACCATATAGGAGGCTTAGAAAGTTGAAGAAACTGCTCTCTCTTTACCAATTAATTGACCCCTGGAGAATTTTACACCCAACGAGAAAGACTTCTCGTTCTATTCTAATCCGCACCAGTCATACTCCAGGATTGATTGGTTTCTGGTGCCCCAGGCCTCCCTGTGTCGGATTTCTGATGCTACCATTGGCCACATCACGTTGTAGGACCATGCCCCCATCACTTTGACAGTTTCCTGCCCTGTACCGATACCGAGGTGCTGGTCCTGGAGGCTCAATGCTTCCTTACTGGAGGACCAAAACATTTTGGATGAAATACAGGCAGAAATCAAGAATTATTTTCGACTCAATTCTTCCCCTGATATTGGCCCAGGGACTCTGTGGGAGGCACACAAATGTGTCATCAGAGGCATTTTTATAAAGATCGGGGCCAGAATTAAAAAAGAGAAAGCTAAGCAAGTGCAGGACCTATTAGCTGAAATTGGGAGAGTCGAGAGGTTGCACAAAAAATCCCTGGCCGCAGACTGTCTACCTACCCTCATTTCTTTGAGGGAAAAGCTCAAGACGTTGGGTTGTGACAAAATGAGGGCACAGATCAGTAACTGCCGTAGACTCTATTACGAATCGGGAGACAAATGCGGCAGATTGCTGGCTAAGGCCCTAAGGGAGGAGCGGACTAAATCATATGTCCCTAAGATAGCTACCCCGGGAGGGCGGGTCACGCATCTTTTTGATGAAATTGGGGAAAGCTTTAGGAAATTTTATGAGCAGCTCTACAACCTCCCGAAAGACAGAAGCCAAGGGGTGAGAGACACCATTGAAAAGTATATTTCGGAGTCTGGCCTCCCTAGATTACCCCGAGAAATTCTTGAGGGCCTAGAGGAACCAGTTTTTAGTTCGGCGGGTGGGAAGGCCCCCGGCCCAGACAGTTTCAGTATTCCGTATTACAAAAAATTTTTTCCTCTCCTCGCCCCGAAGCTCCTGGCTGCCCTTAATTCGGTCAAGGATGGAAAGGCCCTTCCTCCAGACGCCCTGAGAGCACATATAGCGGTCATCCCGAAAGAGGGAAAGGATCCGGCACAATGTGCAAGCTACAGGCCGATATCCCTGCTGAACTCCGACCTGAAATTGTTTGCAAAGGTTTTGGCTACAAGACTGGCCCCTCACCTACACCACGTAGTGGGTCTTGAACAGGCCGGGTTTATGCCACACAGGGAGGCCAGGGATAACACTATTAAAGTGGTCCACCGGGCCCATCATAAAGAAACCCCAACCCTTCTCCTGGCAACGGACGCCGAAAAGGCTTTCGATCGGGTCAATTGGGACTTCATGCTTGCCACGCTTAGACATATTGGGCTTGGACCGAATGCCATGGGCTGGATAGGTAGCTTATACGGGGCCCCCTCAGCTGCAGTCCGGGTTAATGGGGTATTGTCCGACTCCTTTGGGATTATGAACGGGACGCGCCAGGGGTGCCCGTTGTCGCCCCTTATCTTTATACTGACTCTAGAGCCCTTTCTATGCAGGATTCGCCAAAATCCGAGTATTGCAGGCCTCTCGAGCAACTCTAGACAGTATAAAGTCGCAGCATATGCTGATGATTTAATCTTTAGCCTGTCTTGCCCCGAGGTATCCCTCCCCAATCTTGTATCCGAGCTGAAATTATACGGAGATCTGTCCGGATACAAGATTAACTATCAAAAATCGGAAGTTCTGAATATTAATATCCCGGTTCGGCGATTTAATGTACTTCGTGACTCCTTCCCGTTCAGATGGGCCAGAGATAGTATCACCTACTTGGGAACTAAACTTTGTAGCGACCTGACGAAAATCTTTGATTTAAATTTTCCGCCCCTTTTGAAGAAGTTTGAAGAGGAGACGAGGAGGTGGTCAAAGGGTTGGTTGTCTTGGTTTGGGCGGTGCAACGCGGCCAAAATGAATCTGCTTCCCCGGTTGCTGTACCTACTCCAGGCTCTCCCAGTGAGAATCCCACAGAGCTTCCTGAGAAATGTTAGAGGGGTCTTCACCAGATTTGTATGGGGGGGCAGGAGACCTAGACTTAATACAAAGCTACTGTCACTTCCCAAGGAACGTGGCGGTCTGGGATTCCCCGACCCTCTTTTATATCATGCTGCGGTCCACTTCAGCCGGATTGTCGACTGGTGTCTTCATGGGGGACACAAACAGTGGGTGGAGTTAGAGCAGGGCTCCACTGGCTACCACATGGCGGGACTAGCATGGGTCGATCCCCAGGACATACCGGGCGCCCTGAAGCACCCTACAGTTGGCGCCACCATCAAAGTCGCCCAGAGACACCTTGATCACCCTGACCCCGGCCCCTCCCCAATGATCCCTGTCCTGGGCAATCCTAAATTTCCCCCGGGTGGGGAGGGACTTACTCCGAAGGCTTGGCTCAAAGCGGGTATTTTCAGGGCATGCCACTTCAGGGAAGGAGCGAACTGGTTGGATTTGCGCTCATTGGCCCGGACTAGGGGCCTTCCGGTTTGGACAGACTGGCAGTCGGTCCAAATGGCCAGCTTCCTTCGGTCTCTGAAAGTCCCTGTAGGGGGCCTGCGGGCTCCATCCCCATTCGAGTCTCTCTGCTCCAGCCCAGGAGCGGTCCAGCACACCCTATCCTACACATACAAATTACTCACTTCCCCCCGGGAGGGAGAGAGACCCTCGTATGTTGGCAAGTGGGAAGCCGACTTGGGGATCTCCCTGGCTCCTGATCAGTGTCGGAAACTCTTGAACATGCCGCATAAAACCTCTATATGCACCCGTATCCAAGAATGCAATTTTAAGATTCTCTAGATGGTATAGGGTCCCGGCGGTGATCAGTAAATGGTCGCCAGAGGTCCCAGATACCTGCTGGCGCTGTAACGGAGATAGGGGTGATATGCTTCATGTTTTCTGGTCGTGCCCAGTGCTGGGGGGCTTCTGGGGCTCGGTTAGGGATATCGCGAGCAAGGTGACGGAGGAGGATGTGCCTGCTGATCCCGCCTCCTGTCTCTTACACTTGACCAGGGTTCCTTAAAAAATTTATAAAAAATCTCTGCTATGCCACCTACTCAACGCAACCAAGATGTGCATCCCCCCTTAAGTGGAAATCTCCAGATCCGCCCACGGTGGCGATGTGGATTTTGAAGGTTAATGAAATCATGAGATATGAAAGTGTAATCTTATCGCGAGACAACAGATTTGAATCCTTTACAAGGACCTGGTATAATTGGCTATGTTTTTCTGAATCGGCGGATTGTACTGTTCTCTTGGGCGATGCCCAGGGTTCCTCTGCCTAGCCCCCCCTTTCCCCCCCCCTCCCCCCCACCTCTTCCCCCCCCCCCCCTCCATTCCCCTCTTCCCCCTCACATCCTCCCCCTCCCCCCCACCTACCCACCCCTTACCCACCCCTTACCCCCCCTGTCCCTCCCCCCTTTCCCCCCTCCCCCCCTTTCTTCACCCCCCCTCCTCCTTCCCCCCCCCTTCCCTCTCTCTCTTTCCCTCCCCTCTTTCTTCCCCCACCCCCCTCCCTTCCTCTCCTTTCGTTCTGTCATCCCCCCCCCCCCCCCCGTTGACTCAGACACTCGAGTTGGACTTAAAATAATTTTATTCTTAGTCTTCCTTTATTGCTTGATTCACATGACAACTCCTTGGTAATGTCTGTATTGATATTTTCTGGTTTTTATTACCTGTGGCTTACATTCAATGTATGTTTTCTGTTTTGAAAATTCATAAATAAAGAATTTAAAAAAAAAAAAAAAAAAAAAAGATTATCTTAGATTCCTGGGCCGATTTTCCCCCCCCCCGGGTGTTGGTCCACTTTAAGCTGATGCCACACCTTTCAACCTAATAACTTCCGTTTTACAACCTGATCATAAACCTACCTATGTACATAAACAATGCTCTGCATATTACATACGTCGGTGTATATGAAAGTTATACACCAATCTGGGGTGTGTGGGAGATGATTTATTTAGATCATTAAATGGAATGCAGGGCTGTGGACTCGGTAGATAAATGTTCCGACTCCTCAGTTTTTTGTACTTCCGACTCCGACTCTCCGACTCCTCTGTATTAATATGTGAATGTATTTTATACATTCCTTGAAGGAAAGAAAGGCAACATACATGTCATTACTTCTAGCAGAGAGAGGTAGTTAGGCAGAAGCTACCTTCTCCTTTCTGTGTGCTGATCTTCTGCTGAAGATAGGGCAGTGGGAGGATCCAGAAAGGGGCCTTTATTATAAAACATGATTTCCCTAGTAGAATCCCATAGTCATGTTTAAAGTTTAAGCTAACAATCGAAGTTTACCAGTTTTTATAGCCTTTTGCTGAATGACAGCAGTTTTTCTAATGGTACAGCTTCAGTCTTGAACTATTGATCCTCCATTCCCTTCACTTTTATACAAGTGTCTCTAGTCCTGCAAAAAACATATTTACTTAATCCCTTATCAGTGAGAGGCTAGGTTACCCATGGGTTCCCTGTAACAGCAGAACACAACACTATGCAAAGTATAAGTATTGCCGCTTCTAATTGTGCGTTGCGTGCCATATAGTGAAGCACATGAAAAGCATGCTTCTTCAGGGTCACTTAACGTGTTCGTTTTGCGGTTACGTGAGGCACTGCATGCATTGGTCTTTATTTTTACCATAGAGAAGTCATTAATTATAACTTTTTGTGAGTTGGGACATTTAAACTTGCTAAATCAAGTTTGCATTGGAGGCGGTACCCAAAATTTCCTCCGACTCAGACTCCTCAACTCCGACTCCACAGCCCTGATGGAATGAGCCGCTGCAGTTGATACAAGCTTTTTTCCTGCTGCTTGGTGGATTCTGGCAGAGCTTTCGGCTTTGGGGTGGGTCCCGGCCAAAGAGCATTTTTTGTTGTTAAGGCTTTTGACTATTGCTAGAACAGCCTGCAGGGCCACACTGCCTTTTACTTTCTGCCAGCTAGAAATAAGGTACAGATATGGTACATGGCGAAACAGCGATAGTAAAGTGGAAAGCGACTAAGACTCCAGCACTTGCATAAGTGGAAATGGTTTTATAGTGATCTGTGTCCCAGTTGGATCAATTCCCTTACTTCCTTTCCTACTGAGCCATCCTGCTGAATGCCGAGCTGGCCTCTGCTAGCAATGGATGTTACGGAGACGGGAAACGCAGGACAACTTCCTAAACAGCGGGTATGGCTTCAGTCCTGCTTGGGGAATTCTTGCTTGCGTGCAAATATGGATCTAATTTCCTTTTTTATTTTTGCAGCATGTGCTCTGGACAGTATATCATAATAGGATGGCAATTGCTTTTCAGACATTCAGAACCAGAGCCTCTCTTTATTGGGTATCTGTAGTGAAGTGGCTTCCTCCCAGGCTTTGTCCATGTGCTTGCCTTTTTCCTGGTTCTTATTACAGCGGTCATGCTAAATCTTTCTTTTCACTTTCCTTGGTAATTATTGCAGCAAATGCTTATGGTGTGGCCATCCTGGTGGTCCACATGTGTGCAGCTTTTTCCCTGCTCTCGAGTTTGGATGTTCATGCACGTCCAAACCCCCAATCACATATGCTGTAATATCTTCTGCACGTAAATGTAATTTGATCTGCGTGAGAGTCCCTCTGCTTAGTAAATCTCTGGGAGAGTACGGACTGTTGGGTGCCATGATGCATCTTCTACTTTGATAGCTACCTTCTTGAAGGAGGGTTTGACACACATTTGTAACTAGGACTCCATTGGGTTAATATTGCCTCACTGTCTGACCCTAAAATAAACTCTTCAATGATTTTGTAAGAGGAGCCATCCCTTTCCTGACATTCTATGTAAATAATGGTAAATGTGATTAATCTTATTTATTAAATAGGAAGTCACTAATTATTCTTTCTTCAATCTTGTAGAATTGGGGGGTGATTCAGGATTCTCTGTGGTGTCTACAACCCCCCCCCCCCTACCAGCCACTGCAAGCCCAAGACCAGACAGCCACATACTTCCACTTTGTGCTCCCTTTAAATGACTAATAACTAATTTGGTTGCCGACGGTCACATGGCAACCAGGCTTGTGCCAAGGAGGAGATGCACTGTAGCCTCACCCACTGGGATGCCCCCATACAGGGTGAGAAAAGTCTATTCCAGCATTGTCTCTAAAGCAGACAAACTACTCCAATCTATTTTGCTCCCCCACCCCAGGTACATGACCTTTTGGATGTTTTCTGCCCTCAGTGCTGCTTGGTATTCCTGTGATATTAATTTTCATTTTCCCCAGGTATACCATTGTTCTAAACTAGTGGTTTAAACTCCCTCCTCGTAATCTCATGCTGGATGACATTGGAAGCAATTAGAGCCTGTTGAAAATGCTAGAATGAAGATTGAAGAGGCAAAAGAAGATTTCATGTCCCCCCAATTTTTCCTTCTAAGCCAAAATGTGAATATTTTTGTCAAATTCATTACTAGGCCATTAAAGGTAGTTTGTTTTTTTTGTTTTTGCAGTAAATGATGAAGAGCCATATCTCTTCAACTGGGTCAAAGTTGGCAGTAAATACTAATGTGGTTTTTAAGGGATTATCTACCCCAATTTTGAAGACTTGCCCCCTCTCTTGTAGCCACCCTTTATCTGATCTTATTACAGCCTTGGCTAGTGTGGCCTTCATATAGAAGCTAGCTCAGCATTACTGGGCCAAGGCATGTTTGTCTGGACTTCTGGAATCCTCCTCTGGAATTTTTCCCTGATATGTATCTTGCACTGACACATATTTGATCTGTTGTGCATTGTTACAGTAGACATTCGCTGACAGTGTTTGTTAGTAATGAGGTATTGCTATGGTTATACCCATTGTGCTTATTTCCTTTTGAAATACTTTGTATGTTCCACAGCGGAGATTACATCGGCAATTGCTTCTAGAATTCTTTGCAATTGTATGTGCTTTGATTGGGGTTCTGTAAAGCCCCCTCCTCTTCTTTTCCGGAGACCAGGGTTACAGGCCAGGAACTCGCCATAGGATAATGCTGCCATTTCCGCCCTTTCAGCAGAGGTTTGTGTTTTGGTAGTTAAACAATGCATTTCTAGACATTACCCGCCATAAGCTGGTTAACCTTGTCCTGCATCCCAGTCTAGTTAAATTTTTTGAGGCAATGGCGTAAGGCTGGACGGAAGCCTGTCCATTTACCACAGGGAGGAGACAGTCTTGGCTAGCGTAACTTATGCGTTGACTATGTTTTTGAATTTAAACTTTTGTTGAAATTCTTGCATGTGAGGTGACGTAAATGTTATGGTAACGGGTATTCTTCCTTCTCCCTTTTTTTTTTTTTTTTTTTTCCAGCATTTACTGACCCACATAAACGTAACCATTCTGGAATAAATCACTGACTGCATCTTCTCTCTGCCCTATAGCCTGTTTTTTTGCTGAAGAGAATAGAATTCTTTTATAACTTGTTTCCCCCTGCAATACAATCACTTGATTAACCAAACTGCTGTGTTAAAGGTGGGGTTGCCTCTGACAGTGAAATGAAACTCCTTTGCAACAATATAGTGTACATGAGCAAAAGAAAACCCCTACCATGATGGACAATTGCTGTTCTTTCTCTAAAGTTTCTGACTTGCTGCCTCACTGTAATAGCCAGAAACAGTCAGTAAAGCTGGGCGTTCGAAGTGCAGCCAGGCTATTGCAATGCTATTGCGGAGTGGGGTCCGCAATAGCTGCTTCAATATCACCTGGGCGTGCAAGTCTTTGTATAGCTGCAGGTTCTATTGATAAAAATGTGGCCCTAGGTTACCACATTTTTAATTGAACTTGCATTAAGCCTTGTTTAAATATAGGGCTCCTTTACTAATCTTAACACAACATCCAGGGTTATGTTTCAATTTGCCATCCCCTTCAAACTATTTTTAATATAACATAGCACATACAACCTACATTGATGGGGTTATAGGTCAATACACAGATTTATTAAACCTGTGCTATAAACTTTTATACAGTTGCAGTGCTTGTTTTTTTTTTTTTTTTTTTTTTTTATAATTGAACGTTTTTATTGAAGGAAGCGAGAATTACAGTGCTTGGCAACGCAGTGCCACAGGTTTATACATGTAACAATGAGCACATAAACATATATCTAAACATGAACGGAGTCGCTTGATGACGATAATAGACGGTCGTAGAACCATACGATAGAGGTGCTGGGCCACAGTAGGCCCCGCTCCCCAAGACCCTGGGCAGCGGCCCCGTTCAGTGGCATACTTTATCTGCTGCAACCCGCGCCTCCATCTTTCCTTTCAAAAGGTAGAACAACAAAGCAAAACCAAACCATTCTGGAATAAGTTAACGGGGGGGGGGGGGGGAGGGGGGAGAAACAAGACGGACACAATCAAGGAAGAAGCGGGAGGGAGGGAACTGTGTAGGTACTAGAAGGAGAGGGGTGGGGCGGAAAGGTCACCCCACCAGTAGCCCACCCAGGCCATGTTACGTGTAAAGGGGGAAGTCTGACGAGAAGGTGAAATGATCCCACTCCTGCCAAATCCGCCTGTGTTTTTCATGAGTCCCCCTGAGTGAGGCAGTGAGTTCTTCCATCCTACAAATCTCCTGGACAGTGGCCAGCCACTGTGCTGTGGTGGGGGGTTCTGTGGACTTCCATTTGGCTGGTATGCATGATCTGGCAGCACTCAGCTGCAGTGCTTGTTATCAAGCCATCAGCTATCCTTCTAAATGTTACTGTATGGGTAGGATTTTAAAATGAGCTTTTCTGAGGGCATGTCCTTTCATCTTCCCTGACCGGCTTCAGCTATGTTCTGTGTGCTCCTTCCCTTATCTCGCTTGCTAGGGAACGTGGGTTTGTAGACACTCTTGCTGATTGGTGGAAGGATTGCTCCCGGAGTCTTTCGTGATGCTCTCAGTCTTTTTCACCTACCCAGGGGAACTCAGACCAAAGGTCAGAAAGATTCAAAAGGAGGACCGTGTTTACTGATTTTTATTTTACCATACACCATAAAGATTTTCTAACTGTACAACTGGACCTCATTGCCCTGACCCATTGCAAGTTTGTCATAGGTACATTGTTCTGACCAAATACCCCCTACAACACAGAATTCCCCTACATTATTTAAAGTGGACCAACCCACACCCACCGCAATCTATTCGCCCCCCCCCCCCCCACCCGGGCATCCAAAATTGTGATTTCCTGCTGTGTGAAACCCCCAGGCCATACACTTATCTTGTTTCCTGGTCCAACGGTGCATGTGCGAGCCGTGGCCGCATCCCCCGTATTTGTGAATGGACCGCTTAGACTAAGCCTTAGACGATGTGACGTCAGCAGCTCCAAGCACGCTGATTGGACGAGCGGCTGCGCATATGCCGTAGAACCTGGAAGAGGTGAGTTGAGCTCGGCGATCTGGGGGGGTTAACGCAGCGGGGCACCCCCGATTGGGGTGCCCAGGGGAAAAGGACCAAAACCCAAGATAGTTAAAATCCTTGGTTTTGGTCCATTTTATATGGTGACAGTACCATGGGCATTCTACGGTTCCAATTGAGAGTTAATATACGAACATAATTCCCTGCCCAGGTTCACGCTCATTCTTTTTTTTTTCTCCCCCCACTTGACCAGTGTAAAATGCACCATTTCAAAGCATCTCGAAATCTGATGGTATGTAAATACCTTATGCTTTCTTCACTTCAATTTCTGGGTTGTGGCTGAGCTAAGGACATGCCATGCGCACACTTTCTGTTGTGGTCAACGGCTGCGAGACCACTGCGGCATGCCATGCTCGCTCACACTGGGAGCACCAAGGTTTAGTGTGGCTGTTAAATCACTTTTTTTTGCATAGTTCTGGAGGAATGATAGTGAAATGAGGGCAAATTCTGAGACCCTGCTACGGCTTCTACCCTGCTCTGCAGGAAATAGAAGAAGCACGTGGGACAGGGATCAGGTGAAGCGATTGCTGATTTATTGCCGCTAGGCTTACAGTTTCTTTACACACAATTGCTTGGTTCATTGACAGTTTGTTATAACTGAAAAAATACATTGAACATTGTGATTGCATGTAATGACTGTGTTGGGATGCTCTTGCATCGCTAACATTTTGTGTATAGTTCTAGCTTGTAGATGGCAGAAGTCACTCATCAAACAGCACCTAACCATTGTGCTTTCATGCGCTAACAAGGCTCTGTTCATGGTGCCAACTTGATTGCTCCAGGCAAGTTGCTGCTGAATTAGTCAAGAATTTGTACAGTGGCTTCCAAGGACGTGTCTAATCTGTAGATGAATTGTGAATGGCTCAGAAGCATGAAATATTGCCATACAAAGATGTTTCACAAATCTTAGATGACTTTCCAGCAGTCCATCGTGGCCAATTTTTTTTTTCTTTCCCTTTTATCAGAATAGGGCATATTTGCAGAAAATATGACTTCATGGTTGGCATAAAATGGTCTTTTTTAAAGCTAGGAAACTCCCTTCACTATAAGTTCAGTGGAATTCCAGGTTGATCCTTGTCTGCTCAAGGCACTGAGCTTTCCTGCAGCTGGTCTGTACTTTTTCACTGCTGTGTTTTCGTCCTGGCGTCATTTGGCCTTGTAATGGCCACAACAGTTGTCAGTGAAAATTGGGGAGAACTTCCTGTGCTGTGCAAAGTAGCTGACTGAAGTGCAGGTCGCAGAGCAAAAGGGGCAGTTTGCCTTTGATTTTCTGCACTGTTCAGGTTTATTTTAAGATTTTGGTTTGCATTAATGCAATGTAGAAGCAAAAGCAGGGCTCCAAAGTCTGCTTTTTTTTTTTTTTATTATTTTTTTTTTATTCCTTCAGGACGGCACAAAGGTCCTACAGGCACCTTGTCCCTTGGTGCTCTCGTTCATTCTTTTCTCCCCCTAAACATTGAGCTCTGTGCACCAGCCACTGACATCCTGGGCTCTTGGCTGTGCAATCAAGCGGATGGAGGTGGAAGAATGCCCAGTAGGTAGTGTGAAGCGGAATATTGTAGAAGAGACTAGCAACAGGGCCCTCAGAAGATCACTGATCATAAAAATGATTGCTGCTGAAGTTGGTGCAATTGCTACAGCGGACCTCTCTTGCCCATCTCTAACAATATATGGTTTTTTCGGTAGATCACTTGTAGTTTTAATTCTACAAAAATCTAGTCGTGGTGCAGTAAAACATTTGGTATTTTTAATGAGGAGGTGGTGATGCTTTACCCTGGTAACTGGTCCGGTTAACGGGTCAGGGCCGTTCAGCTGCTTGCATTGTAATAAAGTGCACCTGTGCTTTCCCTGGGTCTGAGGTGAATGGTGACATTGCTTACAGGGGAGGGGAGGGGGCTTCCTGCCTGAACACCTGTCTAAGCATCAAAGACTCTTTCTTAAGTGCTAAGCCATGCATGACAAAGGACTAATGAGTTTGTGCAGAAGAGTTTATTTTTTTTTTGTGTTCCCAGTCCCTTCATAGGCACTTCTATGCAAGTATCAGTGACCAGGTTACCCCCCATGCACGATACCTAAATTGTATCCCTTGAGCAGATATGGCTACATATGCTATCAGATGGGTGTTTGTCTTCACCCATAATTCATTCTCTTCAGTATTCTTTGGGTGGTCTGAGTTGGAGTGTGGGATCATGGTGTGTATTGCTTGTATTCTTGTATTTGCTGTTAAATTCTTTCAAAGTGTTTTGTTCCCCCCCCCCCTTTTTAAATAAATAATGGTGATTTATTTTTATTTTTCAGTGTAAGTATCCTAATTGGAGCTCCCAAGGCCAACACAAGTCAGCCAGACGTGGTGGAGGGAGGAGCAGTGTTTTATTGCCCATGGCACAAGCATGCCGGTGATTGCATACAGATTCCATTTGATACACTAGGTGGGTACATGGAGCATTTATTGTAATAATCGCTCTGGACATTGTGCAGTCATTGAGTAAATTTGCAAACCGAATACGCTAATTGAAAAATGCACGCTACTAAGCATCTTTGGTATCTCCCCATGGCCTCTCGACAATATTAATAAGTAAATCTAAAAAAAAACTGGCTTTCCTGGGGATGCCAGTCAAGGATCCCCAGGAAGCCAAAACTGGGCATGGGGTGCTATATGATGGGCGGGGAAAAGGAAACGGCTGCAGTCTTCAGGGAAGCATGTCTTCTGTTGAGAGGTGTGTGTAGCGGTTTCCTGTCCCCATGGATGAATTAGAGCAGACATGGTCATCTGATCTGGCAAGCATTGTGTACTCACTTTTTCTGTGTGGTGTTGTTACATTGGCTTTTTACATAGTTTTTTTTTTTTTTAAAGTTTGTTTTAAAAGGGAAAGTGCAAATGAGAACCCACTAGTGTAATGTCACAAGCCAGGTGCCACACTTCCAGCCACAGAGGCCCAATCCCAAGATTTTCCCATTCGGCATACCAGGATCATTGATAAAATTGCTTTTTTTATTGTTCCCACAGATCAGACGTAGGCCTGCTTGCCAATCGGCCGCATGCACTCCTTTCAGAATCGGAAAATCTGAATGCAACATGCAGTCAGTCCAGCCGCATCCCTGCTAGCCTCTAGCTGTGGGCGTGCCCTAGCGCCGGAGAGCACCTAGCTAGGGGTATGCTAGGGATGCACAAATATGCAGCAAAGGCTCAGGGAAGAGATGAGTCAATTGGGTGACCACCAGGGCTTTTACACAACTGACAACCCAACCCTGCATGTTCCATCAAGACGTAGACTGATGCTGAGAGGGGGGAGGGGGGGTTGTTCCTTTTTAAGGTGGGCAAGTGCATTGTATGAGGCCAGACCACTGTAGCAGCTGGGGGATGAGGTAGTCAACCGGGAAAATGACAGATGTTCAATAGCTGGAGTGGTGACATCCCTTTCTAAAATGGGGTCTTCTGTCACCCCAGACAAACTTGAATATGTGAATAGGAAAGCATTTACACACACAAGGCATCTGAAGCATTGGACTTGTATGCAAATGTTTTTTTCCGTAACTCTCATTTCTTAGGTATTATGGCTTCTGATGGATTAGAATAGTTTTTACTTTAAATGTTACTTTCCCGAGTTCCACGTGTAGATCCTGCCAATAAACACTAGCTAGAAAGCCTGTGAGTAAAGCAAACTTGATTACTATAGTAGAATGGGGGTGGGGGGTTGAAATGCCCTTCTATAACCACATGAAGAGAATGGATCTCCTACTCACACTTTTTATGTTTGAAGGACACCTGTATGACAGCTTGTCAAAATGTTTGCGTGAGCACAATGAATTATGGGCCAAATCATTGTGTATGACGCTTTCAGACCGCTGGCGCTTAATAACTGTTCCTCTATAATATATACTGTTTACACACATGTCCTAATTCTAAATCCTTTGAATTTTTGGTCTTCTTCAAGAGAAGCATGTATGTAGGAGATTGTAGCCTGGGGCTGTTGCAAGTGTGTCTTCAGTTATACCTTTGTTTGGCCTGAACTGCTGGAGCAGCGTAACACCCTTTTTTGACATGTGCACAACATATGTTGCATATGAAAAAGCAGCAATTGAGATGCAAACCAGACTATGTCTGTTATATTGAGCTGAGCAGGGTTACAGTGTTACAAGTTGGGTTTCGTTGGGGGAATTATAGAACTTTTAGCAAAACAAGCCTGTCCAGTCAATGGATATCCTAAACTGAATGTGAGAACCACAAAATGATGGGGTGCTGTTCTGGTCACTGTCCTGTGTACTTTTAAGCATGACTGCAGCTCTCCAATGGGGCCTCAGACAATGAAAAAAGGATAACCTGTCTAAAATGGTGGAAAAAATGATATGCTTGTGATGTCCGAATTTGTGTGTAATAATGCAGTTATTTATTATTTAATATTATTTATATCCTTGTAAAGAGCTAAAATATCGGACGAGTGGGGTCAGAGCGCTCACAATACTGTAGAAATCGCCATACACGTTGGCATGCCTGGTGCTTTTTATGGCCCATTATATTTGCGCTCATGCTAATCATTTTACTTGACTGACTTCTGCTACCCCATTGATGACTTTTCTGCCTTCTGTTAAACTTTATCTGGGTAGGTCGTTGCCTTCTTTCCCCAGCACCCCAAAACGGTCAGGGGTTTTCTTTTTTTTTTCTATTAAAGCCTTTGCCCATCAGTCACAAAAACACATAACAGGAAGCAGTGTAGTAACAACTAGCTTTTTGACTTGGCTTGTAATACCAATTTTTAAATGTCTCTCTCTTTTTTTATGTGCTATGTGCAGGTAACCGCTTTCGTGAGTTCCAGTCTAAAGATCTAGATAAGGACACCATGGAACAAGTGGATTATAAATCTGGCCAGTGGTTTGGAGCAACTGTTCGGTCACATGGCGAAACTGTATTGGTATGTATGGTCATAAGATCCCACTAAGCTGTTGGAATAATATTTTAGCTGAAACGTGAATAAAACTTCCATCTTTCCACTTTCTGTCCTGTTGTACCAATGTGTCAACTGTGCAGGTAACTTCACGTTCAGATGCAGCTAGGAAATAAGAACAATGAAGCCCTCTTCATACAGAGCAATGGGACATTTTTGTTTCTTTAGAAAAATGAAAGTCTAGTTGCATTTTATTTTATTTTTACCGTGTATGGATTGTGTTGGGGGATAGGGACACTAAACTAACCTATTTACTAGGTGGTGTTAGGGACAGCAGTATAATAGGTCTGCTTTAAAGTCTCTGTCTAGGTACCCACAAGGGGGTAGATTCAGAGCCAGGAGAGTATTCTCACTTTTTTAGGAGCGAAAACTGCCATTCACTTTCATTGCCCATTGAGTGTACGTTGGTTTCTGTGCTGGAAAGTAATGGGGAAAACTCAAACTGGTTATAGATTTTACAGAAACCTCATTTAGGCTCTCAATGGTATAATTTTACAAAAATGTGTTTACCATATCCCTCTGCAATGACCATTGTGGCTTGATGTATATGTAGCCTCCCTACCCAAATAGGATTTATTTGTTTTTCTACATTTTTAAATATTTGTTGTGACGTTTGTTTTTGTTTTTCTTCTGATGTAAATAAAAATTCTCCATTTTCTGGCTATTTGCTTGCTCAAAAGTCATTGAGGGAAATTCTGTCATGATTAGTATTGCAAATTCACATACCTGTATGCCACTTCCCACTTTTGGTTTATTGGCACGTTTTTCTGTCTTTTTGGTGATTTGTTCCTTTTTTTTTTTCTTTTTTTTTTTTTTTTTATAGCAACTTTACATTTCTTTTTCTCTATGCCACAAGAATTATATAAATTAAGATTCTGGTGTATACCTCCTTTATAAATGCCACTGTCCAGGTTTTAGATTGCAGGGTCACTTGGTAAAAGGACTGTAAATCAACAGCACTGATAATGCCGCTCACCTGATGCCTGTCCCATGTGCTTATCCTCCATTTCCTGCAGTGAAATCTAGAGGCTTTAGCAGCACTCCAAATTTGCCCTCCTTTCAGTTTCATTTCTCCAGGACCATGCAAAAAAAGTAGTTTAAAAGCCACTTGGTGGTGATTTTGAACTGCTTTGAAAAGGCTCATTTCACACTCTTCCCAAGTGGGATAAGGGGCGAAAGTTAGGGTTTGCCTCAACAGGGACCTTAAGTCCTATTTCCTATTCACTTTTTTTTTTTTTCTTTCTTAAAGGCTTGTGCTCCCCGTTATAGCTGGAGAACTGTTAAAGAAGACGTGCACAGCGATATGGTGGGAACTTGTTACTTGTCTGCAAACAACTTTACGAGTATTGTGGAGTATTCCCCTTGTCGCACAGGTAAACCCTTTGTCCCCAAGTCTTGGCTCTTTTTGTATTCCTTTTGAAGGCTGTTAAATAACAGTTTTTTATTATTTCAGATAACGATGATGTTTCGCGTCAGGGCTACTGCCAAGCTGGTTTCTCTGCCGAGTTTACTAAGGTAACACAATTGGTGTGGCATTTCTGTGTACGACTGATGGTGGTATAATGTGTACCCATTGATAAAATGCCTTGGACCTATCCTTTTTTTTTTTTTTTCATGCCCGGTCTGATTTCGTTATACAGTTATTGTCAAAACATTTTTCCTATACTGCTGCGCTTTTTTTTTTTTTTTTTTTTTTTTTTTTTTTATTCTCTTCCCTTTATTTTTTTTTGTTTTAAAAATACCATCTCATACCATCTACTGTACTATTATCATATTGTACCTTCTGGTACCTTAACTAGATATATATTCCAAGTGTGACATACACTCCGCTTCAATAAGTCTTGACAGTTGGGTTATTCTCCAGTAGAGGGCGAACTTCTACAGCGTCTTAACTGGCCTTTCCTTGCGTTTATTTATAATTATTATTTTATGGATTTTTATGGTGTGTGTGTGTGTGTCGGGTGCTTCACACTGGGTATATATGCTTGTGTGGTCCGCCTGGCAGTAATCCCTGATGAATCGGTTGCAAGATGGCTCCCTGTCAGCCTGAGTGAAATTCACTCAGGCTGTGTGTGTGAAAGGGGGCGGGGCCGGCCACTCGTCGGTGCGTTTTTTGCAGAGCCTTCCTCTGGCCAGATCCGCGCTGCAGGGAGGGGGGCGTGGCCTGGAAAGCGCACCTTCGGCTGGCACGCCCCCCTTCTTCCTGGGTCCTGTTACCTCAAGGCTAGGGGCCATCTTGGTGCTTCCTGCGTGGCTTTGTCTGCTCTTAGGGGTCAGTTAGGGGCCTGATGGCCTTTTTTCCTTGTATTGGGGGTCACTCTCTGGTGGGGTGGGCCCCTGGTGTGTGTGTTTTTGACAATTTTTTGCTGTATATATCTGTATATATGTTTAGATATTTAGGTGTGGTATGGTTGTACTTTTATTAAGGCAGATGCTATTATTAGTAACTGATATTGTGTGTTGCAGATTGATACATATTGTGCATATTAAGGGGTTCCTCCTGGTCCTGGGGTCCCTAGTTTAAAATTGATCTCCTCCAAATCCTCCCACCGGGACATTTTAAGGGGCATCCCGGGTTGCTTAAGCGTAATTCCCTGCGGTCTTGCGACTGACCACTAAAAAAAATCACCATATGGAGGCTCCGCAGGATACTGGGCTCGGGCTCACCTTGGGGCAAGCCCGCCCATGTGTGGGGTGTGTGGCATCCCTTACAGAAGAGGATGTACCGATCTGTACTCCATGAGCTCATAAGGCCATAACGCGGAAGTCTGGGTCCCAGCCTTCTGGGTCGGCTCCTACCGCTTCATCGCCTTCCCCTCCCCGCTTGATCCGTACCCCGAGTGAAATTGGTGCCAGCGGGGAGTCGCAGTCGGATGTTGGTGCCAGGTTGGCCAGCATTGAAAAGTTTATTGTTAGCATGGTGGGCAAGAAGGCCCAAGCTAAAAAGAGACATTTGTCGTCGGCCCAGCCCGTGTGGGGATGCGGACGACGACTCTATGGATTTGTCTGATTATTCCCCTTTAGAGGAGGGGGGAAGTGTTTGAGGAGACAGAGTCTGATTTTGTACAGTCTGATGATGCTTTTGTTGGGCAGGCGCCTGGGGATGCCGTAGATACGGCTGCTGTTTTGTCACATATGTTGAAGGTGTTGGGTATTGATCCCCCGGAGGCGCCTCCCCTAAAGAAGGGGAATTTTTTGGGGTCCGCAAGCCCCGTCTAGAATTCCCTACGCAGGATCATTTTGATGCACTGATCCATAAATAATGGGAGAGGCCCTGTCGGCTTCCTGGTGCTCCCCAGGGATGGGACAAGAAGTATCCTTTCCCGGTGGAGGCGGTCAAGCGATGGTCCTCTCCTCCTGAGGTCGATGCGCCTGTTTTGGGCTTGACCAATTCTTCTGTGCTTAACACCCCTGACGCTACCTCCCTTAAGGATGGCGCCTTGATCAGATGGCTTGTCATGCGTTTGCCAGTGTGGGATCGGCCCTGCGGCCGGCTTGTTCATCTGCTCTAGTGTCGCTTGCTACCAGGTCCCTTATCAGGGACTGGCTGAATGATGGTCAGTTTGATCCGGATAGCGCTGAGTTCGCTACTCTTAAGAGGTGTGAATTGTTCATGGATTTTGTTTTGTCTGCTATGGAAGATTCTATCGTCATGTGTAGCAGGACTTCTGCCTTATTGGTGGCCATGCGCAGATTGGTCTGGCTGCGTCAGTGGATGGTGGATTTTGGGGCCAAGAAGTCGCTTACGGCTCTTCCCTTCATGGGTACGCGGCTGTTTAGAGATAAATTGGATGCTGTTGCTAAGGGAGGTAGGTTACCTCAGCGGAAGAAGCAGCGCCGTCCCTTTCGGGGGGGCTGGTTCCTTCACCCCTTCCTTTCGTGGAGCCAGAGCGACTAGGGGTCTGCCAGTCTCTGGTGTCAGGGGCTCGTCCTGGAATAGGGGCAGAGGTCGGGCGCGCTCGACGGCTGCCTGGGGTTCCAAGCCTAAGCCCGCCGGTAAGCCGGCTCAGCAATGAAGGGGCGCCCTCACCTGAACGGGTGGGGGGATGGCTGCGGCTCTTCCTCCAGGTCTGGGCCCGGGAGGTCCCAGACAATTGGATCCTGGAAGTGGTCTCGTCCGGGTACAAACTGGAGTTCGAGTACTGGCCGCCTCCAAGGTTCTTAAGGTCTTGGGTGCCCTCGGACCATCAGGCTGCACAGGGGCTCCTGTTAGCAGTAAGAAACCTTCTGGACATGGGAGTTATTTGCCCGGTGCCTCAGTCGGAGAGAGGCAGGGGTTACTACTCCAACCTTTCACGGTACCCAAAAAGGAGGGTTCGGTGAGACCCATTCTAGATCTCAAGGTTCTAAACAGGTTTATCAGAGCCAAAAAGTTCTGCATATCATTTCCTTTCACCAGGGGGATTTCATGACATCCATAGACATCAAGGATGCTTATCTGCATGTTCCGATCTTTCAGGCGCATCAGAGATTCCTCCGGTTTGCGATAGAGGATCAACATTATCAATTCGTAGCTCTTCTCTTCGGTCTGACCTCGGCACCAAGGGTCTTCACCAAGGTTTTGGCGGGCGTAATGGCTCTGCTCAGATCGCAGGGCATTCGCATTGTGCCTTATCTGGACGATCTGTTGATTTCAGCTTCTTCCCTTCAGCAGGCAGAGCTGGACACCCATCTGGTGGTGTCGACCCTGGAGAGGTTCGGGTGGGTGATCAACCGCACCAAGTCTTCTCTCTCCCCTTCTCGAGTGATTTCATTTTGAGTGATTTCATTTCTGTCCATGAATCTGGATACCAGTCTGGCCAGAGTGTTTCTGCCCCAGGCCAAGGTGCAGGGGATTCAGGACCTGATCCGTCTTCTTCTGGACAGTCCTTGTCCCTCTATCCGACAGGGGATGAAACTGGTGGGTCTGATGGTGTCCTCCTTCGAGGCGGTGCCGTTTGCACAGTTTCACATGAGATCTCTTCAACTTCTCCTATTGACGTATTGGGACAGGAGCCCACTGTCATTGGATCAACCTTTCAAGGTGTCTCCCAGGGTTCGGCAGTCATTTCGGTGGTGGCTGGACTCGAGCAATCTGGTGTAGGGCAGATCTTTTCTGGTCCCTTGTTGGGAGACGGTTACCACGGATGCCAGCCTGTCGGGCTGGGGAGGTTATTGGAAGAGTCATCAGTTCAGCGGGGTGTGGGGTCCCCAGGAGGCTCACACCCCCATCAATGTATTGGAGCTCAGAGCCATTCGTCTGGTTCTGGCTCGGTTGACCCCACAGTTACGGGGTCTTTCGGTTCAGGTGCGTTCGGACAAGAAGAGTTTGGTACGCAGACGTTGTAAGGCTGGCCGTGGACCAGTACCGGCTTCCCTTGCTGCCGGACCTGCTATCTCGGTCATCTGTTTTACCCCAATTTACAAACGCTGGCTTTGACGGCTTGGCTGCTGAAACCTTCATCTTGAAAGAGGAAGGTTTGTCTGAGGCGGTTGTTCAGACCCTGATTAGGGCTAGGAAGCTGTCCTCTTCTGGCATTTACTATAGGACCTGGAGGTCCTATATTAATTGGTGTGAGGCTAGGGCCTTGCCTTGCAGGGTTTTTTCTGTACCCAGAATTTTGGAGTTTCTTCAGCATAATCTGGACCTGGGGTTCCAGCTTAGTACTTTGGAAGAAAACCGACAAGGCAGAAACCTGTTCTTTCAGAGGTCTTTTGCTTTACACCCGCTGGTTAAGACTTTTTTCCAAGGGGTGGCGCATGTGCGGCCCCCTCGACAAGCTGTAGTTCCTGTTTGGGATTTGAATTTGGTTCTTTCGGCTCTGCAGGGTTCGTCTTTTGAGCCGCTACATGATATTGCTCTTTCGGTTCTCACTCAGAAGGTTGCCTTCTTGGTGGCGATTACCTCGGTTCGGCGTGTCTGAGTTGGCGGCTCTGTCGATTCAGGCCCCTTACTTTGAGAGACACCAGGATAAGGTGGTTTTTCGATTTAAACCGGATGTCCTTCCTAAGGTGGTGTCTGCTTTCCACCTCAATCAGGATATTGTTCTCCCTTCCTTGTGTCCTAAGCCTCAATGACAAGGAGAGGGTTCTGCACAATTTGGATGTTGTTCGCTGTGTGAAGTACTATTTGGTGACTACTTCTTCCTTCAAGACAGACGCTTTTTTCGTGGTGCCCTGCGGGCCCAGGAAAGGTTTGGCACCTGCTAAGTCTACGATTAGCAAATGGATTCGTCAGGCCATTGTTGGGGCCTATTCTGCTAAGGGGAGGACTCCCCCCGTTTAGGGTCACTGCGCACTCTACTCATGCTGTGGGTGCATCCTGGGCTTTTCAGCTCCAGGTTTCTGTTGAACAAGTTTGTAAGGCTGCTACTTGGTCTTCTGTTCATACTTTTTCCAAGTTTTACAAGGTTGATGTGCGGGCTTCAGCGGATGCTGTTTTTGGCTGCAAGCTTCTGCAAGCTGCAGTGGTTTGAGTTGGTGCATTCTTTACTGTTTATGGTTCCCACCCTTGACGGACACTGCTTTTGGATGTCCCAACTGTCAAGATTTATTGAAGCGGAGTGTATGTCACACTTGGAATAATACCGTTTTGTGTTTACTCACCTTTAAAACGGATATTATAAGTGTGACATACACTCCGCTTCACCCACCCTGTTTGTTATTCTGGATCCTTTATATGGCGAACCATTGGTTTTTTGTTAATATTGTTATATTTGGTTCTTCCTGGTCCCTTTACTGCTATCTTACACTGGGGAATTGGTGGGAGGTCCAAGGTAGTTATGGACCGGGAGGGGCTGCTTTTTTTTGCATTCATCTCTGCAGAAGTTCGCCCTCTACTGGAGAATAACCCAACTGTCAAGACTTATTGAAGCGGAGTGTATGTCACGCTTATAATATCCGTTTTAAAGGTGAGTAAACACAAAAAGGTATTTTTTTTGTGCCTTATTTCCAGAGGTTCATCTGCAAGCAGATTTGGTTTACAGAACTGATGAGACTTGGCAGAGGCCTTCTCTTTTGTACCCCACTTGACATTCTATCCTCATTTTGTTATCAGTCTTATTTTATCAAAGTTACAAAGTAAAAAATAAAACTTATAGTAACTAGATACATTAGGCTTGTGAATGACTAGCCCAGTCGCATTCCACCCTGCAGTGATCCATCTGGGTTGTTGTATTATGATTTGGACTTCGTGCCCTCCACAAAGTCTGTCGTGATGAACATAACATAGGTTTCCATGTTAAAGGTGTGCACCTCTGAACTGCCTATGTTGGAGTAATGCCTTACAACCCAATTTGGGATGCCCACTGTGGGAAACCTGCTTAGCCCTCTGATATGCATACCTCACCAGCATTCCACCATGCAAGCGTGGCCCAGCTCCAGTCATCATCTTTGGCTGCTCATATAAATGAGCAGCTAAGGAAACTGTATGGATGTTTAGCCACTCACATTTGGCGTGTGACATTCCTTGCATCTCTCTATGGCTGTTTCTGACTGCGTTAGATGTTGGTAACGGTGGGCGCAGTTGTGCACAGACCTAGAAGCCTGCGAGAGATGCCACCGCCACCTAATGTGGTGTGGGCTCGTTGATGAGGTAAGTATTTCTGGCAACTGGAGGGGGCTTCACACAGCGGGGCATCCTAAATTGGGAAGCCCAATTGGTGAGTATTCAAACAGACCTAGTGTCTTAGGTCAAGTTTTGGTTTAATTTAATGCTACTGCATTCTGCTGATGTGTGTAGCTTTCACCCATTATGGAATTATTTGTGCAGGAATTAGAGAGGTTTATGCCACTGTTCCTCTCCCTGTCTGGTTTTGTGAGTTTTAACTTTTGGCTTACTAGATCGTGTTGATTGTGTTTTTTTCCTTTTTAACAGAGTGGACGAGTGCTGTTGGGTGGCCCTGGAAGTTATTACTGGCAAGGTATGATGTCACTCATGTCCTCTTATATTTTACTGCCTAAAATTGGTAATCTCTTCAGATGAAAAGATATCTCACAGATGTGAGGATTTGCATAGCTCAGTCTACTGCGGTAAATCCTACTATTGGTTATTTGCCATGTAAAAGGTTAGTCCACTACATTAAGCCCAATATGCATGCATCTCTAAAGTGGCTTGTTATAATGAGGGCTACTGGTCCAAAATTTGTTTCCCAAGAAGTTGGGCACTTGAAAAATGAAAAGGCAATTTGCATTTTCATAGCCCCACCTACTTAGAATTCTGGTTAAAGTTGGCCAATCCCCAGAATTTTCACTAGGCTCAGTAGCACGCACCACTGCAGAGATGTGGCCTGCAATTGCGCCGAGAGACCAGCAGAAGGATAAGGGGTTTGTGGGCAGTCTAGGAGGTTCACACAGTGGGGCATCCTGAAACTCCTGGGCTGGCCCCAGCGGTGATTGGTTCACTTTAAATCCCGTTACCTTTGGTTTGTATGTAAATATTTGTGTTTTATGAGAGCGTCCTATTAGATTCTATTTAAACTGGACCTTCAGCATGATTTAATGAAAAGCCAAAACCCTTAAACTATTCCTTCCCCTGCTGGGCTGCAACTCTGTTCATGACTCAGGATACAGGTGCCGCCATCTTGATTCAGAAGCATCTCACATACTGAGGAGAGCAGGATAAAGTGCAGGGGGCGGGGTTATAGCTGTGCTTTGCACCGGCATAGCAGGGCTGGGGTCAGGAAAAGGTCAGCAATCCCAGAATGCAGAGAAGCAGTCAGAAGACACTTCCTATTTGCAGGCAGCCTGAGATTCCATGGGCTGCCATCTTGGATGTTAAAAGGCTCATAAAATGCAGTAGATGAAGGTATGATGATTTTATTGTGAGCAATCTGTATGTAGGGGGTGGGAGAAATGTATAAGATAAGCTCTTATTCTGGGTGAAGGTCTGCTTTAAACAACGTTTCAAGTGAAATGGGTCACTTCCTCTTTGGCGACGGATCCTTTTGCACAAAATCAATTGTTGGTTTCTGTTCTGCTCCTGGAAACCCACAGATAACTCTAATTTTTTTTCAGGCTACCAATACTGCTTTGTGTGATTAATTGCAAAAATGTATGAAAGCAAAACAAAGTTACCTGGAATTGTGAAAATCTTGGGTGGGGGTCCTCTAAGCCATAAACGTGTTGGTTTTTTTTTTTTATCATAAGAACCTGTGTGTATTTTCAGGACCATACTGGTCTGGTGCTGGTAGGTTCCTAGACGTCTTGTCTGTGTGACTAGATGCAAAGCAGATTTGGCCAACATAAATGCTGGTTATTTGTGTAGCAGTCCTGCATTTAGGTCATATAAGGCCCCTACAAAATGGTGTACATTGTGTGTGTGTGTGTTGTGTTTTTTTTTTTTTTTTTTTTTTTAACATTTATTCTACATTCTCATAATTCACCTCTTACTTATGTTTTTCCTCTGCTCGTGTATGAAGTGTGAAGATTGGCTGACCTTCCTTTACATTCTTCTGTTTTTAGGTCAGGTGATTACAGCAACGCAAGATGAAATCCAGACCTCGTACTACCCAGATTACTTTATCCTGGATATCAAAGGACAAATGCACACGCGCCAGGCTCATAGCTCTTTTGATGATAGTTACCTAGGTGGGACATCTGTCTATTTCTAATTTGACTTCTTTAAACTGCACTGGTAAATTGTCACAAGTATATGGGATTATTGTATATCAAGTTTTATAATATGTATTTTATGATTTTTTTTTTTTAACGGCCTGGTCTCTTTGCTGCTTTCATTCACTCCCGGTCGGTGGGGGAGGGGGGCTTATGTTAGACACTTGGGTGTGCATATGGTCGGACAGTCACAATGTATGAGTGCAAGGCTATGTACATGCTGCAGCACAAGAATAACAGAGTATTTCAATCCCCCCACTGTTTGTACTACATACAAATCCTCCGGGGAAAGGAGCTGCTGCCAGACATATACACAGTATTCCTCTCACATTCTTGTTTGTACACTCCCCCCTGCAGTTATATTCCAAGTATGTCACACACCCCGCTTCTAATATTCATGACATATGGGTTATAACCAGTAGAGGGCGAACTTCTGCAGAGATGACAGGAAAAAAAGGAGCCCCTCCCGGTCCGTAAATACCTGGGACCTCCCACACATTACCCAGTAATCGTCTCTGCAGGACGGCGAGCAAGTCAGAAGATGGCTGTTTCTTCCTTGCAGGTAAGCGGGGTTTACACCCGGCCAATGTTGTCCCTATTTCTGCCCGGACCTGATTTAAATTAAACCTATGCCTCCCAGCCTTGGCTGTAGGTCCAGGCGAGGATAGGGTACACCTTAGCAGGTGTAATTACGGGAGCCATGCTCCCCCGTGAGACCCCATATTAAGGGGTAGGCGGTTTCCGGGTTTGGTGATCCTGGTGCAGGATGCCCCGTCCCAGTTATCCCTTATCTACCATGTAGCATGGGATCCCCCCTTTTCCTGTCTCCCTGTTCCCCTTAGCGGGGGGGGGGGGGGTTACCGGGCCTTTCACATTTTGTTTATTGCTCCAAAATTCTGTGAGTGTGTGTGTGTGTGCCTTGTGTACTGTCTGCATGGCCGTTTTTTTTATTTTTTTCTCTCAGCCGCGTTCTGTGCCCATTGCTGTGGGGAGAGCTTCTCCACCTCATGTTTGCTAAGGCAGGGGGCGGGGCTCAGCATGCTCGCGACGGCCCGCCCCCTGTTTATGGCACCATCGCGGAGCCCAGCCATTTGCTGGGATCCGCGTCCTTGTCTGCTTGGGGAAGGGGGCGGGGCGCGATCCGCGCTGGCCCGCCCTTCTTCCTCTTGTCTGCTGCTGCTGGGTCGGACGCCATTTTTTGGAGCTGTGAGTGCCCTGGGGGGGCCCTTTCATTGTATTATGCTGTCTGTGTGCCCCATTCCTTGCGGTGGGGCAGCTTATTGTCCACATATGCATTTATGTATATTTTATATATTGTATATTTTTTGTAGTTCTGTATGTATGACCCTACCTGCTGTGTGCCTTTCTTATGGGTCCCTTCTTATTGTGTCTTTCAGAAGGACTCCCTATCCGCATAAAAAAGGGGGTTCTCCCGGTCCTAGGGTCCCTTGGATAAATTGGGGTCTTACAAATCCTCCCACTCGGGACTTAAAGGGGCATCCCGGGTAGCTTAATTGGCGTAATTCCCTCTGGTCCTTGCGACTACCGTTAAAATCACCATATGGAGGCTCCCCAGGATACCGGGCTCAGGCTCCCTTCGGGGCAATCCCGACTGTGTGTGGGTTGTGGGGTATCCCTTACGGGGGATAATGTACTGATTTGCATACCATGTGCTCAGCAGGCCATAACGCCTGGGGCTACTACTCAACAGGTTCATCAGAACCAAGAAGTTCCGCATGGAGACTCTGCGCTCGGCCATCAATTCTCTTCGTCAGGGGGACTTCATGACGTCCATAGACATCAGGGATGCTTATTTCCATGTACCGATCTTCCCAGCACACCAGAGATTTCTCAGGTTTGTGGTGGGAGATCAGCATTTTCATTTTGTGGCTCTTCCGTTCGGACTGTCCTCGGCACCACAGGTGTTCACCAATGTGCTGGCGGGTATAATGGCCCTTCTCGGAGCCCAGGGCATTCGCATTGTGCCGTATCCGGACGACCTTCTCATTACGGCATCCTCTCTCACACAGGCGGAGACACCAGGACGGTGGTGACAACGCTGGAGAGGTTCGGCTGGGTGATCAACCACCCCAAGTCTTCTCTCTCCGCATCAAGGGAGATTTCATTTCTGGACATGAATCTGGATACCATTCAGACCAGGGTGTTCTTGCCTCTGTCGAAGGTGCAGGTGATTCTGGACCTGATCCGTCTTCTTCTGTCCAACCCGCGGCCGTCTATCCGGCTAGGGATGAGGCTGGTGGGGTTGATGGTGGCCTCCTTCGAGGCTGTTCCCTTTGCTCAGTTTCACATGAGATCGCTCCAGCTCCATCTACTGTTGGCTTGGGACAGATGTCCGCTGTCATTGGATCAGTCATTTCTGATGTCTCCCCTGGTTCGGCAGTCTCTTCAGTGGTGGCTGGAACAGGCAGGAGTGCCTTCAGGGAAGTTTCTCTGATTCTTGCATGGGCGGAGAGCAATGTCCCATGCATCTCAGCAGTGTACATTCCGGGAGTGGAAAACATGGAGGCGGACTCCCTGACCAGGGGATCCTCTCGACGAGGGGAATGGTCTCTCGACCACAAGGTATTCCGGTCCCTTTGTCACAAGTGGGGGATTCCGGAGGTGGATCTCTTTGCCTCACGTCACAATCACAAGCTCCCTGCATTTGTCTGTCTCAGGATCCTCTGGCCCTGGCAGTGGACATCATGTCTCTTGCCTGGAGGGATCTGGGGTTCCTGTACCTGTTTCCCCCCCTTCTCCATGGTGGGCAGGGTGGTGCGCAAGCTGTCCCAAGAGGCACCCTCTTGGGACAGCAATTCTGGTGGCCCAGACAGTTTTGGTTCGCAGACGTCGTACGGCTGGCAGTAGATCAGTACAGATTGCCTCTGTTCCGGATCTGATCACTCAAGGTCAACTTCGTTACCCCAATTTACAAACGCTGGCTTTGATGGCGTGGCTGCTGAAACCTCCATTCTAAAGAAGGTTTGTCTGATGCTGTGATTCAGACACTTGTCAGGGCTAGGAAGAGATCTTCCTCTAACATCTACTATAGGACTTGGAGGTCCTATATTGATTGGTGTGAGGCTAGGGCCTTGCCTTGCAGGGTGTTTTCAATTCCTAGGATATTGGATCTTCTTCAACACGGTCTGGACTTGGGGTTCCAGCTTATTACCTTGAAAGGGCAGTTCTCTGCCCTGGCGGTCGTCTTTCAAAGGTCCTTTGCTCTTCATCCTTTGGTTAAGACCTTTTTCCAGGGGGTCACTCATGTGCGGCCCCCTCAAGCCTTTGTTGCCTGTTTGGGATTTGAATTTGGTTCTGTCGGCCCTCCAGGCGCCTCCCTTTGAGCCGGTGCAGGATGTTGCACTTTCTATGCTCACTCAAAAGGTTGCCTTTCTGGTGGCTATTACCTCTGTTAGACGTGTCTCTGAGTTAAGCGGCTCTGTCGATTCAGGCTCCTTACTTTGAAAGACACCAGGTCTTTCGCTTTAAGCCAGATTTCCTTCCTAAGGTGGTTTCTGCCTTCCATCTGAATCAGGATGTGGTTCTCCCTTCCTTGTGTCCTAGGCCTAGCAATGACAAGGAGAGGGTCCTGCACTTTCTGGATGTAGTTCGTTGTTTGAAGTACTATTTGGTGGCTACTTCTCCCTTTCGTAAGACGGACGCCTTGTTTGTGGTGCCCTCCGGGCCCAGGAAAGGTTTGGCGCCCGCCAAGTCTACCATTAGTAAATGGATACGTCAGGCTATTATTGGGGCCTATACTGTCAAGGGGAAGGTTCCTCCTTTTCAGATCACTGCTCGTTCTACTCTTGCTGTTGGGCTTCCTGGGCTTTTCAGCACCAGGCCTCTGTTGAACAAGTTTGTAAGGCTGCTACCTGGTCTTCTGTTCATACTTTTTCCTAGTTTTATAAGGTTGATGTGCGGGCCTCAGCGGATGCTGTTTTTGGCTGCAAGGTTCTGCAAGCTGCAGTGGTTTAAATTTGTGCGTTATTGTCTCTTTGAGATCTCCACCCTTGTTGGACACTGCTATTGGATGTCCCATATGTCATGAATATTGGAAGTGGGGTGTGTGACATACTTGGAATAATACCATTTTGTGATTACTCACCTGTAAAATGGGTATTAGAAGTATGTCACACACCCCGCTTCATCCCGCCCTTATTGTATTCTGGATCCTTTATATGGTGAACCTTTTTGTTAACATTTTTTGTATTTGGCTCTTCCTGGTCCCCTTACTGCTTTACTATACTATACTGGGTAATGTGTGGGAGGTCTCAGGTATTTATGGACCGGGAGGGGCTCTTTTTTTTTTTTTTTTTTTCCTGTCATCTCTGCAGAAGTTCGCCCTCTATAACCCATATGTCATGAATATTGGAAGCGGGGTGTGTTTCATACTTATAATACCCATTTTACAGGTGAGTAATCACAAAATGGTATTTTTGCACAGTTGATCGGGTGCCTAAAGGCACATTTATTTCTTATTTATTTCCTAATGTGTTATCTCTTTTTAAGCTATTATATTTCATTCTAACAGGTTATTCTGTTGCTGTTGGGGAGTTCACTGGAGATGTTACAGAGGGTAAGTGACAATGGCATGACTTTAGTCCTATAGTCCAATTTACAATCTATATGAACAATCTGACACCCCCCCCCCCCCCCCCCCCCCCAAAATGTACCTGTCGCCAAAAAAAAAAACCATAATGGGCAGCAAGCAGAATCCTTTAAGACGGTATGCATTATGGGGCGAAAAATGAGGTAAAGAAACTATCCAGTCACTTAATAAAAAAAAAAAAAAACCCTTCGCATTTTGTCCCCCACAGCTTCTCTACCCCACACCAGCTTCTGAATACTCGCCAATGTCACGCGCCGAGGCGGGACACGCTGAACCTACCTAGTCACACCTCCTCCATTGCAATGAATGGAGTAGGTGAGTGGGGGCAGAAACGGGTTCCAGGATGCTTCCGGGATTGCTCCAGGGCAAGTATGCAGATGCTGGTGCAGGACTGCGACTGGGTTTATCTGGTGGTGACGCGCAGATTCCAGCATTCTGCTACCTAGTATGCTGGACAACTGCCTCAATACTTTTTCTGCATTTCAACCTGGTTCACTGCCCCAAAGTGACTGCTAGCAGCCTATTGGATTTAATGAGGAACTTCAGTCAAAAGCCTAAGGGCAATAACAATATGGATGCACTTAGCTCTGCTAGGACTCTTCTGTTTGACACATTTTCCCATCATATTTTAAAATCTGGCGCTTGTGCAATCTATTCACCAACCTCTATGACCTCTCTAACATAGCCAAGTAGTCTCTATATGTCAGTATTTCAACAGTTGCCTCCTAAAAAGGCAAACCTGTCTGTTTCTCAGGTTTCTAAATCCTACCATTTTTTAAAATGGATTGTACACAATTCTCCTTCCTATTCATTGTATCTATTTTGCACTTCTTGTTGTACGCTATTTACCAGGCCCATTTGGCTTCTGCCAAGACCAATACATTGCACTGAGGCTGTTATGTAACTTGTTTCTTATGGATATTGCATATTCTTTCTTGTTACAGATTTTGTGGTTGGTGTCCCAAAAGGAAATATTACCTTTGGATATGTAAGTCTCTTGATATTTGTATTTTGCCTGCAGTTTAAATTACTAATATGCACATTTCCCCCCCTCTGGGCAGCCACAAAAAGAGAGAATTCCTCCCCCTAGAGAGGAAACTCAATGTGACGATTGCACGAGTTGATCAGACCTCTTGATCATTCATCCGATCAAACCGGCCAATCGTACCCCACGTGTGTCACCACATTTGTTCAATTGGCCACACGCGTGGTTATAAACTGCTGCCACCAGAACACAAACTGTGTTCATCTCTATATAAGCCAAACACAACACAATCGATCCCACCCACAACCACTTACAGGCGAGGGGTGATCGAGCGTCCTATGCAAGTAAGGTAGCCAGGCTCTTCAGAAATGGCGTGAGCTGTTTAGATCCTTAATTCAGAGCATTAGTGACCATCTGCTGTATTTTTTGAAATTATTTAAACAAACAGAAAACCACAAAAACCACAGATGCAAGGTGATTATAAACAGAATTAAATATAAAACACAGTAAATAAGATAAATAGCAATACAGAAAAAAGGGAAAATACTTAGTTTGGGCTTCAGTCCGACCAAATCAATTGTTCCTGAGTCCACACACACGTCTCCCAATGATTTTCTCTTGCCCGCCTTAGATGTTAAAAGGGAGCGTGTGTCCCTCTTGATAGTAAGATTAGTGTCCCTCTGACCATTCTAAAGCACACCTTATTCCCTCTAACCAGGGGTCAGTTTCTAAACCCTTCTATGGGCAGAGTGATTGGAGTCATCCACTGTCTGATTGGTGCATCTGGGATTCTCCATCTTTGGGTACCTGAAGGTTGGTCCATATGATATCCCCCATCTGTCCTGCCGAGTTTTATGAGGGGAGAAGGTCATGCCAGCTGACCCTGCGTGCATGCAGGGAGGAGGGGGGGAGACAAAACACAAAATATCCGTATATGTCTATGTGGATATATATATATCGCCGACCAGGGGGCCAGCTTGAACACCACAACACTGGAAGGTCAGAGAGGCTGCAGGCGCTAGCTGGAAGGCAGCATCTCCGAATGGGGGGGCAGAGCCAATCGGGCTCCATCCTTGATGACTTCAGAGCCGCGGGTCACTTCCCGCAGGAACCACGTGTTTTACAGACGCACTTCTTGGCCAGAGACAGGCTGATGCAGTGGCCCAGCAACTCATTGTGTTTAGGGGAGACAGCCAGTCTCTGGCAAGAGCAGCAGCAGGCGGCGAGGCCGCAGCGGTGCTATTCAGTGGACGGTGATCCTTGCCAGGATGCCCCATCAGGATAAGATGGTGAAGCGTATATTTTCCGCTGCTTTGGGGGGGGGGGGGGGGGGGATACACTGGTTGATTGTGCCTATTGTATGTATCTAGCACCCTCAGTTTCACTAATCGGGATTCCTTTTCTCCTATTATCTCTTAGCCTCCTCCCATTTAAAAATGAGAACGAAAAGGAGAAAGACCCTCCCTAGCCCTAGTTGGACATTAAGACAGATTACTGAAATAGATCCTTCTGTAAGGCTTGCTTAGAACACAAGATGGAAAATGAAACAGCCAGTTATTTTATACAGATGATGGCCAATATGCAGACCGACATGGCCTCTACCCTTCGGGTCTGTCGTTCTACGAACAGGGCTAGGGCGTTTTGTTCCAGAAATCCTACCTCCGCTCAGTCCTGGGGTTAACTAGTTGGGTTCCCAGAGACCCAGTCCCTCTTCCCTAGTGGTAGCCACTGAGTCATTTGGATAGTGAGGGCTTAGTTTCCTCGGATGAAGATTCCCTTAATATAAACTTTAGGGAAGGAGCCGATGTCAAGACTGACACCAGAGGTTCAAGCAGTAAGATTTCAGAAGAAACCTTGTTACTTCTGGAGAACGTTTATGATACTATGCAGATTAAGAAAGGTAAAGCCTTTCCTGTTCATTCTGCTCTTCTTGTTATGTTATGCCCATGTTATGAAAAAGGAGTGGCAGTTTACAGAGAAAAAGTTTTCTGACTAGTTCCTTGAAGAGGAAATTTCCCTTTAATGATGCAGAGTCTAATCTTTGGACCAGGTGTCCTAGACTTGATACCTACCTGGTTCAGGTGTCGTGTTCGGCTGACCTCAGTTTCGAGGACTTGGGATTGTTACAAGATCACATGGACTACTGCATCAAGGGAATCCCTTCACTATCCTGGATTTTGGATTGTCCCCCCGCTGTGTGCCACCGCCCAGGTAACTTACCTCTCCTTGGGCCCATGCTGCGGCTAAAGCAGCCTGCAGAAATCCCAGCCGCACTTTCGAGAGGAAAGTGGCATCACTCTTCTTCGCGTGGCCCCACACAGCCATTCAGTTGCGGCTTACGGGGCCGCACACAGTGGAGAAGGGGAGCGAGTGATGCCGGTGCCAGTCGAGCATGCACTGTGGACTCGAGGAAATGGTAAGCATATCGGGTGACTCAGGAGGGGGGGCACAGAGTGGGACATCCCAGTTCAGGATGACCCTGTGGGAGGGAGTAGGCCTGCCCTGGAGTCTCAGACTCGGGTGGTTTTTGGTCCACTTTCTAATTGCCTCCCAAGCCTTTTATACTTTTCTTGCTACTTTCTCTTTCCACTGCCATATTTTATCTCAATGCTGGTTTTCTTTATTTTTTTTCCATGGTTACCATATTTTGCTTGCCTCTTTTTAAAGTGGCAAGCACAAATTTGTGTCCTTTCTCAATCGTATTCTTTTTCTACTACTTATCTGGCCCCTGTTTTTTGCTCCTGACTTTTTGACCTTTTTTTCACTTTAAAGTGGACCAAAACCCACCCTGGAATCTGAGACTCCAAGACATGCTTACTACCTCCCCACAGGGCATAGTGACCTCAGATGCCTTACTGTGAACCCCCCCTCCATGCACCCAGTAAACTCAAGTCCCCCCCCCCCACCGAGCCCATGGTGTTGGCATCACCATCACTCCTCCCCTTCTTGCCTGTGCATGACCCCCGCCCACCGCAACTGCATGGCTATGTGTGTTCCTTTCAGCTTGTATTAGGTTTTAAAGGGGTCTATAATAATCTTGCTATTGTTTAATTTTTTCAAATGTACTAAAGTTTACTTTTTTCAAACGTGGTTGAAGTTTTGCCCGATCAGCATTCAGATATCATTAACTATGTTTTGTCTTCTACAGGTCACCATTTTGAATGGCACCAATTTGAAATCTGTGTTTAACTTCTCAGGGGAACAAGTGAGTACACCTTTCTATCTGCTAGAAATCTAACCCGTCTTATATCTAGAAATATGAAAACTGTCCTTGGATGCGGAATGTTGTAGGAAAAAACCCTTTGATCCGTCACCGGCTTGGGTCCACCAAGACCTTAACCCTCCCATTCAAACTGTAAACTTTAGATTTGATGCTCATCTTTTCGTCATGGTGTGCTGTATGAATAGGGGCGAGGAAACTGCTACCCCATCAGATGAAGCGCTGCTAGCAAGAGGGGATTATCGCTCAAATGCATGATTTGCTGATGGCATTAGGGGTGTAAGTTAGGTTAGTGACCAGGAACCTCTTTGCATTGCGGTGGCAGATTCAGGTCTGCTTTAAAGCTGGATTACAGTCAAGCTATTACCCGCCTCCCCTGCCACCCTACCCTGGCGCTGAGGCAGGACTGGGGGAGGGATATAAAGAAAAGAAAAAACTTTAACTTATTCTAAGCATACAGCACGTCCTGCTCCAAGCATACAGCACGTCCTGCTCCAGATGTAGTAATTACATGTGGGTAATCCTCCGCCTGAGGGCGCTGTTCACTGCAGACATGTAGAAAACAGGCTCCTCCCGGCCCTTCATATACCGAGGGACCTCCCACAAATCCCCAGATTTCTCTGCAGTGCTGAACTGCGAAGACATGAAGTATCACGCTCTCGCAGGTCTCGTGATGAATATGCCTCCCAGCCTGGGCTGCGTTGGTCGGGTGAAGGTAGGCAGCACCTCGTGTGCTTAACAGAGCCATGCTCCACCGCTATCCCCCACCATAGGGTAGGCGGTTTAGGCCGAGGGTGAGCCTCCATTAGATGCCCCTCCCGCATTGTTGTCCTGGCCCCTCATAGCGGATATTCCTGGCTGCAGGTCTGCTTTTCCCTCGCTTCCTCCCGTAGCTCGGGGGAAAAGAAAAGGGTGGGGGGGGGGGGGGCACTTGTGGCAGTCCCAGTGTAATGTGACACGTTTAAGGCCGTTTATCTTTATTTGATTTCGGGTGTCGGTGCCGCGCTCCTTGCTCCATAAACCTTTCTTTGCTTTAATGTGCAGCCCGAGCGGCAACATCATTCTCTAGTGTGAGAGCAATCTCAATTACATTAGGTATGTGTGTATATCCACTTCTGTCATTTACGTTGAGCTGGTTAGAGCTTCGCGCTCTTTGGGGGAGGCGGGGACTTGGCATGACGCGCCCCGTGTCACAGCCAGATCAGGCCCGCCCCTCGAGGTTCGCTTGGCGCCATTTTGACCGTCTTCGCGTGTGGTTGCGATAACCGCCTCCTCCCTTGGTCATGTAAGTGCCCTTCGGGGCGGTGTTTGTTCCTATGATTTTTTTATTTGAGCTGCGCATGGCACTGACACCCCCCTCTTATCCCATTATGTCTTTCAGACGCCAGGACTTCTCCCGGCCTGACATATATTATAGCGGGTCCACTTAACAAATTCTCCCACATTCCTAGCGGGTCTTGGGGCATCCAGGGTTGCCTATTGCGTAATTCCCTGCGGGCATACTGCTCAGATAATCACCATATGGAGGCATCTCAGAATTGTGTCCGGGGACCCTCGGGGACATGACCGGCTGTGTACTGTGTGTGGTCAGCCCCATGCTGATGCTGACAGAGCACGGGTCTGCGGACCGTGTGCTGAACAGGCACTGGCCCTGCAATCAGGTTTGCCAGCGGCTGCACCTCCCTTCAATACACCTGTCTCCCCGGACCTAAATCTCAGTCCTGATGAGTCTCACTCGAGCGGGGATGACCAGCAAGTAGTGCTGCGCAGGCTACCTACGGCTGAGCATGTGCTGTCTAGTTTGGTGGATCGTTTGGGCCCTGGAAAGAAGCGGTCCCTGACGCCTCCTGGTTCTCCTGTTCCCAATGATACAGATGACTCTGCTGCTATGCAGGACCTTGATCCTTCTGAGGAAGGTGAGCTGTTCTACGATTCGGGCTCCTCGGATGGGATGCCCGGGAGCAGTGATGATTCGGGGCCTGGTTCTTGGGGCCTGTGTGACACAGATGAACTACTTATTAAGATCTTTGAGGTCTTGTCTATCTCCCCTCCTGGAGGGGCTTCCAAGCCTAGGAAGGAGAGTTTCCACACAGAGCCGCTGCGCTTGGAATTCCTGGAACAGGAGCATTTCCAGAATCTTATATCCCAGGAATGGGAATCGCCTTGTAAACTTAAAGGGGTCCCAGGGGTCTGGGATTGTAAGTACCCTTTCCCTCCTGATGTGGTTAACTTTTGGTCAGCACCTCTTGTGGTGGATGCGCCGATTATAGGGGTTACTAACCCCCCCCCCCCTTCATGACGGCTCCTTATTACCGTACTCTTCGGGATGCTGAGGACCGGCGCATTGACAGACTGGCTTCCCACGCCTTTTCGTGTGCAGGGACGCCTCTGCGCCCGGTCTGTGCCGCAGCCATCACGGCGGTGGCCGCCAGGACCCTCATTAGAAAACTACTTGACCACCGTCCTGAAGACCTCCCCTGGGGGGTATTTGATGCGCTCTCATACTGTGATGCGTTTGTGAGGTTTATCCTCTCAGCGCTGGATGACACCATTAAGATGTGTGCTAGAACCTCTGCCTTTGTGGTAGCTATTCGCCGCCTGGTCTGGCTGCGACAGTGGGGTGCTGACGACTCTACGAAAAAGGCTCTCACTGGCCTTCCTTTCAGAGGACGGCGTCTATTTGGGGCCCGTTTGGATCTTTTTTGAAAAAAGGGTAAGGCTTCCCTACGCAGAAGGCCGTCCAGGCCTCCTCGGGGCAGGGACACTCCACCCCCTCCCTACGTTAGTGTCGAACGCGAGCCTCAGGTGTGCTTCCAACTGTTTGGTGTGGATTTCCACCACGGGGGGGGGGGGGGGGGGGGGGGCAGGCAACGCCCTGGGCCCTCTGGCAGGGCTAGGTCCAAATCTGCCAAGACTTCCCAAGCATGAAGGGACTCCCTCGCCCTTTTGGGCGAGGGGCCGGCTACAGCATCTTACTCCTATCTAGGAAGGTATCTTCTCCTGGAACCACCAGAAGGAGGTAGTAACCCCTGGACACAGGATGGCATTTGCTGGGCGGTCCCTCTCTAATGTTGTCAGGGTGCTTCTAACCCCTGTTTTCCCCTCAGGAATTGGTGCAGGCCTACAGAGTTGGGCTTACTTACTGGTTGCCCTTAGCAGAACGGGGCTACGGCCTCTATATTAACCCCCACCCTTCCCTCAAAATGATGAGGCAGTCGGGGCCATGCTGGCCTATGGTAGGCCTGGCAGTTCTACTTTCGCAGGTAGTCCCCATATGATATCTGTCTTGGGACACAGGCGCCCTGTGCAAGGGGTCTTCCGGTCTCCTGTGAAGTCTGGATCTTGTTTGTTTTCCCGGTGTCCTTGGACATCAAGCCCCTTGCTAGTCAGTTTTGCAGGATCATCCTGCGGATTGAGGCATTATTCTTTGGTCTCTTCTGCTCCCAGGCTACTCGCCTTGGTGCGAATGGGGGTGTTGTCTCGGACATGCCTATGGGGCGTCCGCACTAGGGCCTACTGGGTCGTCTTCCCTTACTCCCCATTCTCTACGTCAGGCCGCGGGGGCTAGTCGGCCGGCGGTGTCCCCTGGGAGTTACTGGATGGGTGCTCAGTCACCTCAATCCCTCATGGTCCCTTATCCGCTATCTCCGTTCCTTGGCAACAAGCGGAGTCCTGGTTACGGGGGCTCTGCCCCTTTTTGCTGTCATCTTCTTCACCAGGCAGGGTTGCAGCTGGTGGTCCCGTTGGTGGCGTATCAGATGATGTCCCTTATATACAGAGCCTTTGGGCTCTTCGGCACTGTAGGTTATTGATCCTAGCTGGGGTTTCCAGCACCCCGGGAGCTAGGTCTGTGCTCATTCCCCTTTTGGTATGGTGGTTCCTATTGAGCTGGTTATATGCAAGGACCCTGTCAGGGGGCCCCCATTTCTTTGCTTGCATCTTCCTGTGAATGGTCACCTTGGGTACCAAGTCTCGCAGGTTGGCGGGGGGGGGGGGGGAATTTCTTCCAAAACCCCCCCGTGGTTCCTAGGTAGGGTCCCTTAGAGGGTCCATCTTACCTACCGGCTATGTTAAAA